>LR749632.1:81709-188718 GCA_902729485.2 Mus minutoides
GCGATGGCCTTCCTGGGAAAGGTACTGTACATTCGCACGCGATGGCCTTCCTGGGAAAGGTACTGTACATTCGCACGCGATGGCCTTCCTGGGAAAGGTACTGTACATTCGCACGCGATGGCCTTCCTGGGAAAGGTACTGTACACCTGCAGCTGTTATATAACAGCAAAATAAAACTCTCAGTTTAAGTGTACTATGTCCTGTCTTAAGGTAAATGCTGTGTGAAGTACTTTCTCAGACAACTTAGACATAGGGTAGCATTTGTTCCTAAATGTATTCACTGTGAGCTCCTAGTGTCGTATCTATTGTATAGAGTGATGAGGGTTGCTTTGTAGGATACATGGGTTTTACTAAGAGTCACAGTTGCGTTTCTTTTCACAGTGGAGTGAGAGAGTTTTTAGCATTTGTCTGCAGATCTTTTCATTGTCTTAAATATGACAACTGTGAGCACCTCTAAGTATAGTCATCAAAACCTAATGAATAGATTCTATGTCAG
Source organism: Mus minutoides (assembly GCA_902729485.2). Classification (NCBI taxonomy): domain Eukaryota; kingdom Metazoa; phylum Chordata; class Mammalia; order Rodentia; family Muridae; genus Mus; species Mus minutoides. The sequence continues at coordinate 82,206 of LR749632.1, forward strand.
GGAAGAATTCCAGCTTCACTAATTTTAACATTACAACAGTGCAGACTGACAGCTGTTCATGTATAGCCAAATCATAAAGTAGGGAAATTCAGGTGGATTCCAAAAATTTTAAGTATAGGGAAATCTCTTCCAAGCTCACCACATAATTCCAGCTAGCAAACTAGGAGCTAGAGCAGTCCAGTGTCATCGTGTAGACTGTGTGCTGCTGCTGCTGTGGGAGTGAGCATCCTAACACGGGATCTTTCCTTTTTCCTTTATCTGTTTTATTCCCAACATTTTTACTTAAATTCTCTTAAATTACTAATTAATCCTATGTCTAAAAGCAACTTTAGTGCTATTTCCTTAGTATGTTATGTGGATGTGAAGCACTGCTGGCCACTTGTTTTCCTGTCGTCTTAGGCCTTCCCTGGTCCTATAGTCATTATTGTTTATACCTTGTTAAATAACTTTTTAGTGGCTTGTTGTTTCTGTGTTTGTACACAGATACTGTGTATGTGTAGTTTTGCATGCGCATGTGTGTGTCTAGAGAGAGAGACCAGAAAAAAGCCTTGGGTATCATCCACCTTATTTTTGAGACAGGGTCTCTCACTGGCCTGGAACTTAAATAGTAGGCCAGGTTAGCTGTCCGGCAGGCCTCTGGAATCTGCCTCCCAGGCACTGAGGCTGCCGATGCACGCCATCATGCCCACCTTCTTTATACATGGGCTCTGGGTTCTACCTTAGGTCTCTATGCCTGCATCCGCTAGTTTACCAACTGAGCCATCTCCCCAGCTACCTACTAACCCCGGATGCACCTTTTACCCTGATCTGGGGCAACTTGGTAGAAGAAAGGGCAACACAGACTTTGGAACTCTTGAAAGTCTGCTTGTACTGATGTGATCAATCATCTGGTCTCAACTCAATTATTAGCCACTTGACTGCCCTGGGTTAAAGATTTCTTTTCCTGGCCTGGTTAGTTGGCTCAGCAAATAAAAACAATACCTAGGACCCAGACCGTTGATGGGGAGAAACAAGTTGTCCTCTGACCTCTACACATGTACTGTTACCTGCATACCTACCCATATGCACATATACATAAGCAAATGTTATTTGCACATGTTTTAAGATTTCTTGAGGCAGCCAGTAACCTGCTTTATATATTCAAATACATACACACACACACATATATATATACATATATATGTATGTATATATATATATATACACACATATATACATATATTTAATAGAATATCAAATACTTAAAAATATGTATATATTTACCAATAAAAGTCTGCTTTCAATTCTATACTTTCCTATGAAGAGTTGTAAACTTTGTGGGGTAATGTCATGAAAGCTAGTAACAGTGAAACTTAGATGAGGGGAAACACTGTCTGGAGACTGGGGATGACTCCACATGGAATCGGGGCTGTTTTCCAGATGTATTCTGAAGGAAGTGACATCGTACCTCAGAGTAATGAGACGGCACTTCACTACTTTAAGAAAGCTGCTGACATGGTAAGACTTCCCGCCCTGTGTGCTGTTCCCAGAGTTCGCTGAGTGGGCATGTTGAAGGGTTAATTTAATCATGACAACTGGGTGAATATTAGCTTAGTGTTTCCTGATCTGGAGAGTACTTAGCCATGAAATTGGGAGTTACATAACCTACCTCAGCTGTACTACAACTTAGAGTTTAAAAGCATCCATAATCTAGTTCTATTGATAGCCATGATGCACAACTTGGGCTTTCTTTGACCCAGAAAAAAAATGCATATAGGATACTTAAAACCCTGTATGCGTGCTGAGTATTTGCCGACCTCTTTCCTACTGTAGATGACTGTGCATCACAGTGGTACTTGAGTGTTTTCCTGAGAAATGCCGTGACACATCTTTTTTTTTTTTAATTTATTTTATTTATTATATGTGAGTACACTGTAGCTGTCTTCAAACACTCCAGAAGAGGGAGCCAGATCTCGTTACGGATGGTTGTGAGCCACCATGTGGTTGGTGGGATTTGAACTTATCACCTTCGGAAGAGCAGTCAGGTGCTCTCACCAGCCCATGACACATCTTTTTAAGATGTCATCCATCCCCCTGAGTTTGAGTGAATTCTAGAATTTTCTGTTTACTTGGCTCTGTGTCGCTGTGTCTTAAGGACCGTTAGCTCCAGGTAGCATTGTTGCTGTTAACATGACTGCTGACTCCGCCCCCTGGCACCGTCCTTCCTTCTCCCTTGGGCAGGAAAGCACCAATGCACAAATGCCGCCCGGGCATTCATGGTAGCCACGTTGTGTCTCAGATTCATGGCACTGATGGTCATAAGTCAGGTCACAAGAATTGATCTTAAAGGCAGGTAATGCTTTAATCTTTGAAAGCAAATTACTGACAGTGCACTGGTGTCTAAAAGGCAAGTTATGTTTACTATGATTAGAAAGAAAAAGGTTGTCCTTATTTGGAAACTACTTAAGACATATTTCAGTGTCCTCAGCTATTTCTTTTGTTATCATTTGTCCTCCCTCTGTGTTTTGATGATCTTATCACTGTTGCCTGATTTCTCTGGTTTGCAGGGCAACCCGGTGGGACAGAGCGGGCTTGGAATGGCCTATCTCTACGGAAGAGGCGTTCAAGTTGTAAGTGTGTGGTGTGGGATGCTGGCGTTAGGGAGCAGTCGGCCAGTGCTGGTGGGAGGTAGTCCTTGACCAGAGCCACCCAGCTTATGAGCTGTCCCAGCTGTCTCGTGAGCTGGCTTGTCCTCACACCTCACCTGTCTCCTTAGGCCAGCTCCATCTCTGGACCATCTGACGGGTCGGGTTCTTCTGAGTCTCCCTTCTGGGCAGGCTCCTTTGCTCCTTCCAGCTTTTGCCTCTCTTCTCTCCAGTCCTTTGCTGAAAGCCCAGTGCCTCCAAAGAATGAGCCTTGATAAGCCACCTTAGTTCTTGGTTGTCAGGTTTCTGTCTCATAGCCAGGTCACCAGTAACCTCCGAAGTATCGTGTCGGTGTTGTGTCTGCAAGCACTTGCCTGTCCTCAGCCCTCCTCAGGGTAGATGCCACTGAGTCATGATGTGATTCCAAGCAACATACATGGCTGTGTCTGAAACTAAAGGCTGGGTTTAAAAATCTTATCTATAGTTGTTTTTTTTTTTTTTCTAACATAAAAAACAGTGATGCCTTTGACTCCTAGTAAGTAGGATACCAAATTTCAGAGTAATGTATTTTAAGTTTTTCTACAGTTACATAGGCCTTTGGGATTGAAAAACAGCATCTTTTGCTGTACACAGAAAGGGAACAAATAAAAAATAGTATTACTTACTATGAGAAAAATTAAGGTTTAAAGGTGGATAGTAAAAAGAGTTTTTCTTAATTCATGCTCTAGTGTTCTACTTGTGTTTGTGCTTTCTGAGAGCAAGCAGAAATTGTTTCACAAAACTCTTATTTTGTTTTGGGTTTTTTTATGTTTATGTTTTTGTGTTTGTTTGTGTGTGTGTTTAGAATATGTTACACAGCAAATGGTTCTGTGCTTCCATGTGTATCAGCCTTTGATGATTTCTTACCACTTGACCTCTCCTCCTACAGAATTATGACCTGGCCCTCAAGTATTTCCAGAAGGCTGCTGAGCAAGGCTGGGTAGACGGGCAGCTGCAGCTCGGCTCTATGTACTACAGTAGGTATCATCAGTGACAGAGGGAACAGTTGCAGCCGGTGTCCTCTAGATGGCGCTAGGACAAAGAAACGGGGGAGCCAATTTTGGGGAATTCATATTCTACCAGTTCAATTACTTATGCCTCTGGTTTCTCATTACTATTTGTATTCATCTGCATTGGTGAGATTGACATGTTTTGCTGGGTAAGACCCCTGGCTTCCAGTGGTTTCATTGCTCTAGAAGTTTCTCTGGTGCTTAACTAAATCCTGTTTCAGACTGCTCGCCTTTCATTTGTCCTTGTTTTGTCTTTCTTGCAGATGGCATTGGAGTCAAGAGAGATTATAAGCAGGCCTTGAAGTACTTTAATCTGGCTTCTCAAGGAGGCCATATCTTGGCTTTCTATAACCTAGCACAGATGCATGCCAGCGGCACAGGGGTGATGCGGTCCTGTCACACTGCTGTGGAGGTGAGGTCTGTTCTGCAGCTTCTCTGCAGGAATGGCTTGACTGCTGGAAAGGCCTGCCCTTTGCATGCCAGTTCCCCTAACCTGACTCCTTCCAAGGTCGAAGCTGATTCTGCTCACTAGCCTTGACATACTGAGGGAAGAAACTGGAGATCTATGCTTACTGCTGTCCTCACCTGTCTGTTCCTGTAAGAAGCAGTGTTTGCAAGGGTCAGTGTAGATGATGCTAGTATCAAAGAGTACATTGAAGGAGGTATGAAAAGAGCAAGACCAGCATCTCCTAACTGGGACTGCTTCCCCTTAGCTCTCACACCCTGATAAAGGCTTCAAACCATTTGGAGAGCTGTCTTTGCTTTATTTAGAGTCCTCACTTGTAAACTGAGATTTTTAATAGAACTCACCTCATAAACAGTTCCTCAGGTAGGAGAATGTGCACATACCTGCAGTACCCAGATGTCACTAGAACAGCCCTGGCCACGGTAAATAGTATGTAGGTTGCTGTTGTTTTTACCGTGTGTTTGCTTCTAAAGAGTAAGGAAAGCCAGCAGCCAGCAGGTCAGGGAGCAAACTTAATAATCACCCCTAGCCAAGATGCAAACGTTCTTTTCCTCTTTGCACAGTTGTTTAAGAACGTGTGTGAGCGAGGTCGCTGGTCAGAGAGACTGATGACTGCCTACAACAGCTATAAGGACGAGGACTACAATGCTGCAGTGGTCCAGTACCTCCTGCTGGCTGAGCAGGGCTACGAGGTGGCGCAGAGCAACGCAGCCTTCATCCTCGACCAGAGTAAGTCCTGTCCATGCTTTAACCACATCAGCAATGTAGTTTCACACTGAAGTGAACACCAAGTCCCTCTTTCCCGACCCGAGTCCCGAGACTAGTCTCAGTATCCGGCGGGCTAAAACCTGCTCCAGGAAGTAGTGTCCTCCTGAGCCAGCGATTCCTTTGAACCTGGCGTCTTCTCACGCTTGTTTACTTCCCAGACCCCCTTAATTTAGTATTTGCTGTGCTCCACCCTAACTTACAAATGAAAACACTTGGCTTCTGCTTCATGTCTCTGCTGTAGGAGAAGCAACCATTGTGGGTGAGAATGAGACTTACCCCAGAGCTCTGCTGCATTGGAACAGGGCCGCCTCCCAAGGTGAGTGGTGACTGTCAGAGTGAGCCTTACCCACACTTCTCTCCATTGGTTCTCTCTGTGGTCTCTCGTGGACTGTGGTCAGTCTTCATTCCTCCGTCAGTGGTTGCAGTGCCAGACCTTGATGGGCCTTTCCATCACCATTTGGTTTTTAGCTTCAGGCTGGTTGACTGTATTAATTGATAACTGAAGAATGTTTAATAGAAACCCCCAGAGCTCATGTCTCTAGCTATATATGTATTAGAAGATGGCCTAGTTGGCCATTATTCGGGAAGAAAGGCCCTTGGTCTAGCAATGTTTATAGGCCCCAGTACAGGGGAATGCCAGGGCCAAGTAGCGGGAGAGGGAGGGTAGGGGAGCAGGGCAGGGGGAGGATATAGGGGACTTTTGGATAATACTTGAAATGTAAATGAAGAAACTCTCAAATAAATAAATAAATAAATAAATAAATAAATAAATAAATAAATAAAAGAATGTTTGATAGAATTCCAGCCTGAAATGGAAAAGAACTCTTAGCTTTCCCTACTATTTCTTTAATGTATTTTTCTCACACACTCCTCTCCACATTAGGCCTCTCCTTCTGCAGTCTGCACAGTGCTCACACTCAATAGTGGTTTACATTAAGTGAGGTAGGTGGAGCTTGGTCCTTTGAAGAGTGGCATTAGTGAAGCAGCCCTGACTTCTCTATGCCTGTTGCTTACTTTCGGAGAAGAGATGATGCCTACTCTAAATGTTTACTGACATTAGAACTTGGCTCAGAAAAAAAATAAAAATAAAAATAAAAAAAAAGAACTTGGCTCAGGGAGCTTTTTAGAGTTGTTCTACTACAAATGAAAAATCTGTCTTATATACTCGTGATAACTCTTAATTTCTTTTAAGCACACTTTCTCAGAGATTTTGAGTTTATTTTTTATTTTTATTTCAGGTTATACTGTGGCTAGAATTAAACTTGGAGACTACCATTTCTATGGATTTGGCACTGATGTGGATTATGAGACTGCATTTATTCATTACCGCCTGGCTTCTGAGCAGCAGCACAGCGCCCAAGCTATGTTTAACCTGGGCTACATGCACGAGAAGGGCCTAGGCATTAAACAGGTGAGTGTGGGCCACGCTGGCACCGAGCAGCGAGGGGAGCCGCCTGCACTGCAGGAAAGCTTCTGGAATTCTGTCAGACCCGGCTACAGGAGGAGAAGCGGGCCTCCACTGGCTCAGCACTGTCCCTGCACCTCATTTCCAGTACACATGAGGTTGAGCTCCGCTGTATGCTGGGCAGTGCTCTCTGTCGAAAGCCTCTTTTGTCAGGAACTATATCCGCATTTAGTCAGCACAGTTGCCTCTAAATCATTTTGAAATGGATAAAATCTTTTCTACTGATGAACTTTTTCCTGATCTTCATCTTCCTAATGAATTCTAGTTTTCTTTAGAATGGTTCTAAGTTTTGCCCTACCTACCCCAAAAGGATTCAGAGAAAGTATTCCAAAGTATTACTACTTTGGAATAAAGACAACGATGAGAGTATTCTAGAAGGAAAGTAGGGTCCAACCTTTGAAATATGTAATTGGATACCAAACTCACAGTGACTCCATAGCATGGCGTGACTTACAGAGTGTCACAGTCACCCTTTCCTTTCTTTCCTACTTTGTAAGTGAAGTCAACATTCTTACCACTACAAGCTCGTTAGTGCCACTGGACATGCTGGCAGACACTGTAACACCAGCCAGGGGAGAGGCCAGAGGTCGGGGTCAAGGTCTTTTTCAACTACCCAGCTCATTCAAAGCCTGTCTGGGCTAAATGAGGCCCTGTCTCAAAACAACAGCAACAACAAAATTCAGTTCAACATCATGTAAATTGCTACCAAAGTATGAATATTGATGATGATTAGAAAATGTGATTCAACAACTCAAACAAATCAATGGCCTTTCTCTATACAAAGGATGTACTGGCTGAGAAAGAGATCAGGGAAACATCACCCTTCACAATAGTCACTAACAGTATAAAATATCTTGGTGTGACTCTTACGAAGGAAGTGAAAGATTTGTATGACAAGAACTTCAAGTCTCTGAAGAAAGAAATTGAGGAAGATCTCAGAAGATNAGAGGGAGGGTAGGGGAGCAGGGCAGGGGGAGGATATAGGGGACTTTTGGATAACACTTGAAATGTAAATGAAGAAACTCTCTAATAAATAAATAAATAAATAAATAAATGAAAGAATGTTTAATAGAATTCCAGGGCCAAGTAGCGGGAGAGGGAGGGTAGGGGAGCAGGGCAGGGGGAGGATATAGGGGACTTTTGGATAACACTTGAAATGTAAATGAAGAAACTCTCTAATAAATAAATAAATAAATAAATAAATGAAAGAATGTTTAATAGAATTCCAGCCTGAAATGGAAAAGAACTCTTAGCTTTCCCTACTCTTTCTTTAATGTATTTTCCTCACACACTCCTCTCCACATTAGGCCTCTCCTTCTCCAGTCTGCACAGTGCTCACACTCAATAGTGGTTTACATTAAGTGAGGTAGGTGGAGCTTGGTCCTTTGAAGGGTGCCATTAGTGAAGCAGCCCTGACTTCTCTATGCCTGTTACTTACTTTCTGAGAAGAGATGATGCCTACTCTAAATGTTTACTGACATTAGAACTTGGCTCAGAAAAAATAAAAATAAAAATAAAAATAAAAAAAAAAAGAACTTGGCTCAGGGAGCTTTTTAGAGTTGTTCTACTACAAATGAAAAATCTGTCTTATATACTCGTGATAACTCTTAATTTCTTTTAAGCACACTTTCTCAGAGATTTTGAGTTTATTTTTTATTTTTATTTCAGGTTATACTGTGGCTAGAATTAAACTTGGAGACTACCATTTCTATGGATTTGGCACTGATGTGGATTATGAGACTGCATTTATTCATTACCGCCTGGCTTCTGAGCAGCAGCACAGCGCCCAAGCTATGTTTAACCTGGGCTACATGCACGAGAAGGGCCTAGGCATTAAACAGGTGAGTGTGGGCCACGCTGGCGCCGAGCAGCGACGGGAGCCGCCTGCACTGCAGGAAAGCTTCTGGAATTCTGTCAGACCCGGCTACAGGAGGAGAAGCAGGCCTCCACTGGCTCAGCACTGTCCCTGCACCTCATTTCCAGTACACATGAGGTTGAGCTCCGCTGTATGCTGGGCAGTGCTCTCTGTCGAAAGCCTCTTTTGTCAGGAACTATATCCGCATTTAGTCAGCACAGTTGCCTCTGAATCATTTTGAAATGGATAAAATCTTTTCTACTGATGAACTTTTTCGTGATCTTCATCTTCCTAATGAATTCTAGTTTTCTTTAGAATGGTTCTAAGTTTTGCCCTACCTACCCCAAAAGGATTCAGAGAAAGTATTCCAAAGTATTACTACTTTGGAATAAAGACAACGATGAGAGTATTCTAGAAGGGAAGTAGGGTCCAACCTTTGAAATATGTAATTGGATACAAAACTCACAGTGACTCCATAGCATGGCGTGACTTACAGAGTGTCACAGTCACCCTTTCCTTTCTTTCCTACTTTGTAAGTGAAGTCAACATTCTTACCACTACAAGCTCGTTAGTGCCACTGGACATGCTGGCAGACACTGTAACACCAGCCAGGGGAGAGGCCAGAGGTCAGGGTCAAGGTCTTTTTCAACTACCCAGCTCATTCAAAGCCTGTCTGGGCTAAATGAGGCCCTGTCTCAAAACAACAGCAACAACAAAATTGAGTTCAACATCATGTAAATTGCTACCAAAGTATGAATATTGATGATGATTAGAAAATGTGATTCAGGATGTGGTTTCATATGGCTTAATTACCCTATTAGTCATTCACAGCACAATGTCTATGGTGTATCACATTAAGTTGGATCCACAGTCTCAAAAGATTCCGTTGTAAAAAAATGTTTAAATTATGTATTTTTAATTGGGTACTAGTAATTGAAAGTGTTCTTCTCTTTAACAAATGACACATGTGAGGGCTGGGGTTAGGACCAACTGAAAGTAGTGTCTTCTGTTTAGTCTGTTTGTGGAAGAGATAACTTGTGGTGGTCCTCTTCTTTGCCATGTGTCGTAGTGTTCTGTCCTATAAGTTTGGTTTAATTCAGAGCTCCCATCATCCTGTCCTGCCGTTCGGAATTCTGAACCTGCCATCCTGGGGCAGTATTAGTTATGACTTGGGTCACTCTTTTCAGATTCCTGTAAGCAAGACTGTGACAGTTTGTGTCAGTCAGCACAGGATCCTGCTCAGAAAACAGCATAGCAGGATGCCTGCCTAGACAGTGATCTGTGAGGTCTTCCCACCCCAGAGAGTAAAACCGCAGCCCTCCTCTACAGACGTGGGTTACCATGTGCACAGGCACTCTGTCTTAGCAAAGCGCATAGTAGAAGTTGAGAGATCCCCAAATAGATTGCCGTACTTCTCTAGCCCAGGACCAGCTGCAGATTCTTGACTGTGCTACCCCAGTGCAGGACCAGAACTGCCTGCACTGGCTGAAATTAGCTTGAGACTTAGAGACTTTTTGTGGAAATCTCCAGATCAGTAATATGATGTGTTAGGCGTGTGGCTGAACCCACTGTGTCCACACAAAATCTGACGTTGTGTTAGAGGAAATGCGTAACAGTTTCCAATTCCTGATTTTAAATTTTCAAAATGGTTTGATTAGATAATTAAAGAAGTTTTGCCTGGGTAATGCTTGAGGCTAACACAAATTTTTCGAAACATTTCCTTTGCTTTCTGTCCTGTAGGACATTCACCTTGCAAAACGCTTTTATGACATGGCAGCCGAAGCTAGTCCAGACGCACAAGTCCCTGTGTTCCTAGCACTCTGCAAATTAGGTGTCGTCTATTTCTTACAGTACATCCGGGAAGCAAATGTAAGTGAGCCGTGTCTCTAATTACAGATACACATTGATACACATTATGTTACTTTCTCAGGCCTGGACAATAAAAGTTGGAGGCACAGGGTCTCTCTGTCATCTCAGGTAAAGGGCAAATGAATTCCTCATGGGTAACCTGTAGAGCAGGCAGGAACACAGTTTTCAGGTGGCATTTCTCAGAGCTCTTAATCCAAAAGCATGTGTCATCGGTGCAGATGTTTTCTGGTTCAGGGAAAACAGACTTAACTCGTGACACTCTGAAACAGTAATAAACATGAAGTCAGACGAATTCCTGGCAACAACTGAAACTAGTACTGTAAGGAGACTAAGCTAGAGGGGAAGCCGGGAGCTGATTCACTGTACATCTGATTATTCTCAGTGTCACAGAAGTTAACACGATGACAGAGCTTCTTGTCTAATAGCGCCTCAGCTGCTTAAGTAGGCTGATGGAACCTGAAGAGGAGGGGAGTCACCTGCTCCCTTCAAAGCGATCACCTGTAGAAACAAGGCTTACATGGAGGTGCCGTGGGCTCTACCACTTAGATCTTGCTCCTCTCCCCAAAGCCTCTGATAGTGGATTGAGCAGTGCAGCATTTTGCTCCATAAATACTATGATGCTCCAAGTTCTTGTTGAAGCCTATGAAACCCATCATCAGGGTCAGGTTGTCCTTATGCAGAATTATTAGTAAGCAGTGCCTCTTCCACACTAACATAAACAGTGGACTCCTCTCCCTTTGCCCTTGACCACACAGATTCCCAGAACCCAGGATGCCTTAGATTCTCACATAGGTCAGTTGCTGCAGTTCCTGGTAGCATGAGCCAGTATGCTGTACTTTCTGCCAGAATGCCCTGAGCAGCTGACCATGAGGACTAGGCTGAGGTGTGGGACAGAGTAGGGCCTGGCCTGGGCTGGGCCTCATACCCAGCCAACAGGAGGTGGCTGTCCCAGACCCTTGTACCCCACACTTTTCCTCAGTGGGTATAGTCTAGGATACAGGGTGGCAGCATACCATCCTGTACAGAGAAGAGTCTTTTGCTGTTTTTTTATACAGATCTAGAAAGAGAACAGTAAGATTCTCCAACTGAAACAAAAAAAGAGCAAAGCAATCCCAGTCCATAAAAAGATGCAAGAGAAATAAGTATTGATGAGAAGGAAGTCAGATGAGATAAACAGACACAAAATTCCCTGGGAACATAATAAGTTCCTGGATTTTTTTTCCTACAAAATTAAGCACCTGTGCCTACAAATGTGTATTATGGGAGCTCTTGAGCATAATTTTACAAAATCTCATAGACTAGGAATGTAACTTGTAAGTTCAAATTTCTTTGAAAAATGGTGTGCATTTTAATTAAAACAACCAAAAAGAGGTGTTTGTTCATTAAGTGGATACCTGGTCCTGTAGCTGTCAGTTCCATGGGAGGAGCACAGCTGGCTGGCTGTCAGGAGAGCAGGCTTCTCACCTGCCTGCTGTCACTTCGGACAGGTTAGAGGTATGCCAGGATTCAGACTTGGGGGGAGGGGGAGGTCTTTTATTGTCCTGGTGATCCTTTCAAATATCTACTAGAGAAATAGCTAGAAAATGCGGAATTAGATTTCTGATGGAAAGAACAGTTGGACATGTGATGTCCGCTATTAGGAAACCCTAGCTTAGTTCTTGACACATACCCTTCCCTTCTGGATGTCAGTAGAAGGGTTTAAAAATCATCACAGTGTCCTAGAATTTAGTTTTTCAAAGTCTCGTGCTTATGTCTACTGTGAAGTAACTAGTTTCAGAGTTCTTTCACAGACATTGAAGTGCTAATGCTTTCTGTGTTGTTCTCATTAAGATCCGAGATCTGTTCACGCAACTGGATATGGACCAGCTTTTGGGACCCGAGTGGGACCTTTACCTCATGACCATCATTGCACTGCTGTTGGGTACAGTCATAGCTTACAGGCAGCGACAGCACCAGGACATACCAGTTCCCAGGCCCCCAGGGCCACGGCCGGCTCCTCCCCAGCAGGAAGGACCACCAGAGCAGCAGCCACCACAGTAGCAGCCACACACTCACCTGGGTCGGTGACCACTGGGGAGCTGCCTGCTGAGAACGCTTGCATTTGATGTAGGGCTCTGGATGGTGGCCACTGCCTGGAAGAGGCCTGAGGAGTGTTGAATCCCAGAAGCTGCTTAGAACCTGCTGCCTTCCTTTTCAGGGATGTGTAGCTCTCGCCAGAGCTGCCGTGAATGTTTGTTTCAGTGCCATACGGAATGACAGCTCTCAGTGGCTTTCCTCTTTCCTTTTTCTTTCTTCGGTCTGCAAACTTACACAAGACGCTCGAGTCATGTCTACTTTACCCTGTCTTTCCTGAGAGACCTTTCGTCATCCTGTCGATGTGCATAACTTCTCACATGTCTTCTAAGGTCCTGAGCATTGACAACCTGGGGAAACCCAGTTAGTTGCAAGTTTAACCCTAAAAACGTGCTTAAGTCTGCGACTAGAGCTTGCCATTAAGTCAAAAGCAAAACAAGCCAAGCAGGATATCTTCAGGGTGTTTGGGAAATGCAGTAACTGGGAAATTTTACCAGTCTACATGCAAGTTTATATGTTCGGCACTCTTATTTTAAAAGGGATTATTGAGCGGATTCCTGTACTGTGACTGTGACACTTCCTAGCAAACTTCTCTTCCTCGAAGACTGAAAGGCTTTGCTAAAGACTCCTTTGTGACGTCACGTCCCTGCCGTGGAATAGAAGTCAAACTCAGCTGACTCCATGCTCTCACAGAGGACTGCCCCAGCTACTTGTGTGATTTGCGTATACAGAGCCCTAGTCCAGACGCCAGAGTATGATCTAAATGGAGAAATCAGAAAACAGCCTTAACCAATTTGAGGTGGGATCTGGGACATGCCCTCCCTCGGGAAGATGTGTTCCTTCCCGGCTCTCATTTTACTTCACATTTCTTATGGCACAGAGAACAGACAACCCTCCGAAAGCCTTCAAATATGAAATGCTATTGTCAAGATTGGCAGGTAGTGACTTCCTCTGTAATACTAAAACTCAGATAATGGAGGATGGGTTAGACCCAATGCATGGCAAAACCAAAGGCCTGGGTGCACCGTTGTGGATGCCGTGGGAGCTTTTGATTTCTGACGGGTTGATGTGGCTGTAGAAAGTCAGCCGCTGCGTAGCTGTCGTGCTATCACCCTTCTGTTGTAAACACTAGGAAATTAAAGCAGTTACACCCAGCATTGCCTGCTTAAGAAAGAAGCAAAAGCAACGACAAGTGAGCTTCACATAATCACCCCTACGAAAGAACCAAAGCCCAAGCTGAATTTGTGGTTTGTGTAATCAAATTTGTGGCTGGTAGCGCTCGGCAGCCAGCACCCCACAGGAGCTCATGCCCCTGTTCATTATCGCCTTTACATTGTTTTCTGTAATCCTTGTCTGCAATGAAACTTGACTTTATCACTCGTGGAGTTTGGAAAGCTTTGAGTTTGAATGTTGGCATTGTAATCAGAATTCAATTTAGTTCATCTATCCTGAACATGAAGGCTTTAAATGTGAAGTTGTGTACATTTATGTGTGCTCACAGTATTATGGGAAACCCAGTAAGCAAAAAATTTTCCTCGAAGATATTTGCCTCCAAATTTGAAGACGTAGCCGCAGAGAGGCAGATCTTTGAGAGGCAGCCAGCGTTCCTCTCAAAAAATGTAATGTTGCTTTGGGCAGCACTTGTAAATAGTAAGGCTTATTTGGTGTCCTGTGCTGAAAGACTAGATTGTGAGCGGTGCAGTAAGCAGGGTCCTTAGCCCTGCCTCCTCTCCCAGCCCCCTCCCTCAGCCCAGTAAGGGAAATCCACAGCCGGCCAGCCCTTCACTCTTCCTTTAGAAGGCAGGTTCTACATTATTCATAGGAACTGGGCGCAGTGGTGTGAACCTGCAGTCTGCTGTCCTGGGGGACTGAGGGACGAAGCTCACAGTAGGTCAGGGGTTAAGACCAGCTTAGGTAATACAACAAGACCCAGTCTCTAAAAATAACTAAAGAAAAAGATGGGAAACTCTAAGATGCCAGTGGCTTCTGAGGTTTTCCCGTGCCATCCACCTCAGGCCTCCTTGGATGGCAGGAGTTTTGCCTCCACCTTTACTTCCCACAGAAGGTACTTGAAGAAAATATTTCTTAAAATAGCATACACTACCTAAGGCTGGATGGGACAGTCTAGATTTGTTCTTCATGTAGCAGACTTGCCCCTTGCTGTCCTTTTACGAATGGTCACTACAGCAGATGCCCTTCTCTCGACTTTTACCCTCTGATTCCAGCCTGGGGCATCTACTACAAGAAATCTAGAGAGCGTGTTTAAAAGAAATCAGTTCTCACCGCTTCTTTCCTAGATGGTCTCAAAACGCTTTGCTCCTGTTCTCTTACCGTCCGTGGGACGTGGTACCTAAGCAAATAGGAATTGGGTTCGGTGTTTCCTCTTAAAAATAATGCACAGTACTTACTAATGGCATCCATTTGAATAAAGTGGCAATAAAGCTAGTTGATGTCAGTGACATTAAGCCAACTCCAGGATTCGGGAGTTTTAGCATTAGGATTTAGATTTCCCAGCTAGAGCGTGGCTTCCTTCCTCCCTGTGGCCCATCCCTGCTGCTGCCTTTCGTGGTCTGTCTAGCAGCCTACCAAGGCTCTCCGTTGAGCCTCTGTTCTCCTGTGCCCCTGCCCCGTTGGGCAGCCAGCTATGTCAGAGTCTAGAGACCACAAGTTTTACTACTGTGGTCATGTACAAAGATGGAGTTTTTTTTTTTGAAGTTTTTGTTTCTGATTTCTGGGGTTTTTTTTAGTTACTAGCCGATAATACAGAAAAAGGTCGGACAGGGGCTTTTTTTTTCCCCAAAATTTATTAATACCTAAACTAGATTAATGTAAAAATACAAGTCCTAAATCTTGATACTCCTGAAGGTTTGTAATTCTTCTGAAAAAAAAAATAGAGATTAATTTCTGAACATATTATCACTCACCATCTCTACCTTGGAGAAGCATTAGAACCCTGCTCCAGGGGTCTGGTGAGGAGCGGGTGGCTGGAGGTTCTCTACACAGAATTTGGTTTCGTCTGGCTGCTTGGTTGGGTTTTCTCTCTCTCTCTCTCCTCTGCTCCTCAGGTTTGCTCTCTCGTGCTTGGGAGCAGGCATGGCAGCCTCCACATGCAGACCTCAACCCCTCGTGTGTGTGGCACACTTGACACCAGTGACTATGCAGACCTCAACCCCTTGTGTGTGTGGCACACTTGACACCAGTGACTCAGCACATCTGCGAAACTTCCCTTCCCAGGGGTTTTGACTGACAGACAACTCACATGTGTATTTCGGAACAAGATGCTTCTAGTGACCCCCCTCCCTGCCAAGAGGAGCAGGCTTGTATGGACTTGAGGAACAGCCGGTATTTGAAAGTGATTCTAACGTATATTATACAATATTATGAGATATGCAAGAAATAACCAGAGCAAAGGAAACTATTTTATGCAAAAAACTATTTTCATCAGTTGTTGCTCAGATACGAGAGAGACTATTTCTGGATACTGTATTGTCAGGTTTTTAGATGGGTACTGTTCTTTGAAAAAGAAGCTAAAAGTGTCTTCACCCACTAGGGACTTAAGAAAATTTGAAATAACCCCAATGATTTCTATCTTAAAGAGACTGTTTGCACATCAAAAAGCCGATTCTGTATGCATATGAAGGGTCCTTTGGTTATGAGCAGGGAGCCATTCAGATGTTCTTTCTTTACTATTTATTGGTGAACAATCTGACACTATTTCTCTTTTGTTTAAAAAACAATGTTGATATGATCAAAGTATGACCACTAGAAATGTTGAGGGACATGCTTAAAGAACATAAGCTGACGTCATGAAGGAACACCATACTAGAATTTTTTGTAAATTGATTTTATATTTAATGGAATGCAGTATAACAGCTGGTGAAGTGTATTATAATTGTGTAAACAAATCCTGTTAATAGAGAGATGTACAGATTCATTTTGTACTGTATCTTGAAACTTGTGAAATAAAGATCCCCTCTCTGGTTATCTGTCTGTGGTAGTGTGCCACATTCAAAGGCCTTCATATTCAGACTTTGCTTTTAACCTGAAGACTGAACATTTTAGTGAACCTTTATTGAAGTACAGAAATGAAATTCTAGAGTGCATTCATCTGGGGAAATATGAATCTGTCTTTCGTTTTTAATATCGGTCAGTCAGATTCTCATGAATTAATTGAACATTGTCCTTGGGAGGATATAAATTTACCCAGAAGCGGTAACTCTTTGTAGAATCTGATGTTTGACCTCAGTCTGCCTGAGATGTATGAAGTACACACACCTCTGTTTACACTGGTTATAGAACAAACTTAGCAAGGTATATCTGCATGCTCATACCCAGTTTTTAAGAGGGCTTGCAGAGACACAGATACAGCGCAATAAGGCCTACTTAGGATCTCAATAAAGAGGACACAGAGGAACACCACTAGCTGAGAGAAAGTGCTGTACACACAGTTCCAGCTAGGGGTATGGCGTGTGGCAGTGGGAGAGGGCTTCCTAATGACGTATGAGAAGCTTTGGGTTCCATCCTTAAGAAGAAAAAGGAAGCAAGCCAGAAGAGAGTCATAGATGTGTCCTTCAGCACCCTAGCAGACAACTCAGAAGTGATCAAAGCCAGGTGGCCCAGACTAGCAACAGCAGATCCTTGGGTAAGAAGTCTGAATAATGCAGGCTGCCACAAATAAAATTTTGGGTCTCAACTGCTACTCCAAGGAGCACAGCGGCCTAGGCTAAAGTAAAAGTGAAGATAGAAACATCCAAGTGACAGCCCCCGAAGTCTGCCTGGAGTTAGGCATGGTGGCTGTATGTCACTAACAGAATTTCTGTCTGGGCGCTTCAGTGAAGCCTTCAGTCTTCGTCCATTGGCTGTTACAGCGCCTGTCCTTTAGCTCCTTTGAGGGCAATATATACATTGGATAGACCCCCTTGGGAAGCTGCTGATACTGAGCTATGGAGTTGAGAGTTTATCCATCTGTATTTCCCAGACGCTTCGACCATGGCCTTGCCCATTGTATCTTTCTGGGTGCCCAAACAACACACAATTTTAAAAATAGAACCATTTCTGTAGTAGAAATTATGAAAAACATGCAGAAGGAAACATTTTTTATTTCCCAGGAATATGAGAATTAAAAAACAAAACAACAAAAAAACCACTTTAGAACTCACTAGTCCAAGAGGATGAATTCCTGGATCAGCTACAACTTAGAAAGCAGATTGAACATAAGTGAATCCTGAGAATTCTACCAAGCTGGTAATATGTGGGTAAGGTCCCATTTTGGACAAAACCAATTTTCCTAATGCCAAGTTTTCTGGATTAATTTCATCATAATACAATAGTATCAAAAGGCTGAGTGTAGTGGTGCACACCTTTAACCCCTGCCCTCAGAGGCAGGAGGATCTCTGTGAGTTCAAGGCCAGCAAGTTCCAGGACAGTCAGGGCTTCAAAGAGGGACCTTGTCTCAAAAATAAATGAAGGAAGGAAAGAAGGAAAAGAAAAAATATAACCTGACAAACTTGCTGTTTGAACAATTTTGTTTGGTAACATCTTACACAATGCATGCAAATGTCCTTCTTACAGAAAGGATTGAAAATAGCATACTATTTCCCTATTAACCGATTTTGACATGCACTGAAATAAGTAGGACTGTCCACAGTGGAGCTGCAAACGGCTGCCTCTGTTCATTTGAGGAGCTCCTCCCCCGCCCCCTTTGTTCCCTTAGTATCTATTTCATTCCTCATTTGAGACTTAAAAGTGTTGGCAAACTTCGTGTTGATGCCAAAATGTGTTTTAAGTTTTATTTTTAAAAATGCATGCTTTCTTATATGAATTAAGTAGCATGTGGTCTGCCAGCTACCCCCCACCCTTTGAACATCCATGTTGCTCGACGCAGTTTCCTTTTGCCTTCTCTTGGCCTCCCAATAGGACCAGCCTCCCACTGAGAAGGACTTCTCCTAAGTCTTAAAAGTACTGGGAGGGCCACGTGGCCCAAGTAAGGACTCTGAACTTGGAAAATGAGGCTGTCACTGTTTTACATGATTCAAGATTTCAGTGAATCATGAAATGAGCAGAGAGAAACCATTCTTGGAAGCAGACTTATTTTGAGCTCTCAAATGCAGCTGTGAGTTTCAGAATTTACCCATCTGGGTTTCCCCACTCCCCTCCCCGCACCCCTCCCCATGGCCTTGACCATTCTATGCTTTTCCTAACAAAATTGGGCGCAATGAACACTTTTGTTCTAAATGAGATGTATACCCACTAATCCTGGCTCTTTGTGAATGGCCAGTTGTGGGGCGCAGAGGGAGCCTTCAAGCTGGCGCTCCTCTGAGAACAGTTGCTCTACCATCCTGCACACACGCTACTTTCTTTCACTTGCTATCTGAATAGTGTTGTTTGGTAACATCTTATGCAATGCATGCAAATGTACATCTTACAGAAAGGGTTGAAAATAGCATACTATTTCCCTATAACCCAATTTTGACGTGAACTGAAATAGTCCACAGTGCAGCTGCAAACAGCTGCCTCTGTTCATTTGAAGAGCACACACACACACACACACACACACTTTGTTCCATTGGTATCTATTTCATCCCCCATTTGAGACTTAAAAGTGATTAAGCCATCATAACAAAACTGACATTTTCTATATACTTGGGTTGGCAAAACCAAGAAAGAATCTAGTCGGTGTCACATACAGCTCTGTAAGCTCCGGTGAAGACATGCATGCCTTAAGATATTGACAGGAAGTACCATAAGCAGGAAGAAGACCCCAGCGTTAACTGAAGAGAACCTGGCTGCTTCCCTCCGGCCTGTTAGCTTTATTAAACAGCTCTTGCCTTATCACCTTTCTGGACCATGAGACAGAGGTGTGAGGGAGGGGTGAGACACACCGCCATGGCCTGCAGCTGTGTTCCCCTCTGCTTCTTCCACCAGCCCTCTTGAACAGCTTAATCCAGTGTTTCTCAAGCTAGGGTAGGGGTCAAACAAAACCCTTTTCCCAGGGGTCACCTAAGGCCATCAAAAAACTCAGATATTTACATCATGATTCATAACAGTATTGATATTATACTAAGTCTTTGTTTATGTCCTTCCTTGCACAGCCTTTACTGTGTTCACGGTGTCGCTGAGGTGAATCTGAAGATGAGTGTGCGGGGAAGAATGAATAGAGTATGGTTCTGTCCTCTAAGAGACATCTCCACCACGAACCGAACACCGAGGTACTGGGCATGCATTACTGAGCTGGATTGTAATTACTCCGTGATGTCACCCCCTCTCCCATCTCTCTCCCAACCGCTGAAGAAGCAAACTTCTGAAAGGCTGAGCAACTTGAGATGGCTCAGCTGGTGCTAGTCATAAAAAAAAAAAACTCAAATGCAAATGAAAGATGTTCCTGGCTCGAATCCCCGGGTTCTTAAACTACTGTGAATATGCTATGCCCTGAATGCAGTGTGGTAAGCTCTATAATAGAGATGTGGACAGTCCTGTGGGGAACAGAAAAAGTAATGACACGAAGGGTGACATCTGCCCCCTTCCATGTCAGCCTGTCCACACTGACAGGCTGTTCTGTATTTAACATGAGCTGCTAAAATTGTTTACAGGTATCTAGTATCATGCTGTGACTATAAGCATGACAGGCATCTGGAGTGTTGTGAGGATCGTACGTCTCTGCTCCACCATGTCTAGGGCAGGGTGAAATGACTTAAATGGCTATAGATAGAAGCCTTGTGACCAGGACCTGAACCTTTTCCCCTATGCCTGGCATCTCTACTTGAAGCCAGAATAACCAACGGTATGTCCTGCACTCACAAGCCTGGCTCCTGGGCTAGTCTGCCCAAAACATCTGGGAGCTGGCCAGGACCTCTCTAAGTGTGGAGAAAGAATATAGACTCAGCAAACATCCAAAGAGCTCAAGTAGAGCTGCAAGCTGCTTTAGGATTGCGTTTCATAAATGAGCATGGAAATAGGCAATGTCTGGTGTCTAGATCACTTCTCTACAAGGTGGGAATGCAAGGTTAATGCCAGAAATCAAACAGCAGCCCATCATCGAGGACTTCATCGGTGGCCTTCAGCAACTTCTCATGCCCAAGCTGTTTCTGTGGTACCAATTTTCGGGGGTTTCTGATGTAACTGTCATCTGCCCAGTTTGCCTATAGATTTTGGATCACTGGCTCCATTATGACACATCTGGGCTATTGATGATTAATGGAGCCAGTAAGTGCCTATGTGTGTGGGCACTCAATGCCAGCTGTGGCTGCTTCAGTTCTGGCTTCTCTTTTCCTGAGGCTCCTTGAGGCCTCTCTGCCCTCTGGCCAGGCTCGTGTTCCAGTCTCTGCTTGAACTCCACTGGGTCCACATTAAGTCCGGCCCATCTGCTATGCACTCCTGTGTGTTTCTTTGATAGCTCTTCTTATCATTGATTACAGTCTTTGCCTGCTGTACTCTCCCAGCTTGTAAAACCCAAGACAGGCACCAGTCTGCCTTATTCACCAGCAGGGGTCCAGGGCTCAGCATGACGCCCAACATGCAAATTAATTTGTTTCATTTTTTTGAATTAACAGATGGAGTTTCTAGTTGGAAGAACATGGAAAAGGGGGTGTTGACATCCAGACAAAGTGCAGACATGCAAATGGACATTTAACAGTTTGAGTGGTGCCCCGTGGCTTAGTCACTGTGTATGAGACTTCCCTGAACTCTCTCAAATCCCAAGAAGACTGGAGTTATCCCTTCTGAGAAACCAGCTTAGGAGAAGGAAAAGTGGCCCTCATCACCTGGAGGGAGGCTTGCTCAGGAATCTCTCCCACAGGCAGTGTCCGAGAAATAGGAACAGAAAGTTTAACATTGAACTCAACCCACTAGAGTAACAAAGCCCTTTCCAAACTAAGGGGGGGGGGGGAAGCATGGCGTACTTAGAGCATCGCTGAAAAGAAACCAAAACAACCTCTGCCCTCTCTAGCTCTGCCGTGCCAATCCCGTCCAATGCTGCCTGGGTGTTTACCAGAAAGGAGGAGAAATGCAGTGTAGCCAGGGGGCTGTGAGTGCTACCAGGAGATGCCACCTTTGCCCTGTGTCTACTAACTCACGCGGGACATGAGCCGTTCCGTCCATATCTAGTTCCTTTTCAGGATTCTGTGGCTCCAGCGGTTGCACAGCCGTCTCCATCCTGTGGGACGTGGTTATGTAGAAAGAACGGGTACACAGAGAACAGAGACCACAATGCAGACAGACTCCTCTTACTCTCCCAGAGCTGCTTCCATCTAAGCTAAACAGCAAGTCGGGCTGAACTACCAGTCACGTGTTGACCAGGCATGTCCAACCTACGCCCCGTTGCCACATGCACCCGAAGGCAGCAATGATTGCAACCTAGCACAACATCGTAAACTCGCTGGTAACACCATGAGATTATTTTGTTACTCGATTGCATGATCCTCAAATGTGAACGCTGTAGATGATAACGCCATGTTCCCATCTACGTCAAATGATTGAATGTACCAGTTCAGAGTCTAAGCTCTTGAATGGGCCTGTTTTCAACTACGTACCTCACATTGTTTTTTTAATCTGGACCTATCAGTTCCTTTTGAGGTAAAGAAGATAAAATCATGAGGCAATCTGGACAGAAAAATGGAACAACTCGGGGTGGGGAGAGGGGGGTCAAGGAGCATGGGGTCAGGGGTAGTGAGGAAGGGAATGAAGGAGAATGACGTTATAATGAGACACGTATATGAAAATATCGCAATGAAATCAACTACTTTGTAAGCAAATGTAATCCTCTGAAAAGCATGGATGTAGTTTCCAAAATATCCCCTAGAGGGCACCAGAGTGTCACACCCGAAAAAAAGTTGTGTGTGGTTTTGTTGTTGTTTTATTTTGCTTTGTTTTGTTTTTTAAAAAGACAACTGGGGGGGGGGGGGGGGTAGAATATGGAGTGTAAAAAATAAATTAATTTATATAAAAAGAAGACAAGTTTTCCAGTTTTTTTGTTTGTTTGGTTGGTTGGTTTGCTTTGTTTTTCCAGGCTACTTTTCTGAAAAAAGATGAAGTCTGAGGTCAGGTGTTCCTCACAAGAATATAACTGTAACTTCTAGAAGCATCCTTGGGGCCTCTTGACATCATCAGCACTGCCTCATTGTATTCTCATGCATAATCCTGAAGTTGCAGAGGACACATGTCACCTGACATCAACCCAAGGAGCCATCTGGTCTACCCAGGTCCTGATTGCAGTGTGGTAAGAAACAAAGACCCAGTGGGCTTGCACCTGCTCCCGTGGGTCTCCACGGCGGCTTCCTCCTTTGGCATCTACCAAGTGGTTCCTTCCACAACCGTGTGAAGCAAGGAGAGTAGAGAGGATTAAGCATTTGGTGTGGGAAACTCAGGGGACTTGCCTCCAGTTGTAGATAATTCAGAGATGGCTCAGGGGCAGGAGGGGCATCTGCTAGAGAGTTTCCCTAGAGAGCCTCTCCACGGTGCTCTGGCTCCATCTTCTGAGGTGAGGATTACAATCCACTGACAGCTACCCACTTCCCTCTGCAGACTTAATCACGTTGCTCTCCTTTCCTCGAAGGTTACTGATCCTTCCTGACTGCTATGAGCTTCTGGGCTGTTGTCAGAAAATCAGTCTCTTGCTGATAAAGAAATTGCAGCTTGTCACAAATTTGTGTGTGCTTTGTCTGTTGGTCCTGGTGTGTTGTGACACCCTCTGTCTTAGTTAGTAGGGTTTTACTGCTGTGAACAGACACCACGACCAAGGCAAATCTTATAAAAAAACAACAACAACATTTAATTGGGGCTGGCTTACAGGTTCAGAGGTTCAGTCCGTTATCATCAAGGTGGGACCATGGCAGCATCCAGGCATGCATGGTGCAGGAGAATCTGAGACTTCTCCATCTTCATCTGAAGGCTGCCAGCAGAATACTGGCTTCTAGGCAGCTAGGATGAGGGTCTTAAAGACCACACCCACAGTGACACACCTACTCCAACAAGGCCACACCTCCTAATAGTGCTACTCCTTGGGCCAAGTATATACAATCCAACAGTCCCTTACTACTTTGTTCTGTCTGTCTGTCTGTCTGTCTGTTTTTCAAGAAAGGGTTTCTCTGTATAGGTCTGGCTGTCCTGGAAATCTGTGTGTAGACCAGGCTGGCCTCCAATGCATAGAGATCCACCTGCCTCTGCCTCTGCCTCCCAAATGCTGGGATTAAAGAAATAATGGCACCCCCACCCCACTACCTCACCCCGCCCACCCCCAGCATTTCTTTGTTCTGTCATCTAAGGTCTCAATGCTTTGCTACATAGTTTCCAAGGACTTTTGACTTTTTAAATGCAGCCTCCTAAAAGAGAAAGACCTTGGAAAATGAGGAAAGTGATCAGGACTAGTTATAATGCCTAAACAGGCAAATAAGAATGTTTCCAAATTGGTATTCTTTAAACACATCTAGCAATCAGGAGAGCAGAGGATTAGCAAGATGTTTCACTGGGTAAAGTGTTCACTACATGAGGAAAAAAAAATGATCTTAGGCCCTCAGATGTCATTAAAAGGTCATGGTGGCATAATGGTGACATCCAGCACTGTGGAGGCGGAGACAGAAGGACCACTGGCTAGTCAGATGATATGGTGGAATCCGTGAGCTCCAGATTCAAAGGGAGACCCTGTTTCAAAACGTAAGGTGGAGAGGAACAGAGGACAGGTGATAGTGACTTATGGTTTCTGCACTTGTGCACACACACCTGCATACATCATGTGCATGCACGCACACACAGAGGTGGGGAGGGGGAGGGAGAGGGGGGAGGGAGAATCAGAACAGAATAACAAAATACAGAGGAGGATTCTGGGAACACTCCGGACTCACCTTCCTTAAAGTCAGCTGGCAGCCAGCCAGCACTTCGTGGGCAGACAGACCCCTTGGATGTGAAACAAGACAACTCCCCACCCTACCTTCCACAAACACAGCTTCCAGGCCAACGCCAGACGTTCCCTGAGAAAAACTCTTGTGCATGTAGCTTTTGTCCCCCTTCAATTTTTTGTTTGCTTTTGTGTGTGGGCATCGTTGCTGATCAAACCCAGGGTCTTACCCATGCTAGGTCACACAGCTAAACTCCAGAACAGCCCCCGGCCAACATCCTCCTGCCTTTCCTGACCGCTCTTGATGAATGGCATGCATAGAAACTGTCCTCTCCCATCAGGGGCAGGAAGCTGATTCCCCTACCGGAAGACTGGGCAATGGCTGGCAAAAGCTTGCAAGGAAGAAAACAGGCTTGATGGATTGCGAGGGGAAGCAACTGGGTGTGGTGAGGGAAGGCTTCCCTCTTTCTGCGTGGGAGCTCAAGGTTTCTTCCAGAGACCCAGAGCCATGGGGGACCTCTACATCTCCTCAGTAGATGTATGCTCAGGGTTCACTCGCCTGCCCTACAGCAGAACCTACTAGAATTTTGTTACCTTTTTTAAAACAAATTGTGGGTGGGTAAAGTTATGTGGGTACTCACCCATGTGTGGGGACCTTAGATGATAGAACAAAGAAATGCTGGGGGTGGGGTAGGTGGGGTAGTGGGGTGGGGTGCCGTTATTCCTTTAATCAACAACTTTCAGAAGTTGGTCTCTCCTCAACCACCAATGCATTGTAATGA
This sequence comes from Mus minutoides, assembly GCA_902729485.2. Lineage (NCBI taxonomy): Eukaryota > Metazoa > Chordata > Mammalia > Rodentia > Muridae > Mus > Mus minutoides. The sequence continues at coordinate 106,984 of LR749632.1, forward strand.
CAGAAAGCTGGGCAGCAGCACCTTTATTGGCTGAATAATCTCTCCAGTTCAATGACCTAGAATAACTCCTTTAATGTGTAAGGGTATTTTGCCCGCATGCATGTCTGTGTACCATTTGCATGACTTGTACCCTCAGAGGCCATCAGAGCCCCTGAAATGGGAATTATAGATGGCTATGAGACAGTTTGTGGGTACTGGGAATAGAACCTGGTTCCTCTAGAAGAGCAGCCAGTGCTCTGAACCATCTCTCTGTAATCATTTTAAGGGACTTGCCTTCCTTGTTCATTTATTTTCCTTCACTTCTCTTTCAGATGCTGCTGAATGCACTTCTATAGATGGGAGCTATTCCAAACCATGACAGATGCTGCCCGAGTTCACGAGTCGTGGGGAATGGCAACATTTGTGAAAACTCTTTTTTCCCTTCAGCTTTTCTGAGACAAGTTCTCTCTGTGTAGCCCTGGTTGTTCTGGACCTCACTATGTAGCCCAGGATGGCCTCAAATTCACAAACATTCACCTGTCTCTGCCTATGGAGTGTTGTGATTAAAGGTATATGCCACTACTGCCCAGATAATGAGAAGGTTTTTAAAGCCAGGAAAATTAGGAGGAGGAGGAGAAGGAGGAAGAGGAGGAAGAAGAGGAGGAAGAGAGGGGGAGGGATAGAGGGAGAAAGGAAAGAAGGAAGGGAGGGAGGGAGGAAGGAAGGAAGGAAGGAAGGAAGGAAGGAAGGAAGGAAGGGAGAAAGGGAGGGAGGGAGGGAGGGAGGGAGGGAGGGAGGGAGGGATAGCTGAGACCTTTCTGAGTAAGTCAAGAAAAAACATGGCTACCTATACCTGAGATCATGTTTTCTCACTCATTCCCTGTTCTGCTCCGAACGTCTATAGCAGAGTCTCCAGATGCCCTGGGTGGTCCCCAGGCTTCTGGGAAGGTGGCCCTCCCTAGCACAGATAGATAGCAACCTCAACAATTGAAAAATCCTAGAGGATCTCCAGTGGTCACACCAGAGTCTCTTTGTCACCAGCCTCTCAGATTTGTTCCCATATCCATGTGCACACTTGTAAGAATAGCACATGATCTTATCATCTGTCCAGACCCCATTCCTGGGAGTTTTAACAGCACAGATATACTACATATCTGTTTCTTACTGTGCACATATCTGTATAAGATATCAACTGGGAAGATGATTCCTGCTGGGGGCCTGCTCCAACTAAAGTGGGACACAGCACTGTACGAAGGTCAAAGACTGATGGTCCCCAGGCTTATAATCTTTCAATTTGTGCTTTAATAATGCTGGTGGACTTCCTTTTCTCTGCTTTATTAAGTTCTGGTTTCTTTTCTCTAACTATATCATGATTTAATAAGTGTGCTTTCTTATTATGCTATGGATAAACACCGCTGGTTTCTAGTAATAAACTCCTGTTAGTCACAGTGGATTAGAAAAAAAGCTTAGTTACCTGGTCTTTTCCCTCTGGTTCAAATGCCCCTCACTGGCCAGGCAAGAGGCTTGGAGCTCATTAACTCTTTGTGAACTAGCGAGAAAAGAAAAAAAGAGAAAGAAAATATTTTTAACAGTCAACTCGCAGACACACACACTCATACCGCTCATACACACAAACACACACACACACACACACACACACACACTGGTCAGCCCCGACCACCTGTCTCATCAACTCTACAAGTGTTCATGAATACTTACATTCATACACCTATACTTACATATGCATATATATACATTTGGTGGATGGAGCAAAAGCTCCATTGAGCAAGTTCCAAAGAGTAAGTACCAACACAGAAAAATGAATAAAAGAGAAGCACTAACTTTTATTGCTCAGAGAAAGAAAAGGCTTCTACCTTTTTATTGCTGAAAGTAAGAGAAATCTCCTCCCTTATTGTCATTCTTAGTTCTTATACCTTCTCAGGAGAATTGATCACATGGTTTTCCAAGCACCCTTACATTCCATAAGTTCATTGCAAGTTTAAGGCACTAACTCAAGTCACAAAATGGTAAGGAATTACATCAGAAATATTTGCATGTATTACCATTAAAACTAGTACCTGACTAAACATTCATTATCTGTTATTAGCTCCGTAAGTTCATTAAAAGTTTAAAACAATGATTCTTATGTTAGAAGTTAGCACATCATCTGCCTTGTGCCTCATTACTTTTGAAGTTCTATATAGATAAGTCAGTCAATATTTTATTTTCTGTCCTTGTACTGACTTGTACATTCCCAGCTTATGACCTTTAGTTATCAGATAGTGATCTCACAGTTAACCTAGGAGGAATGTTTTCCCTGACATTAATCTGTTTCAAGCCTGCTTTCTTCTCCTAGAACAGTTAGCCCTCTGACATGTGAAGGTTTGCAGAGCCGTATTTTTAACATTTCAGACAGCTAGAAATTACTTGTATACATTTAGGAATTCTATAAAGTCGTTATCAGAAATTATGAAATCACCAATTTGTCTACGCAACGTTACAACATGATAGTACATCTTCATACTGATTCTGCAGAAAGTCTGCCCAACTGGGTGGGCTCATCCCCAGAAGTCACTAGGGTATGCAATAGTGGCAGGAAAAGCAAATGAGCAGCAGGAAGCAATCCTGAAACAAAAATCTCCAAAAGTCCTGCAATTCAGAGCTCCACCCATCGCAGCCATGCAAAAGGATGAGGCATCTCCAGAAAACTTACGTGCACGCCTTTAGCCTTTCCTGGATGGCTGCTAACAGATTTCTTTACTCCATATCTATTTTTTTTTTACCTGTTTTGCCCTCTACGACCCTGTCTTAGTTAGGGTTTCTATTGCTGTGATTAAAAAAAAAAAAAAAAAAAAAAAGACCAAAAACAACAGAGAAGAAATGGATTTATTTCAACTTACAGTTCCACATCATAGTCCACCCTCCAAGTGCACCAGGGCAGGAACTCACCTGGCCAGGAACCTGGAAGCAGGAACTGAGGCAGAAGCCATGGGAGAGCTGTCCTTACTGGATTTGCTGACTCTTGGCTTGCTCAGCCTGCTTCCTTATACAGGACCACAGGCCAGGGATGGCTCCACCCACACCGAGCTGGCCCTTCCCACATCAGTCATCGATCAAGAGGATGCCCTACACACTAGCCTAGATGACAATCTTATAAAGGCAGATTCTCAATTAAGATGATTTCTTTCCTCATGGCCCTAGATTGTAGAGAGTTAAAATAAAACCCAGCCTGGGTACCCCCCCCCCCGCTGTGCTAGGTGTAAAAATATTATAGAACTATTTGTAATGACAAAAAAATAATAGGCAAATAGGCAAAATAAATAAATGTCCATCAAAAGAACTGGAGACTTAGAAGATACTACATTCAAGAAATATGTGACCACAGAAGAGACTGAGGCTTTTCTTATGTGGTGATGGTGCTTATAAAATGGCATCCTCTTGGGGGCTGGTGAGATGGCTCAGCGGGTAAGAGCACCCTACTGCTCTTCCGAAGGTGATGAGTTCAAATCCCAGCAGCCACATGGTGGCTAACAACCACCCGTAATGAGATCTGACGCCCTCCTCTGGTGCATCTGAAGTCAGCTACAGCGTACTTATGAAGAAGAAGAATAAGAAAACGAATCCTGCACGCCTTTAATCCCAGCACTTGGGAGGCAGAGGCAGGCGGATTTCTGAGTTCGAGGCCAGCCTGGTCTACAAAGTGAGTGCCAGGACAGCCAGGGCTACACAGAGAAACCCTGTCTCTAAAAACCAAATATATATATATATACTTGGAGCAAATGGGACAAGAAAGAAATGGGAGATAAATTTGTTTGTGTGTACCTGATCCTCGGGATTGTGTTAAAAGTTCAGACTCAGTATTTTTAAGTCAGTATCGATGCTTCATGGTACAGCTTAGAAAGACATCAGTGCAACATTTCTACAGTCTCACTGGGAAACATTAACTGAAGGAGTCTCTCCTGTGCGGAACCTAAGGGTCTGCCAGCAAAGGCCTACTTGTCTCCATTGTCCTGTAAAGGGTCTTGGGGATAAAGGATCACCTCAGGGTTTCCCACAGCAAGAAGTACGCTGCTGAGCCTGAAATACAGAACTTTCCCGACTCTCCAGATTTTGTCTCTGTGATAACACACATTGTTATTGTACCATTTCACGCCCTGATTATCCACACTGAGGTTTGTGCGATGGCTTCTGCCACCTGTCACAGTGGCGTTATCCTTGGACAGAGTCATTGCCTGATTCCCTGCCCCCCCAAATATTCCAGCCTTTAATGACTCATGTTCTCGATACACAGAATCGTGGCCACTGGGGCTCCCTCCAGACACTTAATTTGCTGGGTCCTTCCTCTCCAGTCTTCTCATTAAGGGATTCAGTCCATCAAATGGCGCTCTCTCTGCAGCTCGGTCTCTGGGGGAGCTCCTACTTGATTTTAGCTGGCTTCTGCCCAACAGTTTATCATTGCATGCTGGCTGTAGTCTTGTCATGCTATTCTGGAAACGATGATGATTTTTTTTGTTTTGTTTTGTTTTGTTTTTCGAGACAGGGTTTCTCTGTGTAGCCCTGGCTGTCCTGGAACTCACTTTGTAGACCAGGCTGGCATTGAACTCAGAAATCCGCCTGTCTCTGCCTCCCAAGTGCTGGACGATGATGATTTTTAAGGGCTAGCATAAAAGCTTTCGTCAGAGTTTTTGTTAGGTTTTAGAAATGGACCCAAGCTTCCTGATAGGTTGTGTGGGATCCATCCAAAATAGAAACACAATCTAAGGATCTGTGGGTCAAGACGCAGATGTGGCCTTTCCTGTTATGTTTGTGGGGCCTTAAGATAGAATAGGAGCTGGTGAGGACAGAGGGTCAGAAGAGACAGAGTGGGACAGGAATGGAAGTACAGCTGACTCTCTATGAGGGAGGGTTCCTGGGTGGAGCCCCTTAAAGTGAGCTTGCTGCAGATACTGTTAATGGCTGAGGAGCTACAATACAGGATCCAATTCCAGGAGGCTGAAGTCCCAGTGTTACAATTTCAACAGGTGTACCTGAAGTCTTACTAGACATGATCAAATTGCAGTCTAAGGCTTTATTTATTTTGTCTGGAGACCCCACCTTGCTCCGTGGGTATGTGAGAAAAGTCTTGGGCTATAAGGTCACATCAGCTGAACAGCAGTAGACAATAGGAATTATTTGCTTCTAGAATGATCTTTTTAAACATTATTTGTTTATTTTTATTTATATGTATGTATGTATGTATGTATGTATGTATGTATGTATGTATGTATGTGTATCTGCTTGGTGGTGTGGGCCCTATGTTTGTGCAGATGCCGGTGGAGGTCAGAAGAAAGCATCAGATTCTCCTGGAGCTGGAGTTACAGATAGTTGTCCTATGTGTACAATCCACATAGGACTGGGAATCAAACCTGGGCCCTGTACAAAAGTGCCAACCGCTCTTAACTGCTGAGCCATCTCAGTCCCAAATGTCCTGTGTCCCCAATGTTCTATTAAAATCTTATGGAGTCACATCATACCAAGCACATCTGTTGAGGGACGGGTCTACTTTAGTGAATCCAAACATTCCAGTGAGAGGAAGCTTTTGTAATTCCAAGGACCTTCCTAGATAGTTATCATAATTTTATATATTCGGCTTTGATAGTATAGGGCCTAGACTCTAGGTGGATCCAAACAGCTATTTGCCAGCCCCTTGCAATAACACTGATGTACACTAGGGGGCGTCAGTACATATGTTTTTAACTGAGTCTAACCCAACTAGAGTATTTTTCACACACACACACATATAAATGTATTTAGTCGAATGCACACACACACACACACACACACACACACACACACACACACACAGAGTCAGGGTGCATCAAGCTTGAGTGTAGAGGTGTGAAGACAATTTGTAGAAGTCAGTTCCCTCCTTCCTCCATACGGGAGCAGAGGATTTGAACTCATATCATCAGACTTGGCGACAAGTACCTCTCTCCCTGCTAAGGCTGACTTACCAGCCCTGAAAATGAACTTTTCACAATGGACTCAACTGGATGCCAACTCTCTTCACATCAGATGGATGAGCCTTTGAATAATCATCTTGAAGACATCAGCAGACTTAAAAGAGACCTTGAAGGTCAGGTTCCGGTTTTGCTTCTGGCTTTCTTAGCTGAGGAGTGGGGCAGTGGTGAGCCTCACATGGCTACAGCGGGCACACTATTAGCCTATCCCGTGGCTTCTAAACAACTTCCCCTTCCCTGAGCTATTGCTCCCAAACTCCATCCAGAACCCCCCTCCTTTTCACTGGCCAGCCTCTGGCTCCCCACAGAGCTCGGTTGGCAGAGGTGAAGACTCCTCAGTTGTGGAACAAAGGGTAGGGACTCATGGTTGGCAAAGAGGCTTGCTGGTGATGGGTTTGTGTAGAATAATAAGTGTCCGTTCATTTGGTGACCAACTGGTAGATGGTATGAGTCCCAAGACAGCTTGCTCCTTGTAAATATCTCTCACCTACAATAAAGTGACAGCTGAGGACTCCTTGGTCACATTGCTGGTCTGAGGGGCAGTCACACTAAGTGTGAAATCCCCCCCCCCCACCACTCTCAAAGACGTAACGTGGAAAACAGACTGTGTGGAATATTGTTTGCGTACATGCTGGCTGCTGTAACAAAGATCTTCAAACCATCCAAAAAGGAAAGACTATTCAGGCTCCTCCAGAAGAAATTCTCGTTCATCGGGTGTAGGAGGAGACCTGAATGTTCTCCCGGGAGAGTGTGGTACCCAGACGAGCTTGAATGAGGCTAAAATAATCCGTGTATGTAACTACATGAGAAAGATGCTCAAGTCAGCAAAACGCACCACTGGTCATCGCCCAGGACCGCAAGTGCGCAGGAGAAGATGGAAGCACACATATTCACAGAGAAAGATCTGAGCCCAGGCAGTCCTGGCGGCTGCCGCTGGGAAGGGGAAGAAGAAATACACTCTGCATTTGTGTGTGTGTGTGTGTGTGTGTGTGTGTGTGTGTGTGTGTGTACTTCAGTGTTTATTTTATACATTGGAGAAGATGGAGAAACGGTAAGGAGGAGGGGAGGGGGAGAAGGAGGGGAAGGAATGAGAGGGGGGAGCGGGAGGGTAGGAGGTAGAGGACAAGAAAGAACCCCTTGGGGTTTCACAGGCTCCCAAGTACACGGAGAGGGTGAACATGGGAAGAAGTGTCACTCAGGACCACAGCCATGCAGCTCAGGGACCGGGCCCCACGTGAGGACGCCAAGCGGTGCTGTGCTCTCTCCGAGAGTCCCAGCCGAGCTGGAGCTGGACCTCACCCTGCAGCTAAGGCCCTCTCTCTTTCTGCTCCTTGGTGCTGAGCAGGGAGAGCCCAGACTTGGGAAGAGAGCTCTCCAGATCAACTTGGCCCGCGACAGAGCCAGCGTGATGAGGTCATTCAGCACAGCTGCAAACTATTTCAAGGAAACAGGTGGTGGCTGTAACCTCTTCCAGGCCTGGGGTTTTGCTGGGAGAGAGGCCTCCTTCAAGGGCGTCATCCCTGGGAGTCAAGACACAGAGGTCTAGGCTGCTGGGGAAAGGGAGCACAGGGTCACAGGGCGTCCTCAGAAGCCCGCTGAGGTGTGTCCCTCCACAACCGAAATCTCCGTGCCAGCTGTTTGTTTCTCCACCATAGCAGCTGGGAAACTGTTCATGGCGAGCCGTTACCTTCAGCAAGAAAACCATTCTCTCTAGAGAGGACCGATGGAGCCATGTAATTTGAAAGCTCTTGGATCATTTTAACTGTACAGCCAAGGTTGACACCAGCTGAAGTCCCTGGACAAGTACTACTCCCTTGGAAGCCTGCTTCGAATTTAGGACTTCAGGTCTGTACCCATCCTCCCTAGATAATCAGAACTGCATTCCCAAACAAGAGTCCCTGAAGAGTCTTGTGCTCTTTAGGATTTAGAAGGATGGCTTCTCTGCGCATTGGCCCAGCTGGTGAACACGGATCCTGGGACTCACAGAGGGGCTGCGAGACATGTAAACACTGGCCTTCTCTAAGATGCAGTGACCGCTCGAGGATGCAATCAAGTTGGCACAATTTTTCTCTGAATGCTTGTGATGGTCATGACTTAGCACTTAGTAGATTAGGGCTCCGATTGTGTCCGGGTGGTTACTGTTTATGATCCTGAAACACAACCTGGTTAGTAGCCCAGCTTGTTTGAGCATGTGCTGGCTCCGTTTCTTCTCCAGCCCAGCCCCCCATTCTGCCAGCATCAAACATCTTTTCTCACTGCCACTCAGAACAGGGGACCAGAAAGATCAGGCTCCGTCGGTCGGCACTCTCTCCGATTCCAGCACTGATTTTTTTTTTTTTTCCTGTTGGAATTGTGTGAATGCTCCATCCTTAGGAAAAGCAAAACAATAGGAGGTTGTAGGTTCTAACCGTTGCCGTAGACGCTGCAGATGTAGCGTGCTTCTCTGCCAGCTGGGGAAGAGAAGGGTTTGGACTTTGGCTTTGCCAAATCCTTGCTGCCCAGGCTTCTGCTGGCAGTTCAGTTTTTGGATGGAGAATTAAAGGCACACTTTGTGGACGTAGCCCTGCAGTGATTTGGGGACTGACCCAATATGATAATTGTTAGTAATGGAGGACAGTGAGCAATGCTATTTCTTCAATGATAGCAAAGTTTCTTCCAACCACGAGACTTAAAAGGCATGTGGTTGGTGGTGCGTGCCTTTGATTCCAATATTTGGGAGGCAGAGGCAGATGGCCAGCCTAGTCTACATAACAAATTCCAGGATGGCCAGAACAGAGACCCTGTCTCAAAAAAACAAAAACAAAACAAAAAGAAAAAGAAAAAGAAAAACAAAAAACAAAGACCAAAACAATCACACACACCCCAAAAGCCTAAATAAATAAATAAATAAAAGCCTAGTTACTTAGTAAGCAATTAAGCATTTTCTACATGCCAAGTATTTGTATAACCATCCCATTTAATTATCAAAATGACTCTTCGATACTGATACAACACTTATTTTTAGGTGAGAAATTGGCTCAGAGATGTTTGGGCCTTGGGATCAAGGGCTGCGGAGTCACAGAATTTGGAGTCACACAGAGGTGTCCTGGGCCCAATGTCTACTATGGGACATTCTGTCAGGTGACTTTTCTCCATCCCAGAGCCTGCCTGCCATTGGATCCCGGAGCTCTTTCTAGTTAAATGTTGGGTTATTTGTTCTTTCTTTGTTTTTGTTTTTTTTTTTTCCTGCGAGTGATGAGAGAAACATCATCTCTCCAAGTTGCTTCCCTTTCTTCCAAGATGGAGAGTGTTAGTTTATTAAGGACTCCAGCTTTGTATTTGTATGCTGTAGGAGTTTTAAATGTCATCTCCCTGACTCTATTTTACACAAGAAAACATCTATTGTAGATGTGAGGAAATATACAGGAAAGCAACAGGGAGAGATGTTTTTTGTTTTGAGGGATAGAATTCTGAGGGAATGAATCCTGGATGCCAAGGGAAAAGAAAAATATGTTGTGTTTTTATGGATCAAAAAGGAAAAACTTCAGGCCATGGCAACGGTACAAGCAGGGCTTTTTAAAAAACAGATATTGATTCATTATTTTCTTCTTTGCAGTGCTGAAGATTAAATCCAGAGCCTAGGCAAATGCTTTACCATGGAGCCACACCCCAGGTCTGCTCTTCTCTCTCTTTTTTTTTTTGGGGGGGGGGTCATGATCTCTAATATGCCACTTTCGTGAACTAAAAGCCATATAAGATTTTTAAAGAACAAATTTGATTTTCTTATTAATCAGATTTTCTTATTTGCGCCATATAGGAACTCTGGCTTTCACCTATACTGGGGCAAGCACTTACTGCTGACTGTATCCCTAGCCCCAGAACTCCATTGTAAGCTGTAAATGATCCAAAATAGCCGTATCCGTGATATCTAAAGGGTCCTACACACCAGACACCACCCTAAACACTTGATGCTATGTGGTGCCAGATCTGAGTGGCGATAAGTCATTCTTGCTTTCATAGCACCGAGGGCTGTTCCTGCACAAAATACACAAGATCCGTAAACATTTATGTAACAAAGGAGTCTTGACTTGGAGGAGACTATGCTAAAGGCTTAAAGCATAGAGAGCAACACCATTCTATACTATTGATTTCAAGTTCAATGACAGTATGATTAGAGGCGTAGTGAAGGAGTTAAGGATGTTGCAAAGCCTGAGGTGGGGAGGGGTTAATAAAAGGATCTGAGAGAGTCTTCGGGGTGATGAGATGGAAGGAGACACTTGGTCCTAAGCTTGACCATTTGAGTTCTCTCTCCAGAAACCGAGGGGTGGAAGGAGAGAACTGGTTTCTTCATATTACCTTCTGGCCACCACAACTATACACTATAGCAGTGGCTCCTCCTCCTACGCCTGCAAAAGCAAAAGCAAAACAAAACAAAACAAAACATAAACAATACATGTAATGTTATAAATTTCTAAGATTCTCCAAAGCCAACATCTTTATAGCAAAATTTTCTACTTGCAAAAACATTGTGTGCTGAAGAAAAGGGCCATGCCCTTTACAGAGACTTCTCTAATCTTCCCTGACTCTTTCTCAAGACCAGCCATTTAAAAGCATTCTTTGTCATCTACTCATGTGTACACACCCAAGGAGATCAAGGGGTGTCAGATCCCGTAGAGCTCAGGTACCAGGCAGTTGTGAGCGGCCTGATGTGGATGCTGGGCATGAAACACACGTCGTCTAAGAACAGCGCCCTCTTTTAACTACCAAGCCATCGATTCAGCTTAAGACCAGCACTTTATTTTTTAAAGATTTATTTATTTATTTATTTAGTCTCTGAGAACACTATAGCTGTCTTCAGACACCAGAAGAAGGCATCAGATCCCATTACAGATGGTTGTGAGCCACCGTGTGGTTACTTGGAATTGAACTCAGAACCTCTGGAAGAACAGTCATTGCTTTTAACTGCTGAGCCAAGACCAGCGCTTGAAAGTTGTCTAACACTGTTACTCGTTCCTATTTCTAGTATGTTCCATAAATTGACTAATCCATCTATACTTGTGAATGAAAGCACTTTGCATAAAGATATAATATAGTTAAGTTCCTGTTGGACTGATGCTCACAAGGACAGTGCTAAAGGAGATAGGAAGAGTGAAATATTTCTGAAGGGTTTCTGGCTTGAGCCAGGCTGAGAGCATAGACACAGGTTCTCCTACTCCCTTAACAGCTAAGATGGTTTTAATATGGTGTTTGTTTGTTTGTTACCATTCTTGCCATGTAGCTTACTAGAAATTACTATGTTGACCAGGCTGGCTTCAAACTCACAGAACTTCACATGCCTCTGCCTCCCTAGTGCTGGGATTAAAGGCATGTACCACCACACATGGCTGGAAGGTTTTAATTCTTCAAGCCAGCTCAGGTTTGAATGTCATATTGGTAGTCATTAGCTACATGAATCTATGCACATTTCAGTACAACTTAAAACATAGTATTCCAATAATTCCAGTACTCAGGAGGCAAAGGCTAGCTGATCTCTACGAGTTCAAGACCAGCCTGATCTATAGATTGAGTTCCAGGACAGCCAAGGCTACACTGAGGAACCTTGTCTTAGAAAAACAAACAAACAAAACCCAATATTTCAGGTCATAATTACCCACATTTCAAGTCTGATAACCACACGGCTAACTGCTGCCTTAGGAAATACCTCAAATGAAAAGTATTTTGCTGGCTGTGGTGGAATGTGACTGTATAATCCCAATACTTTTTCGAGGTGAAGCTTGAAGAATCAGGACTTCAAAGCCATTCTTGTCTACCTAGTGAGTTCAAAGTCATCCTAAGCTATGTGATAATCTGTCTCAAAATAACATATACACAAAGAAAAAGACAAAAAGACAAGGAATATTTTCATTTTCATAGCCCATTCTATCAGACAACACAGATCTAGGAAGTTAAGTCCTTTCCAGGCTGATAGAACACGAGGCCTAAGTAAGTTATATTACATTTAGCTTCTTTTCATTGTCCTACCAGAGTTTCTCCCTTTGGAGAAGGATACCTTTAGACACTTCCTCTTAGGATTTAATTAATGTTTTCCTCAGAGCACTTGCTTCCGTCTCAGTATGTGTGCTGTATAATAATAATAGGTTTGTTTTTCACAAGTCTACAGACTTTCATTCCCTAGTTACAAGGCATTTCATCCCAAAGGAGACCTGGTCACCGTTAAGCAACTACTCATTTCCCCAGCTCCCACAGATCAGCTGTATATAATGTTTCTCCACATTTGTCTGTTGTATTGTAGTAGAGAGATGGAATTTTATATTATGTTGCCTTTGGCTTCTGGCTTCTTTCACTTAGCATAACATTTTTGAGGTCCATTCATATTGTACAAATATCAGTACTTCATTTGTGTTTGTAGCTAAATAATACTCCACTACACTGAGTATTTGCTATGTTATTTAGGTACAACTGATGACTTTACACTTTTCAGCTCTGACAGATAACAACACTATGAATATTCTAGAACAAATTTTTATGGAGAAGCATGCTTTCAGTTTTTTATATATATAGATATATTAAAAATATATGTGAATATATTTGAAATATATGTGAAATATATATATTTACTTGGGTCCAAATGTAGCTATGGCTGGCCTGGAACTTGCTATGCAGGCTGGTCTCAAACATAGAGATCCATCTGCCTCTGCCTCTGCCTCTGCCTCTGCCTCTGCCTCTGCCTCTGCCTCTGCCCCTGCCCCTGCCCCTGCCCCTGCCCCTGCCCATGCCCATGCCCATGCCCATGCCCATGCCCCTGCCCATGCCCCTGCCTCCAAAGTGGTGGGGTTCAAAGCCATAAACCATGCCCAGCCAGGTTTCTTGATAATATAAGTAAAATTACTGGGTTGTATTGCAACTTTAAGCTTAATTTTTTTTTTTGAGAAACTGCCAGCATTTTGTAAATCAGCTATACAACCTCACCTCACCTTGTGTTCATACAGTAAAGACACTATTTTTCTCTTAACAGCGTGCAACATACAGGAATTACTTGTTTCCAGTTGGATGCTAATATTAAGTCAATATCCATTTATTCAGGGACTGGAAGGTACCCTGCTGAAACCTAGGATAGGAGTGTGGTTAGCACTTTATTAACCTGTTGGAAATTGTAGTCTCATTCATGTTTACAGAGTGCCAACTGTGTTCTGATAGAGAGCTAGGCAGTGGGGCTATGCTGTGCATCAATGGGTAGCATTCTAGTTGAAGAAGACTTGTAACCAATAGATAAAGCACTGTTACTTTGTGCCTGGGAGACTGAAGGCCTCACACAGGAACAGACATTTGGTTCAATCTTCACTGCCAAGGCCTAGTCAGGAGAGAAGAAAGTCAGAACTAAGAAAAGCATTTTTTTCTTGATGAGACAGGGTATAGAACTATGTAAAAGTGACCTCACCCATAAAAAGACTAGACTTCATGGTCTCCATTCTTTCAAAACCTTGTCATTTGTGGGCCGAGGTTAGCTCAAAGCAAACAGAATTGGGTAGTTTGACACGTCATCTTGGGTCAGCCTTCCTACTCTGGTAGGAAGTTTCTCTCATTTGGAGTGAGCAGAAGAACAAGGCAAATCGGAGCTTCTGCTTTGGCAAAAACCAGAGCCATGAGAAGCAGCCAACCAGGACTCACAGGTTGCAGGAGCTTCCGATGCCTGAGAAGGGCGGCCTTGAGAGGCCTTTCCTCACCTAGCCTCCTGTTTTACTCTGTATTTCAATCAAGTGAGGCTCATCCCATGCCCAGTCTACTGTCTTTCCAATATAAAGGGATCCAGGCTTTGTTGGTCAATATAAGCGACAGAACACGGACATAATTTTATCCTGTGGACTGTGCCTCTTAACCTGGGATAGATGAAAACACTGTTTAGAGTAAGTCAAGCTGGACCCCAACTGGTATCTTTTAAGCATTTCTCTGCCAGCCATACTTAAGGGTTCTGTGAGCCTAAGAGCTCAGAAGGAGAGAATACTTGTAGAAAACAATCACATAGGGTGAGCTGTCTGCTTGTTCATTAATACAAACGGCAGAAAATGGAGCTGCTTTTTATCCATTGCCTACCAGGGTGGTAAAGCAGATGATTTAAGGGTGGCATGTTGATACAGACCACTTGTTTTTGTTTTTTAGAAAGATCTGGAACAGATGAGTTGGGACGTGGAGAGGGTTAAAGAACTATGAGGGAAAGGACAGGTGATGCAAACAGTTCTGGTCCCCTCTTCACCCCACAGGAACTGGAGCCATGCTGGTCTTTTAGAAGCAATTTTGGCATCTTTAGAACGTCTACGTTCTATCCCCAAGGTGCTCTTTATGGGTGACTTTTCCTGAATTTCTGGATTATAAAAGCAGATGTAAAGTTCTTGGAATAAAGCCTGTCAAATAATATACACCATGTTAATATTAGGGTAATTATTATGTTATTAATCAGCTTCATCTCTCCACCTAGGTATTAAGTTCTTTGTCGGTGACATCAGTTCATCTAGTTCTTTTCCTCTCCAGTACAATGTTCTTAATATATTGATGGTATTGGGCTCTCCGACAAATTATTTCCCTTTTGTGAGCTCTGGTAGGTAGGGGCCATACACAAATTTGTGTAGAGTTCCATCTGAGTTCATGAACATTGTCACCTGCTGTTTACAGGCGCCCTTCCTAAAGCCTACACACCCTATACTAAAAAGTATGAAAAAATAAACGTGAACCCAAAGTGGCTTGCACGAGAGAAGAGCACGGATCCCAGCATCGTAGAGGTTCACATCCACCAGCCCACAGTAGCTGGGACTCCGTAATGGTCCCCAGTCTCCTCCACTTTTTGCCCCGGGAGCTTGCTAACCCCGTTGGGTCCACAGGGCACCGGAACCGGTTTTCAATGCTCTCCTGGCCCCAGGTGCGGTGGGAACCAAGGCCAGGGCAGCTAAGGTCTGCGAGTGGCTCCGCCCATCCCCTCCTGTCCAATCAGAGGGCGGCTCTCGCACAAGCCGCGCCCAATCCGGAGCGGCGAGAGCTGCGCCCTGAGCCCGCGGGCGCCCAGCAAGCCCAGAGTCGCGAGCAGGCAGTGGAGGTGCGGCGGCCGGGACGGAGCTCCGCGCGAGCGGCTGGCGGGACGGGGTCAGGCTGGGGAGCTGGCGGGGACGCGGACCTCACCGCTGACGCTGGGACTCTGCTCAGCCCGATGCTGGTGAGTACGACCCGCGGTGGGGAGCGACCTAGGCGCCGCAGGTGGACGGCGGGGGGCGCCGGCCGCGAGGTCCTAGCGCCGAGCATCTCCGAGCACCGGGTGGGGAGCGAGCCAAAGCGGAGCGCCACCGCACCACCGAGTCCGGGAAGCCCCGACTGGGTGGGTGGGTAGGGAATGAGGCGAGGCGGCCTCCTCGGGGTATTCGTGGGGGACCTCCCCCGACTCCCCTACACTCATTGGAGCACTTCTTGCTAGCCCGTGTCTTCCCCTGAGATCCAAGTCGGCCAGGGCCACTTCGTTGTCCTGAGCGGGGAGGCGACAACAGGTGTCCTTGGAGATGGTGCCCTGCCCCACCCCCGCTCGAAATCCCAGCCTTGGCGTCGCGCCCCCGCTTCGGGGTGTTCTGAGTCGGGACCCCAGCCTGGCCTCTCAGGCTCTTTGCCCGCTGGACAGCGCCCAGGGGCGGCCTGGACCCCGGGCCTTGGATGGAGTTTCCTGAACGCGTTGCCAAGCAATTTGCTGGACACCGCCTCTAGTCGGGATGGATAGTTGAAAGGGGGGGGGGGTTATTTATTGGACACTAGCCTCTCCCTGGGATGTAGAGTTGAAGTGTGTGTGTTTGTGTGTGTGTGTGTGTGTGTGTGTGTGTGTGTGTGTGTGTGTGTGTGTTCCCACACAGACTCTGCTGAAAGGAGCTGCCTGAGGGCTGTAAGTGAATCATTAACTCTGGTTATGTGCAGCTACTGCCCCTGCCTGCATTTCTCTCGCTCCCGGTCTCCTTAATGCTTTCTGTGCTGTTTGCTCTCCTTATTTATAAAGTGACAATTCTGATTGCATTCGTATGGAAGATTATATATGAGCCACTGTCTGAAAAATATCAAGCGTAGCACCAAGCATTCAAAAAATGCTGGCTCTTACGATTGTGAAGTGGGTGATTGTTTTAAGAGTAAATCAGACCTGTCCGAACTGGCCCCATAGCCATTTGGAGTATTTAGCAGTTTTCTACTCTCCGAGGAGAAAAAAAAAACGTTACTGTTACTGATGGTATCATTGAAAGGTAATACATATGTCCTATGGGGGAGCAGATGGGAAAGAGAAATGCATTTCAATTAGTAATCAATGCTTTTTAGCCCTACGAATGCTTTGTGAAAAGAATATTATGATGCTTTTGTTGAATTCTCTCTCTTATTTGTATGGGTGATTAGAGTGGTGAAGGAATTATTTTTAGCATCTTATAGCTTGTAGCCTTTTTCAAAGGTAAGGGTTAGGGACAGAAACACACATATACAATTCTCAGCCTTATAAGAAAATGCCAGCAGCTGAAAGAAAGCCAAAATTTGTGTCTCTACCTTCATGCAGTTGATGGCATGTCTGTCTCAGGTGGTCTTAATTCAGCCCTTTGCTCCTGTATCCTCCCTGCTCCTTTGCTGTTTAATCTGAGAATCACAGAGACGGGTGACTACATGTTTATTTGTGTTTCTAAACCTAAGATATCACATGTATCACGTATTGGAGTTGTGAGCCCTCTCCTTTGGAACCAACTCTAAAGACCTCTCTATCTGTGTTCTCAGTGGACATCTGTCTGTCTTGCCATCCCACCCCACTCCTGTGGCCTGGATCTTCGAAGGGAAAGGTCAGACAAACTATCCCGGTTTTCCTGTGGTTGCCAGAGCCTTGTCTACCTTAGGATCAATATACACACACAGAGAGTGAGCGTCTTCTCAGTGTCCGGGATGGGTCACACTGCAAGTGTGAGATCAGTGTGGCTTTTCAGCTGTTGCTCTGCGGACTTTTCCTTTCCAGTGGAGTGGGAAGATCTGACAGCTATAGCCAGGAAGGGACAAAAGGATGTGGCACGGGGCAGACTGCTGAATTCAAAGGCGGACTCCCACCTGGTGAGAGCCCAGGCTCTAACTGTGGCTAAGCAATCTGGGCACTCTGCTTTGGCTCTCTGAGCTCTAGGCTCCACACGAGAGAGACTGGTTTATTAAATAGAGAAGAGGCAGGATGCCAAAAAAAAAAAAAAAGCAGCTAGTAGATGAGAAGCCCGTAGCACTGCCCTCCCCCAGACACAGTTACATGTCTGTGGCATCTAGGAGGTTCTAACAGTGAGAGTTAAGGATAACGGGCAGATTGAGAGTTCACCACTTGGGCAGTTGATAGAATGAGGAGTTGAAGTGGGGTCTTTGAGAGCAAGGTAGGGGAGATCACAAGTGTTGTTTTAATCCGCTTGGGCTAAATAACAAGTAACCCCAAACCTCATTGCTCTACAGTCTCTCAGACTTCCTACTCAGCGATGCTGTGTGTCTAGGTGGGTCAAATCAGCCTCCCTCAGTCAAGGACCCTACTGACCTCACTCTGGCAAAGAGAAAGACTTACAATGGGACAGCACGGGCACATCTAACATCTGCTGGGAAGTGAGTGTTGGCTGGCCCTACAGCTCCATGCCGTTGACCGAGGTCAGTGACATGGCCAAGTGTGATGTCAGAGACAGTATAAGCTTCCTGAAGATAGGGAGATATGGTTGTGGAGATCAGAAACTGAAAAAAAAAAAAACAAAACAAGGTCAGGGAAGTTACCCAGAGGCAGATGATAAAGGATTTAGGTTTGCGGACCAGGCACTTGGATCTTTATGTTATAGGCAGGATGTAGCCACTGAAAGCAAGTGTGTGTGTGTGTGTGTGTGTGTGTGTGTGTGTGTGTATATATATATATATATATATATATATATATATATATATATATATATGTGTGTGTGTGTGTGTGTGAGATATATGGTGTGTGTGCACACATGGGTACACATAGAAACCAAAAGAAGATTTGGGGTACCCCGTTCTACCCTTTCCTCCTCATTCTCTTGAGACATGGTCTCTCATTGTGCCTGGAGTTAGGCTGGTGGTAAGCAACACCCTATAATTCTCCAGTCTCTGTCCTCACACCGCTCTCGAAGTCTACATGGGTGCTGGACATTGATCTGAACTCAGGCTCACAGGGTGTAGAGCAGGCATTATTACCTCCGGAGCCATCTCCCAGCTCCTAAAGAAGTTAAGTTGAGGTTTAATAAGGCTGCATCGACAGCCAGGAAGGCTCCAGTCAACAGAGATTCCTGACTGGGCCCCCAGTCCCACCCCAGAGTTTCTGAATCAGTCAATCCAGGGTCAGACCTGAGAGTAAACTTTTCTGCCCAGTGCTCTGTGGATGCTGATACTCTTGGCCCGGAGGCCTCACAATGGAAAACAGTAAAGGCAGAAATTAAGATGCGTTTGCTGGGAAGACCTGCAAGGGAGGGCTGGCGAAAGGTTTGGGTACTTTGCCCTAGGCTGCCTTGAGCATGGGGTGTGTAGGAGTCACTGAACCTCCAGTTCTTATTAACTGCTTGCTTGTTTGATTTTTTTTTTTTAATCAGAACCTTATAGAGCTCTGCTTGGCCTAGGACCCTAAGCAATCCTCCTGCCTCAGCCTCCTAAGTACTAAGTTACAGGTGTGTACCACCCCGCCCAGGCTTATATTTAAATGTCCTGTGCAATTCTCCTAAGCAGAAAATGCCAAGCAGCTCCAATGTGGAGCTTCTAGAAGCATACAAGGGCTGCTTTGTGACACCCCCTTGTCATTCTGCCCAGTGTCTCCGTCCTCTCATTGAGCACACACCCTTTCAGCTGGTTCCAGCCTTCTCTCTCCCTGGCTTGTCCACGCATCCAAATCTTAGTCCCTCACACTCTTTTGTCCTCCCAGTCTAGCGTCTTCTGGAGCTTGCCCACTGGGTGGGCCTTTGGCTGAATCTTAGCAGAGTCAGACCAAGAAATTGCTCGTCTCATTTGGTTGAGTCTTCGTGACCAAACATCTGTACGGCGTGGTCATCTGCAAATTGCAGCCCATCTCTACCCCAAGATAAATAATCCTCTTGAGAATCCAAGATCAACCAGGCCAGAGCTCTTTGGCTTGCTGTCATAGGAGGGGCAAGTCACAACAATCCTCTCAAGGCTGACTCATTGCTCTCGCAATGACAGAGTGTTTGAAAAATGGTTGTTAAAGAGAAAACATGTTGCTTTGTACAGGAAATGAAACGCGGGTTTCTTTTCTTTCCTCTTCTCGGTTTTAGATATAAACAAAGGGTGACCTCTATCCGGGAGCCAGATAACTGTTGTGTGCCCACCCTAATATGCAACATGTGAACACATGACATATTTTTAGACTCAGTGTTTTGAATGCTGGATCGTGGCTTAGAAGATGTGTCTAAGGTAAAGATGAGCCTATGATGGCTCAATGGGATATGGGTAGAAAATTCTAGAAACAGTGAATATTGCTTATATAAAATAAGAAATACAGTGAGGCAAAGCTTTGAAAAGGCCCAATATTTGATAGACAATCACACTTAGCAGGTGTGTTTTTGAAACAGGCAATTCTCTCAGGGTTCTGGATTTCTCCCGGGGTAAGTAAGAAAACTTGGAACCAGAATTCTTATTCTGGAGGCCTGAGGTTATCTGTTTCTTTCTCCAGGTACTTCTGAAAAGCAAGTAATTTCCTCCCCTCCTACACACCTGGCTTCAAGGTGCCCTTCCCTCGGTGACTTTATGAGGCATTAGAGCATCTCCCTGCATCTTAGGTCTCCAAAACACTTTGAAGTTTCAAAAGATGCTGTAAACAGAACCCTGGCCTTAAGAGTGAACCACAAGGGACTCCAGACAGGAAGGATTAAAGCATCAAGCAGTTAGAAAGTGCTCCTCTCCCATTGGATAGTATTCATCTGGCAGCTTGATATGATATTTCATATCAAATACGTCAAAACTTCAGATATCTAGAATGCTGTCCTTACGTGCATATATTGAACGGTTGTAGGACATAGATTTACAGTACTATTGTTGCCTTTCTGAAGTGTCACACTTAACATAAAAATACTAGTCTAAGTTCTATAGACAGAGAGCAAGATAAGGGAACAGTAATAAGAGGGTGAGACTGAGAATTCAAGGCCTTGCATGCTTTGTCTATCCTGTGCCCTGCTGGCCCCTCACCAACCTGGACTTGTGACCTCTAGTGGCTTCACCGATGAGAAGATGGCGGTCACTGATTCCGATGTTTGGCATGGTCCCGTGTAGCCGTTGGAAAGTGACTCACGTGATGGTATTGACAATCCTCCTGGGTATAAAACTCTGAGGAAGAAGTTACAGGGACTGTGTCTTCTTACACCGCCTCTACTCTGAGAGGGAAAGAGTATACTAGTATTTACATAAATTAATATCAGTTAATGATGAGACCACAAGCAGTAAGTCAGCAAATGACACAGAAGGTGCCGAGTGCCAGGAGTTCAGAGACCCGATCCAGTAGGTCTGCGAATAAGCAGGTACTGTGGGAGGAACGTGGAAATAGGATTTCCTGAGGCAAAAGCACTGGTTTTGTAAGGATCGGGACTACGGTTCTGCATTGGCGGCTCAGTTCAGGCTCCCTGACAAGACTGCCTCATCTGGGATGAGAGAATCAACAGAAAGCAGGGGAGTTGATGTCAGTGCTTCCTCGCTGAGTTGCACTCTGCCCATCTAATATGAATGCTCACGCACATAGAAATTTGCACAACCTCTTAACCAATGGCTATAATTCATTAGCAGGCACATAGCACAGGACTCTGATGTGACCTTTTTTTTTTTTTTTTTAAGATTTATTTTTTTTATTTATTACATGTAAGCACACTGTAGCTGCCTTCAGACACTCCAGAAGAGGGAGCCAGATCTCGTTACAGATGGTTGTGAGCCACCATGTAGTTGCTGGGATTTGAACTCATCACCTTCGGAAGAGCAGTCGGGTGCTCCTACCCGCTGAGCCATCTCACCAGCCCCCTCATGTGACTTTCTTAACATGCCCGTTTTATTAATAGGAAAGCACTTGGGAGCTAAGGATGTCAGACCTCTTTATAAATAAAGTCTAACCCTACCATAAACTCTCTCATCTGGCAGGCAATCAGTCTCTCTCTACTTCTAAAACGACTTAAAGGTCAAAGGGGTGGTTCAGAGTCACGCGGGAATCCCTGGACGCATCCACGTTAACTGATCCCACCTTTCCTGCCATCAGCTGGTGTCTGGATTCTGTTGCTTCCCAGATCTCCACAAGGATGGTGACACTAAGGACTTAGGTCCTGGCCGTCTAGCTAGGATGTCTCCAGCTAGCGTTATAGACCACACAGATCTTCAACTGTCACTGCCCAGATCTTCTTGTTAGCTTTGAATTTAGATAAGTAAACCCTTTCCTTTCAGGCTTAAAACCATCGCTAATATTAAGAAAGTGCCACTTCTGTGCCATGGCTCTGTGCAAATACGCTCTGTGAATAAAACGGCATTGAGTTCTTTCAACCAAACATCAACCAGGGTAGTAGTGGGTCTGTCTGTTGCTTTCAATCTGTTTGAACTTGGGAGCGAGATGCCAAACCATTATCGGCTTGAGACTGTCCTGTATGGCCTGCCTTTTGAAGATAGCCAGTTACACTTGCTGTTGCTCCTCCGGCCTCCTCCTCTTCTTCCTCTTCCTCCCCTTCTTCTTCTCACTCTTCTTCCCCCCTCCTTCTTCCTTCTCCTCTACCTCATCCTCCCCCTCTTCTTATTGGCTTGTCTATCCATGTGTGTAAGTGTGTGTGTGTGTGTGTGTGTGTGTGTGTGTGTGTGTGTGTGAGCCACAGCATTAGTGTGAGGGTCAAAGGGCAGCCTCAGGTGCCAGGCCTCACCTTCTACCATTTTTGAGGCAGGGTCTCTTGTTTTTTGTTTGTTTTTCCCTCCTACAGATACCAGACTAGCTGGTCTTCAGGCTTCTGGGGATTTGCCACTTGTTTTCACCGCCCATTTCCTCATGCTGACATTACAGTAGATGCTTGTGCTGTGTATCAGGCTTTTACATGGATACTAGGGATTTGAACTCAGGTCGTCATGCTTTGCATGGCAACCACTGTTATCCACGGAGCCATTTTTCCATGAAGTGGAATGCGGGGCAGTGGGCATGGGGGAATAAAGGGAGCTTGGGAAACTCTCGTCCCGCTAGAGTTCTGGTGCTCTGGGTGGGCGGACTCGGGAGGACTGCTGTACGCTTTCCAGGCAGCCCCGGGTGGGTGTCTGGCTGTGGGAAGCCACGGAACCCAGCCCTGGGGGGCAGGGGGGAGTGGACAAGGAGCACCGAGGTCTCTGGGCCTCACTGAAGCCAGAGATAACAGGTTCTCAGTCTTGGGCATCCCAGATGCAGCTGGATACCTCGGAAGAGCTGAGAACAAAATGGGGGCCCCAGGGGGCAGCTCAGTCAGCCCCAGGGCCAAAGGGAGGAGAGGTCAGGGAGTTCCCACTCAGGTGTGAGTCCTTGGTCCGGTCAGTGGCTGGAGCGCTGTAAGGCCTTCCTGCAGGAGATTAGACGAGGATCTTTAGGGGAAAGCCTATTCCACCATTCAAGTACAGCGGGCCTTGATTAGCAGAGACAGTCTTAATGATTTTAGAGCTTTATTGTAGAAAGACAGAGAGAAAGAGAGAAGGTAGAAAGAAAGAGAGAGGCGGCCATGGCCATGAAGAGAGAGGTGGGGAAGGGAGAGAAAGAAGGAGAGCTAGAGATGAGAGTAAGAAAGCTGAGAGTTTAAAGAGAGAGAGGAGGGGCCAAGCAGCCCCCTTTATAGTGGGCTGGGCTACCTTGCTGTTGCCAGGTAACTGTGGGGAGGAGCGTACCTGGCTATAGTCAGGTAACTGTGGGGGTGGAGTCTAGCCAGAATGCCAGAAGCTTAGGACATTGTCTGTGTGACTTATAGTCACAGAATTATGGAGTTGGGGGCTCTGTGGTGTCAGGCACCTGTCTCTGGGAACATGGCTCACTGCTCCGTCCCTTGTAGAGTTTCCTACTGGGTCTCCGGAGCAAGCCTCATTCAACCAAAACAGGCTGCCTTTCACAGCCCCACAGTGGAAACTTAAAGGTTTTTTTTGGAGAGTCAGTGTGTTGGATGGTGTTTTGCTGGGGCTATGCTGAAATGGACACAGGTGAAGGCTAAGGCAGGTTCACGAAGTAGTGTTTCACTGAAGCAGACACGGGAGAAAGGATTTTCCGCTATACCAAGCACGTGAAAGGACACACGATGAAGGATTCTTTGCTAACAACATGCATGTATCGATTTGCCTTACATTGCATAGTGGAGCTGGATTTGTTGGGACTCCATAGAGAGGGAAGCACCAAAAAGCTTCTGGTGGTGTGCAGCAGCTGCTGTGGAATCAGGCTGATTGCAGAGCGACATCAGCTGAGACAGACACATGTGCTGAGGCAGGACCCGTGGAGCACATGTGATGTTTGCAGGAGTATAAAAAGGGCTCCATGGATAGTGATGGAGGCTGAGGTAAACTTGCTTATAGAGCTGGCTGGGCAGTGCTTATTAGTCTCTCATCTTTGCTGATCTTCGCTTCCCTGAGAGACACATAGCTGAGAACTTCTCCTGGTGTTCATCCTGGTCCCTCCTGCTGACTTGTGCGGAGGCTGAGGCCTGCCTGTCTCTGCTAGGTTGAGTCACCACTACTGTGGCGTTTGCTCTACTGAACTGGACTGCTGATATGTCTGTGAAATGTTTGTGAGTGGATTGAGCTGCCGCTGTTATCCTGTTATCTGAACTGCCAATTTCCAAACAACACAGACGGGAGTTGCTTCAAAGAACCAGTTCTAAACAGGTCCACTTCCCTGGTTTCCTTTTTTTTTCCACTACCTCTGGTGGGTGGTGGGTTAGACGGGAGGTTCAAAGCATTTAAGAACCATAATTACAAATAGGTTTTGAAAAAAATTTAAATTATATCCCCAGGCCCACAATTGTTTGTTTGTTTGTTTGTTTTTTAAACTGAGATGCTCTATTTAAAATCAGGTAAGATTTCACTGTTGCTTGAGAAACTTGAGTGCCTGGGCATCCTTCTTGATGGACACTTTTGGGAGAGAAGACCTAGAATGCTATGGTTAAAGGGCTGGGCTGAGGCTAGTCAGGCAGTGCTTAGATGATGCTGTTGTCTGTATTAACTGTTCTTATGAGCCCAGAGTTGTCTGAACCACAGCTCACTTTCTTATCTCTCCACCCTTGCCAAACATAATTTTTTTCTTGTGAGTCCTGGCTTTTAGAATAGTCAGTCCCGCTCTCCGTCTCCAGTTTGTTCACACCCCTCCCCCTTTACAATAGAAGAAACGGACTTCTTGGAGGCTGGCATTGTCCTGCCTTGTTTATATCATTCTAACCGGCTAGTGAGGGGGGTCGCCCAGAGACTTGAAAAATCACTGAACCAGCCAGCATCAGCTGCCATTTGTTCCCTCTGCAGCCTTGTGTCCTTGGGGAAGTCACCCAGCCTCTAAGACCGAGTCTCCCTCCCTGTCAGCTGGTAACTGGTAGTAACAGCCTGTCCCTGAGGCAGGAGGGGGAAGGGCTCTGCGAGTGCTGCACTAATGCTCTGAAGTGGTTCCCTCAGCTGTGGCTGTCAACGCTCGTGTCCTGCCATCACATTAGAGGAAGGAACCCTGGCGGTTCTCATGCCCTCAGAGCCCTTCCGTTTCTCCCCGGACTGAGAACCACAGACGCAGGGCAAGGAGCTAGCGCAATGCATTGCTCACGCTTGTCAGCTGTTATGTTCCTCGGTCACTGAAACGTTACATCCAGTGACCAAGCCTGGCCCGTGGTGCGGCTGTCCCTACACTAATCACAGAGGCAGAGGCATTCAGAGAAAATGCAGGCATTTAAAAGGGGCCTGGAGGCGGTGGGAAGGGGTCATCTCTGTCCGTGACACTAACCTCACGCTTGCCCTTTGCCACAATAAGCCAAGAAGGAAGATCCTCGCTGCCCCCTAACACACAAGCTCATCTTGTCTTCTGTTGTAAATTCAAATGTTGTTTGAAAACACTTTATTTTGATCTCTAAATTCTACTCTGGATCTATTAAAGTCTTGGTTTTTTTATTACTAGTATGTGTGTGTGCGTGTGTGTGCGTGCGCGCACGTGTGTGCATGCTCACATGCATGCGGGCACTTGCATGTATGTGGGTGGGTACACATAGACATGTGCCTATGAAGACCTCAGGACTCCTCCTCAATCACACTTGACCTTGTGGTGTCGTATTTGAGCCCAGAGCTTACCAATTTGGCTAGTCTAGCTAGCTTGTTCCTCACTGTCCCTACCCAACCCTTGCCCCCCACTCCACTACCTCTCCCTCCTCTGAGGGGTTGCAGGTGGGCTCCATGCCCACGTGGCATCCATTGGCACAGGTTCTGGGGATCCCACCTCTGTCCCTTGCTCTTACCCAGTGAGCTCACTACCCACGGAGCATCTCCCCAGCCTCTGAGATGTCCACAAGTGGCAGCTGCAGCGCTTGAGTCCTGCCTCTCATTCTCCAAGTAGACGTCTGCTGGGGTTTGCATTTATGGTTTACCTGCTTTGAATTTGCGGTTTTTCTGTTTTGCAAGACTTACTGTCAATGAGCTGTCTACCCAGAGAAATACTATTCTCCGTGGCGGGACCAAGTATGTGCCATGGTGTGGTTTGTTCCTAAATCGATACTGGAGTGTTTTGAGAAACGGTTTCCAGATGGATGTGGGTGATGTGAGGGCTGCAAAGAAAACATTAGAAACATCAAAGTAGGGAAGACCTTCCAGGGTGAAGTTTTTCTTTCTGGTTTTCCAGTTTGAGGAAATGAAGAGGGTAGGCTTAAACGGTGGGAAATTTCCACCAACTTGGGGAAAAAACAAACAACAGACTAAATAGTTCTTAGCCACTAAGGTGCTAGCACAGGGAGTCACAAGGTCAGAGGATCCTGTCTCATTTGTCTGTGGTGACAGGCTCCTCTGCCCCCACTGGGAACACCTCCCCTGGAACAATAGCCATGTCCCCAGGAAGTTGAAATGCATGCAAACAGTTATATAAATATAAATCACACTACTCTAGAGTTTAGAGTTATACTGTGGGTGTGCTTGTAGACATTTCCCAGATTATCTTTGGTGGGAAAATGTGTGTGTGTGTGTGTGTGTGTGTGTGTGTGTGTGTGTGTGTAAGAAAAATGGACAAGAATTTCAAAAATTACTCTGAAAGTGGGAATGAACCAGAGATGCCGGAGCAGGTGAGCAGAGGCCATTGAAACAAGTCAGTTGCTCACGTTTTATGATTTGATAATTCTCTTATCCCATCGGCAGGTCACTTCTAACAGACATGCCCTAAACATAACAGCTTTCAAAAAGAAAGGCATGGTGGTGCATTTTAGATCTCAACACACCACTCCCCCTCCCCCAAAGCCTGCTACACTGAAGCCCAACCCACCCTGTGGACATGCCAGCTGTGCCAAGCCCACCAGGGTGTCTGGCTTCATCCGTTCTGGCTGTCGTCCTGGCTGTCGGAGAACCCTACACAGCCCTGCCTAGTCAGCACTTGGACTCGGGGCGGATCTTGTGTGTGAGTGGTCTAGTATGCAACCTGTACTCAAGGATAAGGTCACATCAGGCTGGGGTCACTCACAGCTGCAACTGTGAGGCCCCCTGCTGTGGTCTGGTGTGTGTGTGTGTGTGTGTGTGTGTGTGTGTGTGTGTATGGCTGGCTGGCTTGTTTTGGTTGTCTGCCTGTGTCAGGATTCTTAGAAAAGGGAAGCAGATCCTCTGTACATTGCTGAAAATGGAAATAAGGAATTATCAGCTCAGGGTCAGTGGAAGCCACTGTGTCTAGCTTCCCTCTGCAGCTCTGGAATGATTCTGTCTTGTCCTGAAGCTGAGTGGGGCTGAGTCTTTAAGAGAGAGTCAAGAGGTCCCAAGGGGACTGTCAGTTGCAGTTTGGGCAGGCTGCCCAGGAAGCACCCTAAACCACACATGATGTCATGTGGGATGTGTGATTTTTTATTTTCCGAACTGAAGAGATTCAGAGAGCCCCAACATGTGAGAAAAGTACAAGAACTAGTTCCAGGGGGAGGCTTCGAGCCATGGATCTCACCTGTGGTCTGCCAGGGAGAAGTCTTCTGATGCAGAACGTGAGAGTGTAGCTGTAACCCAGGCCGTGGGGGTGCGCGCCTTTAGCCCCAGCACTGGGGAGCCAGAGGCAGGCGGATCTCTGTGAGTGTAAGCCAGGCTGGTCTACAGAGCTAATTCCAAGACAGCCAGGACTACACAAAGAAACCCTGTTTTGAAAAAAAGAAAAAAAGAATGTAGCTGTATGAAACCCTTGGATGTACCAACAGAAAGACCATACTATAGGTAAATGGAAAGGGGTTGGTTTCTTTACAACTTGTAAGATGGACACCTCGAAACTGACACCACAGCGACACTACTGTCAGCCCCCTCTGGCCTTCTCTCCTCTCCTCTGTTTGAGCTTCCCTGTCTCTGTGTCGCCTAACAATTGACCCCGGTGGAGGGAACACACGTATCTCTCTTGCCTGGCTTCCTCTGGGCTCCTGGTTTGCCACCCCTTCAGGATGACGGCAGAAGTGGACTCCCCAGTGGCTGCTTATCAGGCCGGACCATAATTGTCAGCCTTGCCCAGACCTCAGCTATAGTTCTTACTTCTGCTGTTACTCACTGTGTGTCTCCCAGCCCAGTCCTCTTGCTTCTCCAGACTCTAGGAACAGCCCAATGGTTGCCACACAGGTTTATAAAACTCATTCTATCAAACACTGAACTCAGCACAACCCTCTCCCCTCAGCCACCCACTCTTCCTCCCAAAGCCCTTGTCTTGACAGATACAGCTTGGTTCCTTCTAAGGGCGTTTTCCATCTCTGTACTGCACAATGACTTCTTCTAAATGAGCCCAAACACACTTTATCCCAGTGTCCTGATGTCACCCTATAAAAACCATCCTCCCCTCCATCCTGCTAGTCTGATCACCGTAATTCCTGTTCACCTTCTCCCCTCCTGTCTGCATTCCTCACCTCTTCCCGAGTGATCTAAGACACAGGCTAAGCGAGCGTTGCTCTGCTCACTTGTTTAATTGCTGTTTGCTGCTTTTATTTCAGGACCCTGCCTCCGCAGTGCCCCGTCTTCGCACCTTACTCTCAGTCTGTCCAGCGTCCCTTCCTTCTGCGACCCTTCTGGCTCCTAGCTTTGCTTTTCCAAATGGAATTGACTGCGGGTCAGAGGCCAGCATGCTTGCATTCAAGGGCTTCCCTTGAGGGCTTGACATTTTAATGCTGCTGTTTTGTGGGGGACCTAACCAAAATAAACTATGAGAATTCGAATTTCCAAGCCATGTCCAAAACAAACATGTTTAAGCCATCCGTGTGTCCATCACTCCACCTTTTACCCCATCCCTCATGGCTCGCAAAACCTTTGAACTCTAACCTTACCTCAGAAGCTCAGTCTTCCCTCATACCATGGCTTGCCTGTATCTCCATATCCTGCCTTATCCCCTCACCCCACCCCACCCCACCCCACTCCAGCTTTTATTCAGCGTGCGCAAGTATGGAGTTAGGCAAAGGGATGTCTGTGGGTGGACATAAGAACTGGGGATTCAAAAAAAAAAAAAAAAAAAGCCGGGCGTGGTGGCGCACGCCTTTAATCCCAGCACTTGGGAGGCAGAGGCAGGTGGATGTCTGAGTTCGAGGCCAGCCTGGTCTACAGAGTGAGTTCCAGGACAGCCAGGGCTATACAGAGAAACCCTGTCTCGAAAAACCAAAAAAAAAAAAAAAAACTGGGGATTCCTGTTGTCTATATACTTTTGGGTAGTAAACGGTAGTGCCTGGTATCATGGCTGTGGGCGTGGCTGAGTAGAATGGTACCTTGTATTCTCATGGTTGGTTCCTACAGAGGCCATGCTGCCATCTGAGAATGTCCTCCTCGCTCGCCAGTGTCCCCTGATCCTAGCTAACGTCCATTTATGTTTCAGACCTGTGGCTAAGTATCATTTTTTTTCCTCACTTGTTCTTAGCTGGCCCCAGATGGAACTGTGTGTGCCATTCTTCTGCATGCCCGCGGTGGATTCTCCCGGTGTAGCCCTAATCGTATTATATCATGGTTGTCCATCTGCCTGTCTCTTTGAAGAGGTTAGATTTTAGTCATCTTGAGCCACAGAACTTCACTAGCTATGCCAAGCAGCAGGGGATGTTAAATGGATGCTTATAAAATGATTGGATTAGTGAATAAATGAATGGGTGATGTTCCCTGACAGAATTCTATTAACCTGAAGGCGTTCCATGAGTGCAGATAACCAAAGGCCTAAGGCAGCCACTGGGTCATTCCCCTGTCTTTTGACTGTGTGAGATTGCATGCTAACGTGGGGTCTTAGCTACATTTAAGCTTCTTACATAGGCAAACCTTAGCAGTCAGCCTCCTTTCTCTCCAGGCTTCTTGGTGATCAAGTGTGCTAGTGTGAGCCATTCTGCTGTCTGAGGTTGATGCTGGGGTCCACCCACTATGTCTGGGTTCCAATGAAGTACCACACTGAAGGCGTGGGATCTTAGTTTCCCATATTGCTGCTACAGGAGCCAAAAGATGCACACTGAACACTAGGAAGTCGGGGTACCTTGTAGTGAACTCCGACTCAAAGGGAACAAAACCAGGTAGCAGCCACCAGATATATCCTACCTCTTAGCACCCCCACACCCCTATACAGCAGACTCTTAGAGACAGAAATCCCTAATAGCCTCCGAGATCACCAGGCAGCAGGCCATGGTTCCTCTGAAGCCAGGGCCAGGCTGCCTCTGGGCCCTGGGTCATCCATTGTCCGACTTCTCTGGGATTGTCATGAAGCACTGGCACTGAAGCTTGTGCACTAACCTAACACCCATTCACATTTGCCATTCTTCCCTGAGAACTCCTGGCCAGGGAAGGGCCAAGAGGAGAGAATGGGATGGTTGGTAATCCAGTCCTCTGGGTCACAGATCCTCCAGTCTTAGGCTTTCGTCATGAGTTTCCTGTTCATCCTTGGCTGTGAATCCCTGAGGGATACTGGTCACTCTTCTTTAGGGGAACTGGACACATAGGCTTATTCATAGAAAAAGGCATATCAAATTGGGAGCCTGTGAACTGTTTGTCCTAATAGTCTCTCCCTGGGCTTCCTACTTAAAAAATAAAGAATAAAAATCTCTCATTTAAAAAAAAAAAATCAAATCTGGGGCTGGAGAAATGGCTTTGTAGTTAAGAGCACTGACTGCTCTTCCAGACAACCTGCGTTCAATTGCCAGCACCCACATGGCTGCTCACAACTGACTGTAACTCTACTTCCAAGGGACCTGACACCTTCACACAGACACGCATGCGGGCCAAACACCACCAATGCACATAAAATAAAAATAAATAAGTTAAAAAAAATCATATAGCTTTTAAAGGTCAATAATTCAATGGAATATTACATAGCCACAACATGGATAATTGTGATATTTTTGACAGATTGGGGGTTTATCTCTTAGCGTATCCATCTACTTGCATGAACATGTAAAATGGCCTGTCCAAGTGTCAGTTTCCTTAACCAGAAAAATAAATGTTAATAATTGCTCTTTATCTCACAGGGTTCATGTGGCGATTATATTATAATGCATATGGAACCATCAAGACTGAAAAACTATGGCTTTAGTTGTTAGGTTTATTTGTTTTAAAGTTCATGCAAATGATAGTATGAACCCTTGTCTTTGTGGAATACAACTTTAAGGTGAGATTTTAGAGTCATTAAAGGCTTTATTGGAATTTCAACAGGAATATCCTTGGTCTGGGATTACCCTCCCACCCTCCCACCCCCCCCACCCCCCCAGGGAAAGAAAAGCAAAGACCAAGTTTTAATCAAAGAGTGGGTTTTGGTTTTTTAAAAAAGGGCCAGGCAGGGTTGTATGCAAGCAGTGTTGACTTGCTAGTTTTTTAAAGTCTACTTTCCCTCTTTAGGGTGATTTTATAATCTTTACAAAAAGGCTAATATCATCCGTAAATTAATACGTCTTGGGGTTGGAACAGGACAGTTTTTATTTTTTGCTGTGGCTGAGAGAATCCTAGGAAGTAACCCCTTGGTCTTCACCTCAGGTGGGTTCCAGTGTGCTCCTGCCAGGTAACTGGAGAAGCCCTTCCTCTTTGAAGGCATGTAATCAGGCTCAACAGTGTATCCTGGTGACTCTCTCACATTTATAGAATTTATTAAGGAGCAGTAAGCTTTAGGGCTGGCAAGATGGCTCAATGGGTAAAGGTGCTTGCTACCAAGTCTGGTGGCCTAAGTTTGATCCCTGGGTATCGTATGGTGGGAGGAGAGGCCTGATTCCCTCAGGTTGTCCTCTGCTCTCCAAATGTGCACTACGGCACAATAAATCTATGAATAAATTAATCTAATGTTAAAGAGTCTTTACGTTGTAGTTATTTTTAACTTTCTGTAATTGGACTTCCAGCTAGCTCACTCTTCCACAGACCTGGCTGCCTTCCTTCAGTGTGATGTGCCCTGGAGGCAAAGTGCCCTCCGCCCCTCATGGAGAGTCACTAGTGACCATCCAGCCCTGCTTTGTTTCTCTGTAACATTCACTGGAAAGTTTGCCTTTTACTGGAAAATTCTCTTTTGCCTCCATGAACCAACTCTTGAAGGATTTTTTTTTCCCTTTCCCTTTGATTTCTCAGATCTGTCACTTTAGGCCTGTTTTTTTTTGTTTTGTTTTGTTTTGTTTGTTTGTTTGTTTGTTTCTTTTCTGAGTCTTCTTCCCATGTGTAGGACTGCTCCAGGGGTCGGCAGTTTCTGTCTTTTTACTTCCTGTAGCGATAACCTGCTAGTTCTGACTTATATATCGTCCAAGATGACTGGAAAATCTTTACCTTCAACTTTCCCCATATTTTCTGTAACTACCCTTGTTGCAGGATATTTGGTTATACTGTGAACCCTGAGATTGTGTTATTTACTGAAAAAAAAATCTGTTTCTAGTTGTGGTGTGGCTCCGCCCTTAGCACACACCTTTAATCCCAAGCAGTGAAGGTAAAGTTAGTTTGTAGAAGGAGGCACCCAAGTTTGAAGGTGATGTCTAATTGAGTGGCAAAGTGGCGAATCAGAGAAAGATTTGACAGAATAGGATATGCCTAACTCTCAGGACAGAGGAAAGGGAAGCTGCTTAAGAACCATGCCAGTGCCTGGCAAACATGGAGATGGAAGCTCACAGTCAGCTATTAGATGGAACACAGGGTTCCCAAGGAAGGAGCTAGAGAAAGTACCCAAGGAGCTGAAGGGGTCTTCAACCCTCTAGGTGGAAGAATAACATGAACTAACTAGTACCCCTGAGCTCATGTCTCTAGCTGCATATATAGAAGAGGATGGCCTAGTTGGCCATCAGTGGGAAGAGAGGCCCCTTGGTCATGCAGACTTTATATGCCCCAGTACAGGGGAACGCCAGGGCCAAGATGTGGGAGCGGGTGGGTAGGGGAGCAGGGCCGGGAGGGGGGAGGGTATAGGGAACTTTCTGGATAACACTTGAAATGTAAATGAAGAAAATATCTAATAAAAGTTGGAAAAAAAAAAAAAGAAGTTCTAACACACTCAAAAAAAAAATTGAAAAAAAAAAAAAGAAAGAAATCAGGGCAGAGAGAAGGAGGAAGAAAAGAAACAGTTTTCCTGGGAGAATTTTCCAGAGACAGGTAGAGAGAACAAGCTAGACACAGGTAAAGAGAGAATGATCCAGAGACTAAGGAGCCCGAAGATTAGGATAGTGTGAGGCCAAACAGAGAAATTCAGGAGAGGCTGAGAGAGAGAAGCCAGATTGAGTCAGTCAGTTTAGAGAGGAGTTCGAGCCAGAACAGCTGAGCTGACCAGCCAGCCAGAGATCATTTCAGCAGCAAGTCTCAGAGGCTGAAAACATTCTAGGCCTAGATTAGATTGTAAGACTAGAGGTTTCCAGGTCTAGGCCTAGGTCAGCAGACTGAAGCAGCCTCAGAGACAACTGCCACAGGTGAAAACAGCTGCTTTTACACCTCCTTTTCTTTTAAACCGGAGAATCTCGGTGTGTGTCAGATAAAGCTCATTTCCCACCTCCACCTCTAATTATCTGCAGCTGGACTGAGGCACCCTGGTTTCCTTAAGAGATGCTCTGGGCCTGTCTCTATCCTCTATTCAGTTGCAAATGGCTGTCCTCCCGATCACCAAGCTTAATCACTCTTTCTTTTAGTCTGTTGAGTAATGACCTAGGGATTCCTTGACTGTGGGCATTTTCTCTGCTTCTCATTGTCTTGCTAGGTCAAGATTTTCTCCTAACAGTTAGCATTTCTCTGCTTTTTCTAACACGTGGACCTGCATGGGAAGCGGTGTATGCCGTGCAGGGCTTCTTGACCACATACCTCCAGGGGTAGCATTCAGATAAAAGGGACACGTTTCCTGTTGTGGATGATGTTTAATTGCCACTGTCCATGGTTATGCAACAAAGGATGTCAGAGAAGGGTGTCGGGGAGTGGGGGGGAGCACACATCAACCTAGACAGAAGCACACACCAACCTAGACAGAAATTCTGTTTCTACAAAGAAGGGAGGATGGGGAAATAGCTTTTCAACGCGTTCTGTATCCGGGAGAGAGAAGACTGTGTGTATTTTTTGGCAAGGCTGCACTGGGCTGTAGATTCAGACAAGCTTGAGATATGTTACTGCAGCTCTTTTCTTCCAGCCCTTGTTTATCTTGGTATAGAGAGTGTTGCAGAATCCATGTTCAATTAGGATAATACCACTCTCGTGTCACAATTACACATCTTTGGATGTGATGAGCATACTGCATAGAGAGGTTGGTGAGACCCATGGTCACATTGATGTCCCCTATCGACTGAGGCCCAGTGAGCTGGCCTCAGCAGCTGTGGCACACCTGGGTCCATCCTATAGTAGGCTGTTCCCTCAGCTGCAAGGGCTGTGGACTTCACTCTCCACGGTCACTGTTCATGTAGGTGTCCGTGTGAACGTAGCCTCAGAGCTATTCAGTGTGGTGACCAGAGGCAAGATGGAAAGATAGGACATATTAAGAGACACGAGAAAGGAAAGACAGATGCTCCTGTCCCTGAGGTCTAGGTTGTCTTTTCTGTTGACAGAGAACCAAAAACCAACCAACCAAATAAACAAAATCAATGCAGCCTCTGCAAAATTGTCTTTTTCCCAAAGACCCCTCAAAGAAGAAAGTTAAAAATGATTTCTAAAAAGCAGCAATGATTTCTTAGAGCCAGAATGTATGTAATCTCCAATGTTACCATATTATCACTTCTCTCATGCAAAGGACTCGAAAAACACCTTAAAATTGATCTGCAAAGGAAAAGAAAAGTGCCTTTTTCAAAGAAAAATGAAGCTATACATTTTTAAACTTCTACCCTCACCTTACATTTTAAACTCTGCTTAATCGTTAAACCTTGTTATAAGTTACATCCTTTGAGACCTCTAACTTGAAAAGCTACTAGAACATATATTAACCGTTGTGAAGACATTTAAGATTGACACTCTTGCTGGGTGTGGTGGACTGTGCCTTTTCACCTAAAAGCTTAGACTACATAGGAAGACCTTGTCTTAAAAAAAAATGAAGGAAGGAAGGAAGGAAGATTGACCACCTTAAGAGCCAGCACGCTAGTCTTGGAATGCTATATCCTCTTGTATTTATTTCTCTTTGGTTTGACCAAGAATTCTTTTTCCCTGTGGTCAGGGATCTGGTTTACTTGTTTGGAGGTGCCTGAGGGAAAAGGTAACTCCGAGGGCTTCTGGTGACTGTGTAGGGCATTGTCTCCCTCTGTGGCTGCTGGCAACCCTGCTTCACCTCTAACACTTATATCCAGAGCCTCAGACCACCCTGGCCAGCTGTTTCCTGTATGAAGCGGAAACTCTCATGGCGGCTTCCCCCCCCCAAATTTCTAAGGTCTCCCCTTTTTTTCAACTTTCACTTCCTGAAATGTCATTGCAACAAGAGTCACCAGGTTTGCAATCTCTCCTGTCTTCCTCCCCCTTCCCCTTCCTCCTTTTCCCTTTCCCCCTCTTCCTCCCTCTCCCTCTCTCTCCCTGCCAGGCTAACTCCTACTTACCCCTGATTAATGGAAGCATTGGTGATGACCAATGCCGTTAGTGGAGCATTTGTTCTTCACTTTGCTAGAAGTCTTAGGTACCGCATCTATTTTCATCTAACAGGAGTCTTTGAGGAAAGGTTCCTATCACTGTCAGAGGAAACAGGCTTAGAGGTCCCAAGAGACATTCCCAGATGCACCTCACAATGAGGAACTTGGCTGGCCAGCCTGAAAGGCCTGCACTCCAAATTACCACTCATTCTGAGCCTTCTCCCAGTTCATAGGTCAGATAGAGTCCTCCTGACCCCTCCTCCATTCCTGACTCAGAGACCTGTGGTCACACCCTCCACAGTACCTACATCACCATCAAGATCAAAGCTTCTCAAAGGTGGTGAAGAGCGCTTTGTTTCTTTCTTTGTGCTTCCCTTCTCTGAGATCCTCAGGGTATTAGAAATGTAAAGATAGCACAGACTCTATTGCATATGCCAGCAAGATTTTGCTGACAGGACCCTGATATAGCCATCTCATGCGAGGCTATGCCAGTGCCTAGCAAATACAGAAGTAGATGCTCACAGTCAGCTATTAGATGGAACACAGGGCCCCCAATGGAGGAGCTAGAGAAAGTACCCAAGGAGCTAAAGGGGTCTGCGACCCTATAGGTGGAACAACAATATGAATTAACCAGTACCCCCAGAACTTGTGTCTCTAGATGCATATGTAGCAGAAGATGGCCTAGTTGGCCATCATTGGGAAGAGAGGCCCCTTGGTCTTCCAAACTTCATATGCCCCAGTACAGGGGAGCACCAGGGCCAAGAAATGGAAGTGGGTGGGTAGGGGAGCAGGGCGGGGGCGGGTATAGAGGACTTTCGGGATATCATTTGAAATGTAAATGATGAAAATATCTAATAAAAAATTGGAAAAAAAGGTAAAGATTCCAAGACAGGATTAGAAAAATAAATCGCTTTTCTGTACCTTTCCATTTCTCCAAATTAAAACCTTGAATATTTATGCCTGTACCTAGAACCCATAATGTTACATAATTTTGCTAGGCACACAGCAACTATATGTATTAGTTATTTAAAAAAAAATACTTACTCAACTCTCCCTGCGGAGTAGTTTGGTACTGGGACATGCATTCAAAGTTACAGAGAGACTAAATCTGACTACTGTCCTTTCACTGTGCTACTAGGTGTCCTTCACGGAAGGAAGCCATTGATGATTGGCATTTCTAGAGTATTAGTTATTTATCCATCTCCAGCATCTACCACAGTGTCAGGGTTTAGCAGGTCTCGTAATCCATCATGACGGCTAAAGAGATGAATTTGTGGTTTGCCTCAGAAGTCAAAAGCCTTTGGGGTCGGAATCCCGGCACAACTTGAGCTGGAGTGAGCCATCTGGCTTCAACCTTGTCACCTGTCAAATGCTGGCATTAATCACAGTACCTTCTTTCAAGGTTGACGAGAAGGTTGACACAGGTAATGATATCCCTCCTCTATGGGATGGCAGAAGTGAGTCACTGATCGACTTGGGGGACAAGCGGGTGGCTACAAAGCTTTCCTTCCCTGGACCCCTGCCTCTGACAGCCGTAGAAAACTCACCCCAGGAAGACTCAACAGGCTGAGTTAGTGCCAGAGCCAGAGCCCCCCCCTTACCCCCCCCCCCCTGCCCGCAAGAAGCACAATGCACAGACCGTCCTTGCTTTTTAGAGAAAGCAGCCCACCAGGCATCCTCCCGCATTAACGGATTTAATCACTCTTCGGAATTTGAAACTATCATGTTTCTAAGAGATTCCCTACTCTTGTTATGACTTGCCTGGCATCTGCTCATCTCCAGGTGGCAGTCACCAGGGGGGGCTTCTTCCTCCTGTTTCTATTCTTTGGCAAGCACGTTCGGGTGTTTTAGTCAAGGAATTTCTGCATTTTAAACTCTCGTTTCCCAGATATAGAGAGCCTGAGGCTTTTTTGGCTCCTGGATTCCCTCTCATTGTAGGATGGAACACCACAGAAATTCACAACCAGGGCAGATCCTCTCCATTTCAGGATCCTTGGAATCTGGCTCCGTGGCTTGGATGGAGAGCCCATAGTGCCACGTCCCCACGACACTGGGCATGGGAAAGCATGGGCCATTTCTCTTCTTTTGCTACAGCCCTTCTCTAGATGACCCGATCCTTTGTGTATGGTGTTGTCTCTTCCCGATCTGACTCTCCAGCTCTGGCCTCTGAGCACCCAGTTAGACAGCTCTCTCAGATATATAATAAACACCCGCAACATGTGGAAGTGTATCATATTTTGAAAGAAGTACTTATGAGTGTGGTGGTGTGTACACTAAAACTCCCAGCACTTGGGCTGCTGAGGCAGGAGGATGGGGCAAGTCAAGGGCATACTTGTTTATAAAAAAAAAAAAAAGGAAAAAGGGGAGAGGGAGGCCAAGGAAGGGAAGGGAAAGAGAAAAGGAGAGAAGCTTATTTCGCCAACAAAGCTTGGCTCTTCTCCCAACTTTAGTTAATGACACTATCACTCACATAGTTCTCAGGCAGAATCCCATGAGTGTTTGCCACAGAGCTACCTCTGACCCTACCTTTCCTGTCTGTGCATTCTCCCTCCATTCCACTCCAGCCTGCGCCAAAAACCTATTTAGCATCCCTCACTGGTAGGAAGAACCCTTGGCAGGAGGTCATCGTTTCAGCTCCAGGAAACAGGGACGGTCCACTGGCCTGCTGATGTCCACTCAAATTGTTTCTTAACTTCTCTTACTAAAAATGATGGCTTTGCACCATGGCTCCAAAAAGGCAAGCTGGTGCCTGTGAGCTCAAAAAGCATGCAGAAAAGAATTTTTTTTTTTTAATCTTCTGGACAGAGACTATCCCTGTAATATGTTCCAAATGCTGCAGGCATAATTTTGTGCATTTTCTTTGATTTACTATATTTTGTGGTTACAACAATGGTTGATTTTAGCAGGGGCTCTGTCCTATTTAAAAAAAACTTGTAATTTTTTTCTTTTAACTAATTGAAAATCAGAAGTTTTGCCAATTTACATAATCATTTTCTGATGACATGCAACCAATCACTCATCAGAGATGTAGAGCGCCTCTGTCACTGTCCCGCCGTTCTTGAGGTGCCATCTCTGCCTAGCCGGATGGGTTCTCCGCTCAGCTGGACCCACAGATATGAACCGGAGGTGTCCGGTACTGTGCTCGACAGAACTCAGGGGCCCTTCTGACTTGGACCTGTGGCCAAATTCAGTTCTTGTAGCTGTGTGATTGTCATCCGTTTCAGGGCTCCTCAGTTAGGATAGGCTCACTAGCATAGTCTCCACTTCTTAGGGTCCACTGAATAGTAAGCTGAATTGTACGTATAATATCCATTTTGCTAGGCAGTGAGCATAGGAGAAACAGAACCAGGGGACTGAAACCAGGGGATCCTAGAGTCATCTCAGCACTCTGTTCTCCACCATATAGTTTCACCTTAAAAGAAAAATCAGCACCACTGTCTTTTTCTATATATATCAGAAAATCTTGTTATAATATTATAAATAAAAATAATTATTTTCCCACTTAGCAATAAATAGATGAGTGATTATGGGTACTGGGACAGTGGCTTGGTGGTATTAAAGCCAATAGTTATGACCCTGGCAGTCCCATCATATGACAACACTACCTCCAGCAACCATTGCCATATGCTCAAAAGGAACAGTCAAAATGGGAGGATTAGCTGGGCGTGGTGGTGCACGCCTTTAGTCCCAGCACTCGGGAGGCAGAGGCAGGCAGATTTCTGAGTTTGAGGCCAGCCTGGTCTGCAAAGTGAGTTCCAGGACAGCCAGAGCTGCAGAGAAACCCTGTCTCAAAAAACAAAAAAAAACCCAACAACAACAAAAAAGGGAGGATTATAGTTACCTGAGCTACACCTGTCTTCTTCCCCAAAAGAACAAAACAAAGATAAGAAAACACTTGCCAAGCTGGGCAAGTGTGGTGGCACATGCTTTTAATCCCAGCACTTGGGAGGCAGAGGCAGGTGGATTTCTGAGCTCGAGGTCAGCTTGGTTTACAGAATGAGTTCCAGGCCAGCCAGGGCTACATAGAGAAACCCTGTCTCAGTCAGAACCTGGGGAGACAGTTAGCCCATGGTCCAAGGAGGATATAAACAAATCCTCCTTGGCTTAAATTATTGGTGAGACCATTCTTGGTGCTGGTGGTGAGAGGAAGGGGATGTTTAAATACTAATAGTGTTGTGCCTGTTTTCCCCAAGGCTGAATATGGTGTGTGGAGTGTGGAGCTTAGCGACTTGTACTCTCCTAATTCTGTTATATCCTTGAATTCATCGGCAACCCAATCAATTCCTTTGTATATCAACTGAGAGAAATACCTGTTTTAATCATCTCAGGGTTACTGTATAGATAAACTTAGGTTTGAAGTATAGGCCCATTGATAGGTATAGAAAGCCTTGAGTTAGATACTCAACCATAGAAAACTCCCAAATAGCAGTAAGAAATTGAAATAATCCATGAAGCTGTTTGTATTATGGAACTTGCTTAGACTTATACACGGGGAATATGACCTCCAGGAGGGACTCAGATGCTTCCTATAGAATCCAAGACCATATTGTATTGGAATCTCCATGGTAATGGATCACAGCTTTAAGACATAGATGAAAGCAAGTTATCCACACCAATGACCTACCTTCACGCAGCAAAATGTTAGTATTTTTGTTCTAGAAGTATGACATCGGTTAAGCAAGATAAACTTTTCAAGGTGGAGCAAGCCATTACCTAACCCTAGAGAGTGCTCTGCAGACCTTGTGAGGCCACAGAGTCTGTGACACACTGGTACCTGGGATGCCTCTCTCTGAGGGCTACTGACTCAGGAATGAGCCAGAGACCAGAGGCAAAGCCTAACCTGTTTTTCAAGCCAAGTGTGACTTTGATCTTTGACTCTGAACATTGGGCTCAGGTATTGTTGGCTAGCA
Organism: Mus minutoides; assembly: GCA_902729485.2. Taxonomy (NCBI): domain Eukaryota; kingdom Metazoa; phylum Chordata; class Mammalia; order Rodentia; family Muridae; genus Mus; species Mus minutoides. The sequence goes on from LR749632.1 coordinate 147,004, forward strand.
CAACCTCAAAGAGCATTTGGAAGGAAACGAAATGGTGTAGTCAGTTAATGTGAGGCTGTGACTTGAGGATAAAACATTGCCCCGTCTCTGGAGGGAATTACCAGTTAGCTATCAGAGACCCTCTTACTTCTCATGACTTGCAAAAGGTCAGGAAAACTTTGAATTCATTTCCAGGTGTAAGGTGTATTTTTCCAGATCAGATAGGAGGTATTAGCAAATTACCTTTAGATAATCTGAGCTAGCATCTTAAAAAATGTGAACACAGGAGGACGATTTTAGGGAAGGACCCCCCTAATCCTGGCTATAACTGGCAGTAAACCGGCCCATCAGCAGTAATTAACCACAAAATGACAACTGTTTTCAGGCCTTGCTCAAGATGTAACGCAAGATTTCCTTCCAGGGGTCAGGAAAACTTGGGAGGTAAACTCCACCCAGGATCACCTTGGGAGTTTCCTGACTGCAGGGAATTGAACCTGATCACAGCACTCCTGCGGAGCTAAGGAAATGGAGCTCAGGGTTTGGAGCTGTTTCAGCAGGTGGACTCTGCGGGGTGGAATGGGCCTCATCACATTTGGCGTTACTATAACAAAATACCTGGTGCAAGGTAATGTGTAAAAAAGAGGTTTATTTGGCCCGTGATTCTAGTGCTTGGAAGGTTCAAACGGCATGGCACCAGCATCCTGGATGGAAAAGCTGGCTGGGAGGCAGCGTGAGGGAGCTGTAGTGTACAACCGCCTGCCCTTATGATACGGCACGAGTCCGTGTGTGAGTGTACAGCCTCTACGACCTAGTTTATCTTCTACAAGGCTCCACTGTTTAAAGGTTCTACCTTCTCAGAGCTGCCCCAAGGACATCAAGATTCCAGCACACAAACATTTAGAAGTAGCCCCAACGTCAGGCAGGAGACATTGGGAGCAGGGAGGGAAGCAGAGGCCTGCCAGCGGGAGCGCAGAGACTCTTTGGGAGGACCAGAGTGCATATCCACTGACGGACACCATATAAAGCTTCCTAAAGATGCTGTTAGAGCCAAGGTCACAAAGACCACTAGTAGTCAATGAGTACTGAGGGGCCTTTGAGTATATAGTATAGCTTTCAGTTTAGTGCTATTGTGGGAGTCTCAAGTGTGCAAACAAGTGGGTCTCTGTTTCTTGTGCCTTCTCTTTGGGCTCTTCTCCTTTTGTTTGTTTGTTTTTTTCCTATTCCAATGTGTTAGGTTTTGTTCTATTTTATCATATTTTACTATTATTTTTATTTCCTAGACTTCTGTTTGTTTTCTTTCTTTTGTTTTGTTTGTTCTTTTTGTTTTTGTTTTTTGTTTTGTTTGTTTTTTGAGACAGGGTTTCTCTGTGTAGCCCTGGCTGTCTTGGAACTCACTCTGTAGACCAGGCTGGCCTCAAACTCAGAAATCCGCCTGCCTCTGCCTCTCAAGTGCTGGGATTAAAGGTGTGCGCCACCACTGCCCAGTGATGTTTGTTTTCTAATGAGAGACAGAAAGGGGTAGACCTCAATATGAGGGGAAGTAGAGAGGAACTGGGAAGGATAACAGTAGGGGAACCATAATCAGGATGTAGTATGTTTAAGAAAATCTATTTTCAATAAAAGAAAAAAACTATTTTAAAAAATGTCAGAGACAACCTGAAGGATATATCCCCTTTCCTTCGGACGCTCTCAGGCTAGCTGGCAGCTAACCACAACAGCAGTCACTTTCATTATCACTGGATAAGTGAATATGGGCTGCAATAGCATCAGCACATGAAACAACAGGGAGTGGGACATGAGACTGTGGACGGGTACACTGTCGGAGTGGGACATGAGACTGTGGACGGGTACACTGTCGGAGTGGGACATGAGACTGTGGACGGGCACACTGTCTGCGTTCTTAAATGAAGCAACAGAAACATAAACAGAGTTTATGGAATGCATCAGAGAAGTCACTGGATTGTCAGCTGCCAAACTTGGGTTGGAAAATAGGTTGAGAATCACAAGACAGCCAGCAGTGACCAGAGCCAGGGGAGTGTGGTGGCTCTGATTAGGGTGCCGTATTTGGTTCTGTCACTACTGAATCCGGATGCTACTACCACTGGGCATGTACCAGATTTCCATTGCTTGCAAGCTGCTTATGCATCCTGCAAAGTCCATGCACCACTGAGCATGCTCTCAGGATCTTAATGCCTGCTGACAAAGGTTAGATCACTCGACAGGAGGAACAGAAAGTACTTTTTTTTTTTCCTTTCAAAAAATGGAGATTTTGGATATTGGGTAGAAAAACCAAAGAGCACAACAAACATTCTCGTTATGAATATTTCATAGCAAAGGAATCTGCCTTCTCTTTTTTGGATTGAATGGCTACCACTTAGAGCAGCACTTCTCAACCTGTGGGTCGAGACCCCTTTAGGGATTGAAGGACCCTTCTACAGGGGTCGCCTAAGACCATCAGAAAACACAGATATCTACAACACAATTCATGACAGTAGCAAATTTACAGTTATGTCTGCAGTATCAATGGAAATAACCTTATGGTTGGAGATCTCCAACAACATGAGGAGCTGTATTAAAGGGTCGCAGCATTGGGAAGGTTGAGAACCACTGACTTAATGCTGGTTGAATTAAACCTGTGATGAAGAAGGAACTAAGATTTTAAGAGGAGCAGGAACCCAATAAATAACAGCGTATGGGGAAATATATCCCAACGGGAAGATCTTGGGTTTATTAAATAGATAAATATACAAACAAATGACCAACTAGAACAAAGCATTCACAGAAGCAGCCTTTAGTAGAAAATAGTTCAGTTTATCTGGAAGAGGGAATTCACATGGGGCAGACTGGAAGTACGCCTGCCCTGGAGCTGCCATGTTTACCTAGCTCCTGATAGGTGGGGGGGGGGGGGTGTTGTGTGCAATGCTAAGAGCTAGCAGCAGGCAGGCTGTGCCCCTGCTCTCAGGAGGTCTTTGTGGATTTCTCCTGCTCGCCTTGTTTTGTGAGTAGCAGTTGAGGAGGTTTTAAGGAGAACGGTGGTACAGCCATTTGCGGGGGATTTGGAATCTAGCATAATAGGGTGTACGTGCAGGGAGACATTAAGAGACTAGTAACTAGGTAAGGAAGGGCTAGTGAGGGCTGAAGCCTTGAAAGTGGAGAGAGCTGGTCCAAGGAGCTCTTCAGACTCATTCACTGCACCTGACACCACTCCTGCCCCTCTCAGATAAGCACATCGCAGGCTAGTGCCATTGCTGTATCTCAGTCCCTAAGGGTTTTGTCTTTGTCTTATGTTCCCGGGACCTTCTTCTAGTTGCAGGTACAGATGAGCCCTAGGTAGTCTCTGCACCCTTACTGGACCCCTGCAGTTCTGCAGGACAGGCCATCTGAATAGGCTAGGGAACAGAGGTGACTGTATAGATCTCTGAAGTTGTGTAAAGACATTATTGTTCTCTTGTGTTTCCATGAACTCTTCAAGTTCAGAACTCTTTGTACCCAGTGCAGTATGACCAGTACCAGTTCCTGGTGGAGTCAGCTCCTTGCCTGCAGGGCACAGCAGAAATGTTGTAACTGATAACTCATCTTCCAGCTGCTGCCGGACACGGTGAGCAGTGGTCATCTTTCGTGAGCATGCACTGGAGTCACTGCCCAGTCCTAGGCCTTTAACACCTTTTCATTTTCCATGAGATCTTCCCTGTAGCTTCTCAGGTCCCTTTGTCCTTCTCTCCCATGTTTCTCAAGCCTCTATCCTCATCAGGCTGTCCAGAGATAACCCTTACCAAGCCCATACTCTCATATGTATCCTTCTGTCTCCAGAACAGTCTTTTTTTGTTTTGTTGGTTTTGGTTTTTTGAGACAGGGTTTTTTTTGTATAGCCCTGGCTGTCCTGGAACTCACTCTGTAGACCAGACTAGCCTCAAACTCAGAGATCTGCCTACCTCAGCCTCCCAAGTGCTGGCATTAAAGGCATGTGCCATTACCACCCGGCTCCCCAGAACAGTCTTACTCTCACCCATTAGTGTTCCAGAGCCCAGGGCTTCCTTCACATCTATGCAACCTGCACCAGGCCTTTGGTTTTCCGTGGAGATCTCAGAGATCTCTCCATGGCTGACAGTCACACCACCCCTGCATGACCTTCGGCAGGCCGTTATTCCACACTTGTGTTTGCTCTTCTGTCCTGTCTCCTTCAGCTAAGTTATGGCTGCTTTAGGGTTGCTATCTCGAAGGGCAGCTGGCACATTTCCAGGAGCACAGAGCTCATATGAGGGACCGGCCTGAGACAATCTCTTTCTGTCGCCTCTGCTGTTAGATGAGCGCATTCTCCTTACCCTCAATGTAAGGCCTAAGTGGTGCTGATGAAGAGGAGAGGTGTCCTTACTATAGCGACCCAGTCTGCCGTGGGATTTCTGTTGTCTCCGCGTCGCTCCTGCCGCTGACTGTGACTCACTGCTCGTCTGTGGTGACTCCAAGCCTCTATTCGTGAATCACAGGCTAAAAGTGGCATGAGGTTTTTACTGAGGAACTAATTCCAGCATGAACCGAGCTTCACAATTACTAGGTTTCTCTGTGGCTTTTGAGCTCCGAGCATTGCACATCTTACGACATGTACCTAGAATGCATTTCACGGGGGTATGCTGGGCGGTTCCCAGCAATACGTGTCCCGTCAGCCTCTCTTTGGCTCATATCTGCTCTAAATAAGCTAAGGAAGAGTAGAGAATTCCTTGGGGACTCTTCTTTTCTGTATTCCTGCTGAGTGATGGTTTGGTTCCTCAGGCAGAATATGCATCTATCTGTCTGCTAAAAGATTCAGAATGGGTCTCTGGGTCCCCTGTAACCAAGCGCTTAGCTCTCTCTCCTTAGCATCTCAGAGACCTGCTCTAATCAGGAGTGAAAGGGGAAATCACTGGAGAGAGGATGGATTACAGAAATGGGGCAGCTTTATAGATCTGCATTCCAATCCAAGGACTTCTTCCCACCAAAAAAACAAAACAAAACAAAACAAAACAACCCTATAGCATCTGGGGTGAGACATTGAAGAGCAGCTGTGATGACAGTGGGTGACACCTACTTGGGTTTGGAATGGTACCTGGCAGTCCTTACTCAGGAGGTCACCTGCTGTTAATGTCACTGCTTTGTTTGTTTCTGAGACAGACTCCTGTAACCCCAGGCTAGTCTCAGATTGTAACTAGGATAGCCTCAAACTTCTAATCCTCCTGCCTCCACCGCCAGAGTGCTGGGATTACCGGAGTGTACCACCACCCTCAGTTTATACAGTGATAGTGTTGAGCCCAGGGCCTCACGCATGCCAGGCCAGCAGTCTGCCCGTTACCTGCTCACTGCTCAATAGCCACAGCCTATCCGTCTCACTGTTGCAGAGGGCTTATTGTGCCCACTACTGAGCGCTTGGCATTCACAGGTCCCACTGAGTCCTTTGAATGGTGAAGTGACTTTTGCTATTCCTAGCGTACAGAAGTAAACCGAGACTTAAAGAGGTTGAACTATGAGTTCAAGCCCTTGTGCTGGTTAATTTTATCTCAACTCGATGTAGGCTATTGTCATCTGAGAGAAGGGAACCCCAATTCAGAAAAATGCCTCCTTAAGATTGGCCTATAGGCACCTTTTAAACTAGAGATTGATGGGGAGGGCCCAGCCCACTCTGGGCAGGTGGTCCTGGGTTCTATAAGAAGCAGAATGAACAAGCCATGGCAGTAGATAGCACCCTCCATGGCCTCTGCATCAATTCCTGCTTCTAGCTCCTGCCCTCCCTTACTTCCCTCAATGATGGAGTGTTTCCTGGAAGTATAAGCTGAAACAAACCCTTTCCTCCCAAGTTGCTTTGGTCATGGTGTTTCTCAGCAATAGTGACCCTAACTAGGACACCTGTCATATATGCATTGGGCCATGAGATGGATCAGCAGGTAAAGGCACTTGCCTCTGCTACTGATGACCTATGCTTATGCTTGATACCTGGAACTCACATGGTAAAAGGCACACACACACACACACACAGCCCTGGGAGCTATTGATCCTGAAGAGCCTACCTGTTCTTAGGGTTTTCTACCCCCTTCACATTTTCTTTCCTTCTCCCTGTCCATCCCTCCAACCCCACTTTTCCATGGATTTTGCTGGCCTCACCATTGTGGGATAGGCAGGATGTTTTTCCCATAGAGCTGTGACGAGGCATGTGTCAGCACATGCCTTGCTTTGTGGCTTTCTTTCCGAGAGGCCCAGCGGGGGTGGGGGTGGGGTGGGGGGGTGCGGCCTCACATCCAGCTGCTGTTTCTGAGAAACTGAATCCCACTCTTGAGTCTTATCTTGGCTCACAGCCATGACCACACTGAGTGACAGTGGCATTAACGTTGACTGGGCTAAAGAAGAGCTCACAGTCATGGGAAGCGGTCCTCAAGCTTGTGGCTGAGTTCCCTGAGGTGAGATCTGGTTCAGATCAGCAACATTTTCCAGGCTGCTTGCACATGTCCAGTCCTGTGGCTGGGAAGGATCTTGGGGGAGGGCCTTGGAGTAGAGACTTGTGGACATTCCAGCCTTGGTGCACCTTGGGTGTTCTGGCAGATATCCACAAGGGGAATTTCTCAGGAAGTGTCAATACGGTTCGTTGCAGTTTGATGTTCGGAAACTACTTAGTGGTATGACAGTGTGCATAAACTCTGAAGTGCGTGCGTGTGCGTGTGCGTGTGTGTGTGTGTGTGTGTGTGTGTGTGTGTGTGTGTGTGTGTGTGTGTCTGTAACTCAGAGATGACAGTGTTTTGGCATCAGAGGGCCTTGCCTCAGGGGTTGGATCCGTTACCCACAGCTTGATGTTTCCAGGTACCTGTTTGCTGTGGCTTCATTTGATCATTCTTCATATAGAATGCTACCATGGAAAACAAGAGCTGGTTCGACCTGAAACCATGACATTTTTCTCCTTAAAATCTTAAAAGAAGTGTTTTCAGAATGCTAGGGGCACATTTTAGTGTTGAATAGGTCACCTAATTTCTCTCTACTCAGATTTTTTTTCATCTGTAAAAGAACTATACTGTCACCTGACCTAGTCATCTACTATGGAAGATGAGAGCTGTTAAAGAAACTCGGTTCACAGAGTGCTCACCTTCCTTGCAGGAAGTCCTGAGTTTGACCCACAGAACAGCTTAAAACCAGTCGTTCTCAGCCTTCCTAATGCCTTGACCTTTTGACCAGGTTCCTCATGTTGTGGTGACCCCCCCCCCAACCATAAAATTATTTTCATTGCTACTTCATAACTGTGATTTTGCTACTGTTATGAATCATAATATAAATATTTGATTGCAGGATATCTGATATGTGACCCCTGTAAAAGTATCATTGTACCCTGAAAGGGGTTGAGACGCACAGGTTGAAGACCACTGGTTTAAACGATGCATACTGCTCTACACCAGTAGTCTCAGCAGAGGAGGTGGATGCAGGAAGATAAGTTTTTCCACATAGCAAAGATGGCCTTGGATATATGAGACTATGTCAAAAAACAAACAACAAACCAGTATGCTAACAACTTAAGTGACAAAGATAGGTTTCTGATAATTTTAAATTTTATATAAGCATTTGCTTCAAGAAGTATAAAAAAAAACCTTTTCCCACCAATCAAGGCAAAACTATTAATTGTTTTTATACTTTTTTTTCTCTCAGTATAAATAGTTCACTGAAGATTAAAACTTCGAGCATAGCCTAACTATTATTGTTATTGTGGAGGCTGAGTGACGTCATTTTAGAAACCATCTGACTGGTGTATTAGCAAGAACAATAGTGCTCAGGACAGATAGTAGTGGCTCATCTGCAAAAGCACATAAATTTTGCATTAATCCTTATTCATTCATCATAAAATCAAAAGCTAGGTTGGAGTTGTAAAAAGACACGAAGAAAATTGTAAGCCAATTAAATAAGATTGAACATCCACAGAACATAATTGCCATGCAAGTAAAGATTTGACATTTATATACTAATTCAAACTGACATGGATTGAAAATGTATTTAATTCACTTTTTCTTTTTCTTCAGTACAGCAGATGTGTCCCAGCCTCTTACACAAGTGAACAAGGGATGCTTCCCTGAGTGGGTTGCTCTATTTTGTTTCCTCGTGATTGGTTAATCTTGGTCAGAGATGCCATTTGGGAGCTGCTGGGTTTTGGCCAGAGATTCAAATCAGATTCCCCAAAAGTTACTTGCCTGAGGCAGGAAAGCACTTGGGTGCACGCTTTTATTTTGCCATCTGGGTAAAAATGGTGAAAGCACTCTGAACAAGTTTTAATACTTAATAAGGACCGTTAGCCTCCCACTATAGATAACAGTGTTTCTGAAACAGTGGGAAAATTGGGGACTCTAATTGCTAAAATTTGAGTGGTCAGTTGGTGGTCTGTTCTAAATCCTTATCTGGGTGATCTTGGTCTTAATAGAGAGTGGTTGGTGGCAAAAGAGGAGGTGACATGAAACCCAGCATGTTGGAAACTGCCCTAAACCTCACCTAGGAGTTCAAAGCACAAACCTGTATAGATTCAGTATAAAGCTATATTTAGCAATTTCCATTTCTTTTCTTATTTAAACAGATCTCTGCCTGGCAGATGAACTGACGGCAAGGAAGACTGGTCCTATCTCCTTTCCCAGTGCTACCATTTACAAGACCTCTGCAACAGACTGTGTGGCCCAAGCCCCCTGTGCTGCCCTGTTTACCCCAGACATCTTTCTGGGGTCCACTTGAGGTCAGCAGCTTGAAGATGAACAGCACCCTCTTAGCATGACGACCTTGGACCATGTCATTGCCACCCACCAGTCAGAGTGGGTCTCCTTCAGTGAAGAGCCATTGTTCCCCACCCCTTTAGAGGGTAAGTCATCCCTCAGGGTCATTCACAGTGGGATTCTAATAAAGGAAAAAAGAAAAAGTCATTTAGTCCCATACCACAGGGACATATGCTTAATTCTTCCAAGGGACCTAACTTCTCATCACATATTGTTTTAGTCTTGGTCTTTTTCATGGTTATTCCCACCAGCCATTTGGATTTTTTTTTTCTATTTTGAAAGTGTAATTGTTAAAAGTGACAGACAGGTTCTGAGCCAGATTATAAAACTCTAACCTTGTCCTCATCACAGATGCCCCTGGGTGAATGATTTGTGTGTGGGGTAAGGTGGCAGGTGTGTGGTGTCTGCACATGCCATGCCCATCTATGTGAAGGCTAGAGCAGGACATCACGTGTCTTCATTCTGTGTTGTCTTGAGACAGGATCTACCAACGAAACAGAAGCCCATTGTTTGCGCTAGGCTGGTTGACCCGTAAGCTCCCTAGGAACTGCTTTTTTCTACTCAATGCTGGGAGTATCAGTGTGTGTGGCCATGTCTGGTTTATCTGTGGGCACTGAGGATTGAACTCAGATCCTCATGCTTCCAGAGCAGGCACTCTTGCCCACGTCTGTCTAGCATTTCTTCTGGTTTCTTGTTTTATTCTGCTCTTTTCTGTTGTTTTGTTTTTCAACACAGTATTTCTTCTGTGTCCTGGTTGACCTGGAATTTGCTCAGTAGACCAGGCTAGCCTTAAACTCAGAGATCCACCTGCCTCTGCCTCCTAAATTCTGTGACTAACAGCATGTGCCACCACACCTGGCTGGGGCTCTGCTCTAAGCATATTTTTCACTATAATCTTGGTTGTGTTATGTTACATACTCACTATGGAGACGAGGCTGCCCTTCTCTCCACATCAGTCCTCCTCCCTCTGCCTCATGATTGCTGGATTTACAGTCAGGTACACCATGCCTAGCCTCCAGAATGATTTGTCTCTGTATTGCTGCTTTGTCCGCATAAGAGAAATGATCATGGACCTGCCTTGGAGCTTTTGTAAGCATCTGTCATCAGATGTAAAATGCCTAGTGGAGTGTATGGTCCAGGCAAAGAGCTCAGCGTCGTCGTCCTGGGCCACAGTAAAAGTGGACCATATGTCCTTTAGGAGAGTGATGTTCAGGGACGAAGGTCAAGATAGATGCAGGGATATTTGCAGCACCGTGTCAATTGGTTCCTTTCGACTTCACCTGCACCAGCTGGGCTCTCCTCAGCTTCGCTTGCACAGATGGAAAGTGGCAGTCAAGAGGTCCACGGTCCAGTGTGGCATCCACGTGGGTAGCCTTAAATGTGGCCAATCCGGATCGAGATGTGCTGAAAGTGCCTCGTACAGAGATGTATATACTCAGCACATCTTGACTGCTGGACAAATAGGTTCCTCAGTAAATGCTCTTGCTGTATAACCATTGGCCTAAGTTCAAGTTGCCAGGGCCTGTGCAGCTAGCCTAGCCTGGCTGTATGCGCCTCTCACCCCAGTGCTGTGGAGGGCACTAGGTAGGAAGATGCGGCAGCCTAAAGGCCACTGGTCGGTCTAGTTCCAGATCCAGTGAGAGGCCTTGTTTCCAAGGGACAAGGCAAAATGGCATAGAGCAGGAGAGTGAAGTGATCTCTCCTGGCCTCTGCACATGCAGATGTACATGCATGAACCTGCTCACACACGTGTGCAGATATCACAGACTTTGGGGGGTTTGTTTTTTTTCTTGCTGATTTTCACCTTTTTTGTTTTTTGTTTTTTGTTTTGTTTGTTTTTCCTTTTCACCTCAGTGGTGGTGGTTTTTGTTTTTCTGTTTTTGGGGGGAGGTGTTGTTTTTGGATTTTGTTTTGTGTTTTGTTGTTGTTTGTGGTTTTGGTTTTGGTGTGTGTGTGTGAAAGAGAAAGACTATGAAGTTGGCTGGGTAGAGACCTTGGGAGGATCTGGGAAGACTATGCAGTTGGGTGGGTAGAGACCTTGGGATGATCTGGGAAGACTATGAAGTTGGCTGAGTAGAGACCTTGGGAGGATCTGGGAAGACTTTGCAGTTGGGTGGGTAGAGACCTTGGGAGGATCTGGGAAGACTATGAAGTTGGGTGGGTAGAGACCTTGGGAGGATCTGGGAAGACTATGAAGTTGGCTGGGTAGATACCTTGGGAGGATCTGGGAAGACTATGAAGTTGGGTGGGTAGAGACCTTGGGAGGATCTGGGAAGACTTTTGCACCTAGTGCCTACAGAGAACTAATTTGTCCAGAACAGAATTTGTAATTTTTTTTTTTTTTTTTTTTTTTTTTGGTTTTTTTTTGGTTTTTCGAGACAGGGTTTCTCTGTATAGCCCTGGCTGTTCTGGAACTAACATTGTAGACCAGGCTGGCCTCAAACTCAGAAATCCGCCTGCCTCTGCCTCCCGAGTGCTGGCAGAGTTTGAAATTTGAATTGTGTGTGTGTGTGTACTTAGGGACACAGCCCTTTAGCACGGAGGTGGATTAGCATAGGCATTTTATCCTCCAATGAGGAAGACACACATCCCTTCCCCTGGGGAGGCATCTCTGATAGGCATCCTTCCTTGTGTAATGGTAGTGTTTGGTGTCTGCCGTAGGGGGTACTGAAGAGCACTTTCCGGGACTGTCATCTTCCTCAGAGCGGTCTGAGAGCTCGTCTGGGGAGAACCATGCTGTGGATGAAGGCTCCCAGGACCTTTCACACTCTGAGCAGGATGACTCCTCTGAGAAGATGGGGCTCATCTCTGAAGCAGCCTCCCCTCCGGGGAGCCCTGTGCAGCCCACGCCCGACCTGGCCTCAGCCATCAGCAACTGGGTCCAATTTGAAGATGACACACCCTGGAGCAGCACCTCACCACCTCACAAGGAAACAGGTGAGCGGGAAGGAAGCTAAGGAAGGTGCTGGTTTGGAACAGGCTATGGAAGGGCGGATTTCTGAGTTCCAGGCCAGCCTGGTCTACAGAGTGAGTTCCAGGACAGCCAGGGCTACACAGAGAAACCCTGTCTCAGAAAAGAAAGAAAGAAATCATAAGAGCCGAATTCTAAACCTGCCAGTATCACCCTTGATCCAGGAGAGAACACACCAAGTAAAAGGCTGCAGGGTTCGCTCTCATCACACAGACCACCCTCTACCATGTGGGCCTTTTTTGTAAGAGGTCTGTGAGACTTCTGGGGTTCAACTTCTTTCTGAGCTCCACATCCTGGAAACACAACGGAGAGAGCAATGACCTCTCCACACCCCCCACCTCCCAGCAGCTTTATGACAAAAGGTTTTGCTTGACATAAGCACATAAAACAGTGTGTTTATTCCGGGTCATTTTCAGTTTCAGAGTTTTAACTCCTGGCTCTGGCTATCGATTTGTGTGCATGGATACTTATATATTTGATCTATTAGGAATTAGAATTACGTTCAGTGAGCTCCTATATTGTGCTGTTGCCTCTCTCTTCCTCTTCCCACCATCACTTCCGGCTTCCCCTCTAACATGCACATGCCTGAGGCGAGGGAAAGTATTGGGATTAGAGTGAGGGCTGGGAGGAAATGGGCGGGTAGGATGAGCTGATCTTGAGCTGATCCTCGATAAGCATCCGGATTCTTTCACCTCTTGTTCAGACCTTACCTTTAGGCGCTAATTGCTCAAAACCGTTCACATTAACAGGGTCCCCTTCCTTGCCTCAGGCTTCACCACTTTTATCAAAGTAATCTGAAGATGGCACAGGCCTATAGTCTTGGCATGCAGGAATATAGCAGTTCAAGGCCACCAAAAAATTAAAAACAGCATCTTTTGCCAGGTGGTGGTGTCACATGACCTTAATCCCAGCACTCGGGAGGCAGAGGCAGGCGGATTTCTGAGTTTGAGGCCAGCCTGGTCTACAGAGTGAGTTCCAGGACAGCCAGGGCTACACAGAGAAACCCTGTCTCAGAAATGAAAGAAAGAAATCATAAGAGCCGAATTCTAAACCTGCCAGTATTGCCCTTGACCCAGGAGAGAACACACTAAGTAAAAGGCTGCAGGGTTCGCTCTCATCACACAGACCACCCTCTACCACGGGGGCCTACTTCCCTTGGGCTTCCTTCCTTGGACTGGGTTTAACAGTAAGAAGGAAGGCTGGTAGTGTTCAAGCCAAATGGAAAGTAAGAAAAGTTGGCCGTCAGTCCACTCAGCATGGATAACATTCCACAGGTTAGAGAGGTGTTCCCTCTGGAAGCTGGTGGGTAGCTCAGATTTGAACTTAAATACAAAGCATGTGGATTGATTGTTGTGTTAACAATACCATGCATATACATGCAGGTATCACACAGGAATAGCCCATATTAGCATGGCAAGCTCCTTCATAATGCTGGATGCATTGTGACACTTCTTGCACTCACTGCAGTCTGCGCCATGATTTTTCTAACACTGAATTTTATGATCTACTAGGCTTAAATATCAGCACCCAAAGGCAGCAGGTTGTACCACGTTTAACCTTTAACCTGTGAGTGCTATCTGAAGAAGGAGCTCTAGCAGATAACTCAAAGATTTCAAGAGGAGGAGCTCAAAGACCCTCAATACTCTGCATCCTTAGGAGAGGAAGGCTTTGCCTACACTGAAAAGACAGAGAGGTGAAGGTGGAGCAGAGGGCATGAAGATGCTGCCCTTAAAAGCAATAGTGATGGCAACCAGCTAAGGACTGCCAACATCCACCAGAAGCCAGATGACGGGGCAAGGAAGACAGTCTTCCCTCAAGCCTTTGGAGGGATAGCGGTCCTGCTAACACAGACACTAAAACATAGTATTTCTGATTTCTGACCTCCAGCCTCTATAACCATGTGGAAATAACCATTATTTTAAGCTACCAATTTTGTGGTAATTTGTTACGGCAACCACTGGAAGCTCACCCACTAAACTTCACATTCCTAAAGTATAAACGTTTGCATAAGGCTGAGAACGAGTCAGGATGGGCCAGGGAGATCAGAAAGCCACTGGCCAAGGTTCTGTGTGCTTTTCCAGACACACATCACTTGTTCACGTAAGCACTTCCTCTCTGCAGTCCTGCCACATGTGGGCACCCAAAGACGCAGTGCTGTGATCAGCATTCAACAGAAAGTCATTCAGCTTCCTCCCGAGTCTTCTGGTGGGAACACAGCTCGTGCCCAGTGATTTCTCCTGTTCATTTCCCGTTGATAATCAACCACATGTGTTTCCATGCGTGTCTGCGTGTCTTCCAACTACTTCATGTCTCTTTCTTGTTATCTTTGTTAATGTTTTACAGTTCATGGTAGCTAAGAACTTGGACTTGTATCTAAGGAGGTGAAGGAAAAGGTGGGTGTTGGGAGAGACCTTTTGTTGTGGTTGCTTAAGAGCTTCATTTTACAGCCAGGCCCAGCTTGTGAAGTATTAAACTAAAATTCAAAGTGTTCTCCCTTGTCAGTTATCAGCTACTGCTGGGGCCTCGCCAACGTTCGTACTACATTTGCTTGGAACCTTGTAGTAGTGACTACTTAAGTTCACAGGTCATCAGTGTACAGAAAAATCAATGGCTATCTTATGCTTCTTAGGGTCACCTGACAGCGGAGAAATGTTGTCACTATATCTCACTTATCTACCTAAAAAAATACTTTTTCTCAAGTAATTGGATCTTATTACTCAAATTCTAAATCTAGTAATTCAACTCTACATCCCAGGAAAAAAGTTTAACACTTGTATTTATGTTGTTATCATTATTGCTATTGTGTGTGTGTGTGTGTGTGTGTGTGTGTGTGTGTGTGTGTGCACAAGTTCGATAGCCCATGTGCAGAGAATAAGGAACATCTTTCAAAAGAAGCGTTCCTTCTATTCTCCCCCTGTGGATGATGGATATTGAACCCTGGTCATCAGGCTTTTGTGGTGACTGTTTTTTCCTGCTAAGCCATCTCACTGGCCAGCAAGTAAACTTTTTTAGACTAGGAAATATCTAAATGACGCTGAGGGGCTATAGAGATGGCTCAGCTGCTCTTCCAGAAGACCTGAGTTCAATTCCCAGCTCCTACAGGGTGACTCACAGCTGTTTGTAACTCCAGTTCCAGGAGAATCCAATGTCCTCTTCTGGCCCTGATGTTCTCTGCATGCAAGTGATGCACAAACATACATGCAAGCAAAATATGTACAAGAATTGGAACCAGAGCCATGTGCAATGTATGTTAAACATGAAAAACATTGGGATGTCTGGTGAAATACCGGATTTGTAGGTCTGTCTCATCATGCAGGTGAAGCTCAGCCATGGAAAAGGACCTGGGGAAAGGAATTGGGGCCGTTTTATTGTAGCCTACTTTGCAGTCAGATCAGTAATTTGTAGTTAGTTTATTCCCCATGTCTTATGTGATGACACTAAATCCCCAAGACTCTAGAGTAAGAGATGTCTCTGAGCTAAGGGGAAACTGATTATATCGGTATGTGTGCCATAGTACTTCATTGTGGTCACTGAGTTATGTGGTCTTGGCCTAAGAGAATCAGGGAAGAGGATGAGCAAAAGAAGTAATCCTGATAGAGCTGTCCCTAGCAGTCATTTCTGCAAGAGAAGTGAAGCCTATTCTAGCCAGCTGCTTAATATCTAAAGATTCTGGCTTGCCAAGAGGAGCTGGGAAAGCAAAGACTCACCAAGGGAAAATGCTTTCTGGGAGACTCCTTTCCTTCCCTAGATTCTTTGAAGTCTTTTTGGCAGAGGAGAGAGAGAGAGAAAACAAAAGATCTCCACCTAAGAGAGAGGCCAAGGGGCCTTGGATTCCAGCCTGGAAAGGGACTGTGCTGATTGCCCCAATTAAAATGCAGCAAGGCTGTGGGCAGAGCGCAGTTAGGGACAAAGAGACAGTCCCTAATGCTAGATCTTTTATTTTTAAGACATTGAAATGGAAAGAGCCTCACCCTGGGGAATTTAGACTACCCAGTCACTTATGTTATCGTGTACAGAAGCATGCCAACAGTGACTGGACAGCTAGGAACAGCACCTGAGATGGACACTGCTCCCAAAATGCTTAAATCCATCCATGGAAGGAGCTCCTCTTCCAGTTTAAACTAGGGCAGGAGCTGAAGGGAATAAAATCCCCTTGTGGCTGGCCCAGGAAAAGGAAACACATTTCCTCTAGAGAAACATGTGCATGGCCCTAGGCTGTGTCCCCAATGCTGCATTAAACAAATACAAATGGCGGCGGGGGCGGGGGGATCCCTTTTATTATCATACACAGATAAAAAAGAGAGCTGGCATCTAACTCTTGGCCTGTGAGACCTGAGGGTAGCAGAAGGGAGGGAATGACAGGATGATTCACCAGGACTCACCCCATGATGACCCCTGAGATGTGTTGGAGGACAGATAAAAGATTAGCCTCTGACTTAATGAGCCTATTTGGAGTTGGGCCCTCTTGATAAATGTTTGATATCAGAACTTTAGATGCCAAAAACTTAAAGACTTCTTCGTCACGGAATACTGTTCACATCCCAGTTTCTGTAGGTGTTGTGCTGTAGACTTGTAGGCTGTTATACGTGCTGGAGAGATGGCTTAGCAGCTAAGAACACTGGCCACTCTTCCAGAGGACCAGGGTTCAGATCCTAACACCCACATAGTGGCTTACAACTATCTGCATCTCTAGTTCCAGAGTGTCTAATATCCTTTTCTGACATGGGCACTAGGGACACACACACACACACACACACACACACACACACACACACACACACACACATATATATATATATATATATATATATATATATATATATGCATAAAGTAAAATTAAGTAGAATAAAATTTAAAAAGAATTTAACTGAAAACTTGTTTGCTGAGTCCTAAGCTTGCTGTGCAGACATTCTGCTACATCATGAGTAGAGTCAAGGGGTAAAACAAACAAGCAAAGAAACTTCTAGACAATCTGTTTAAACTTGAGTCTTTCCATTGTTTCTTTAAGGGGAAAGTTTTTGAGAATAAAGCAAAAATGAGCTGTTGTTTCATTCGCACCGAGCTCGTTAGCCCTAGGGTTCCCAAATTTTTGTAGCTACCAAAAGTTTGACTTGACTTAATAAGGTTTCATTTGGCCTTAAAATTCCACGCAAAGAATGTGGCAGTCAGCTTACCCATCACCTACAATCTTCACAAAGATGCTTTACGAGCCAAAATTAATCTCGCCCATGTGCAAAGTGCACATCCGTGCTGCCTGTGTTTGAAAATGCTGACAGATTGACTAAAAGAACACAGTTCACCCTCAAATTTTTAGTAAAAGGATATGAAGGCATGGTTATCAGCAGAGACTTCCTGCCCCTCATTATCCTGTGTGCTGACCTTTGTCCACAGGCATGGCAATTCTGCTGGAAACCGGGGCTGAATTGAACCCATTATGCAGATACTGCAGGATATGCATAATTAAAAACATTGCTCAAAACCCTTTCATTTCCAGAACATTTGTCCCACCGCCCCAGTGAAACACTAATATCCCCTTACCCTTCGAATGTCCTCCCTAGAAACTTGGGCTGAGACCTTCCCATTGTGTCTGGAGAAGCTAATTATTTGGGGCCAGAGAAAGAGCCATTTGTTTTGGGGGGATGGGAGTAGGGAGGGTGAGAGATGATGTCAGCCATATAAGAAAGAGGCAAGAGAGATTTCATCTTGAAGAACCAGCCCAGTGGTTCATTCTGGCTCCTGCGGGTGGGTGGTGGGTAGGGGTGAATATGTAGACATGCATATGTATTTCCCTCCTCAACAGAGGCAGTCTTCTTTTCTTAGTACCTTGAATTGTTCTTTGCTTTTAGATGTAACTGATGACCTTTTGAGAGGACGTACCCAGGAATACATTTCACTAGAGTGGGTTCACACACACCCTTGCTTGCTGTTTTAGGCTGTTCTCTGTGCTCTTTCCTCAGCCCAGAGGCTCTTCCTCCAACATTTCACTCAAAATTCTACATAAGTGATATGTCCTCAGGGAGGCTGGGAGCACTCCACACCCTCCCCTCAAGTTAGCTTTTTCCTGGAAATGCACCAACTAAATGTGGTCATATATTTACTCCTTCACTTTCTTTGTATTTAGTTTCTTGATGAAGTCAATTTGTAGTTATCAAGAAACAGCAGCTCTGCTCTGCTCTGCTCTGCTTTGCTCTGCTCTGCTTTGCTTTGCATTTCACGACAGGTCACATGCAGCCCAGGCCAACTTCAATCTCACTGTATAGTTGAAGGTGGTCTTGAACTCCTGATCCTCCTGCCTCTGCTTCCCCAGTGCTGAGATTACACGTCCCCAGTTTATGTGATGCTGGGATTGAACCCAGAGCTTTGTGCATGCTAGGCAAAAATGCCCTACCAACAGGGCTACCCCCGAAGCCTAGTAAGCAGCTTTGATATAGCCAAGACATTAGAGTGGTGCTTAGGAAAGGGACGGTATACACATGAGACATGATATAGCCAAGACATTAAGAGTGGTGCTTAGGGACTTTATATGCCCCATTACAGGGGAATGCCAGGGCCAAGATGTGGGAGCGGGTGGGTAGGGGAGCAGGGCTGGGAGGGGGAGGGTATAGGGAACTTTCTGGATAACACTTGAAATGTAAATGAAGAGATTATCTAATAAAAGTTGGAAGAAGAAAAAAAAAAAGAGTGGTGCTTAGGAAAGGGACGGTATACACATGAGACATGGGTACAGGCTTCTCGAGAGAAGACTGGTTTAGTGTGCTCCCTTATGGTCTCTCTACCCAGGAAAATAATTCCATCTCCCTAATTTATTGTCTATCCGAGAATGTGGTATGTGAGCTTAGGAGCTTACTTAGTACATTTTTGTTTATTGAACAAAGACAGGAGAAGTTTGTATGAAACCTACTGTGGATTGTGTGAGTGACTCCAGTGGTGGGGCTAATGAGCCTTTAGGTAGACCAGAGAGATGGTTTCCTTAGTGAAGTCAGACTTCATCGTTGTTATTGTTATCACCACCACCACCATCATCACCATCATCGCCACCATCACCATCATCACCATCATTGCCAGCATCACCATCATCATTGTAATTGTCATTGTTTTCCTTCTCCATCCTTCCTCACGACCCCTCCTCTTCTCTCTCTCTCTCTCTCTCCCTCTCTCTCCCTTCCCTTCCCTTCCCTTCATCCTCTTCCTCCTCCTCCCCCTCCTCCTCCCTTCCTTCTTTCTTCTTCTTCTTTAATAAAATAGACAAGGAATGTGTCATCCTCATCATCTATCATCACTAGTTCACCAGTTTCCATCATCATCGTAAACATTGGTGTGTGTGTGTGTGTGTGTGTGTGTGTGTGTGTGTGTGTGTGTTGTACAACTACTTAACATATGCACATAACAACATGCTTACATGTATGTGCATATATACAAATATATCCTCAGGCATACATAAACATACATTTTCCTGGGGGCTGCCTTCAAAAGAAAGTACACTTAAAATGATCTGCTGTAAATTATCTTATTCATCAGACTGAAATGTACAGTCATGCCATGGAAAAAGGGGAAAGTTTCCTTAGTGGTGGTCCCTACCCCTACCCCCACCCCCAGAAAAACAAGGTTTTTCTGTATAGCAGCCCTTGCTGTCCTAGAACTTACTCTGTAGACCAGACTGGCCTCGAACTCAGGGATCAGCTTTTCTGCCTCCCGAGTGCTGGGATTCAAGATGGGTGCCACCTTGCCCAGAAGGGGAAAACTTTTTAACGGTGAATTTTTCTATATCTTTAAATATTAAAATAATAAGATTCCAATAGTCTCTTCCAGAGAATATGCTAGCTCATTGAGCAGAATTTGTGGTCTGTCTTACCATCCGTGGAACACAAAACAGAATAAACTGCCTGAACATGCATCAATAATCTAGCTCATTCATGTAAAACATTAAGGAGTTGGGAATACCAGTATGACACAGCTGGGCACAGCAGTCCCTGCTCTCTCTGGCTCATGCTTACCTAACAATGGGGTGTGCTGGTTTGAATGTAATCAACCCTCATAGGCCCATAGGAAGAAACACTATTAGGAGGTGTGGCTTTGTTGGAGGAAGTATGTCTCTGTGGGGACAAGCGTTGAGGTCTCATATGCTCAAGCTATGCTCAGTGTGACACACAGTCACACACACAGTCTCTCTTTGCTGCCTGCGGATCAAGATGTAGAGCTCCTTCACTAACACTATGTCTGCCTGCATGCTGCAATGCTTCCCACCTCGATGATAATGGACTGAACCTCTGAAACTATAAGCCAGCCCCAATGAAATGTTTTGCTTTGTAAGAGGTGATGTGGTCATGGTGTCTCTTCATAACAGTAAAGCCCTGACTAAGACATGGGCACTTCTGGGAATGGGCAGAAACTCTCTTGAGTCTGTGCTGGGGACAGGTGCTTTATATTGTCACTCTGAAGTAGCAGGAAAGTCACCAATAAGGAAGGCATTTGTATTTCGTGCCTGAATTCTCAGCATTAAAAAAATTTACATGTAGCCCTTGTGACTAGATGTAAGGTATAAATAAAGGACACAATATTGAAACATATGTCAATATTTAACCTTTTAATCCACCCAGGACCAATGGAGAAGACAAATACTAAATCAACTGTATCAAGTGTATTAGCTGACAGCTTATACATTTATTAATATTTAACCAGCGCTGCTTTCAGTTTCATCTGCAAGTCACTATTTAAGGTACAGCTCATGTTCCTGCCCCACGAAGGAGCATGCGTTCTGCTAACGGACCACATCCAAACCAGGACAGATGAACAGACAAAGAGTCTATGTTAAGATGTGCTTTAAGATGGAAGGAGGGGGAAATGAGACAAGAGAAAGTCATGTGGGAGGGAGACCATGCAGCTTTTACGAGGCCAGAGAGTTGGGTTTTGAGAAGAAAACGTGAGGGAAGAGCTAAGGGAAGTGATGGGGCAGATGCTGCTGAGATGGTGGAGTTGGCCTTGCAGAAGCAACAGCCTGCCAGGGTAGCTGAGTGGAGACAGGAGCAAGATCAATGTGAGAAAAAAGACGCTAACCAGACAGGAGAAGCAGAGCCCCAGGCATGCAGATCTGTGGACAGAATGATGAGGATTTGGACTTACTGGGACTGACATAGAAGCCATTAAAGAGTTTTGAGACGAGGCATGAGCCAATAGGTAACTAGAAAATGCCGAGGCTCTCCACATAAGATGCTCCTCAGCACCCTGTCTTAGGGGAAGGGGAGGCTCCACCCCCTCTGAGGACATATACCACTGTTGATGGAGAAGGGAGAGGCATCTTCTTCAGTGGTGGGTGTAGCCACTGCTCAGCAGCCATACTACTGTAAGCAAACCTTCACCCATATTCCTAAGCAGCTAATAAAACGCGCTGAGCTATGTGCACACATATACGAGGTGGGAGAGAGGTCATGAAATTTACCAGATGAGAAGCCAATTGAAAAGAAGGGAATTAGCCTGTGTAGGAGGGGAGTGAAGAGTAGAGAGGGTGACTATGACCCAAATGCATTATGTATATGTTTGAAATGTTAGAATGAGACCCATTATACAGTATAATTAATAGATGCTAATTAAAACAAAACCTCTGCTGTAGTGTAGCAAGCAGTTGAGCAGGGTGTGGCTGGACATACCAGAGAGGTTGGCGAAGCGTCCCCCAAACTGGTCAAGACAAGTGTGTGGTGGGTGCGTCAGCATGGAGGTAGCCAGAAAGAACTGGATTCCATAGTTTTTGAAAGCAGGTCTTAACAGACTGATGGTGAACCAAGTAGGAAATGAAGTGAGGACAACATGAGTTTTATCCTGAGCAGCTAAACATATGAAGACACTGTTTGAAAGGGCTAACAGTAATTCAGTTTGGGACATATAAAGTTAGAGATCCGATAGAGATTTCAACTAGATTATAGCATAAAGATATACTGAATGACAGCTACCACCATCTAATCTGTTTCAGGTACTTCCTCTGTGCTCAGAGTTCTGTCAATGACATGATAGACCAGTGAGGGTTTTATTCTTTTTGGTTCCACTTTACAGGTGAGGGAGTGGAGCCACAGATGAATTAATCCAGCTGCAAGGCTGGCCCACGCTGTGAATGGGGCATCTGGGTTCAGGGCCCTTGTTCTCAGCCTTGGGAAGAGCAGGGGCAGAGTTGTTATTGCTCTTCCCTTATTCTTTGCTGCACAGATGTGTCTGAGAAGCATCATCATGGCTGCCCACTTCTGTCTAGCTTAAGAACATCCAGCTAAGCCAGGCGGTGGTGGCACATGCCTTTAATCCCAGCACTTGGGAGGCAGAGGCAGGCAGATTTCTGAGTTCAAGGCCAGCCTGATCTGCAGAGTGAGTTCCAGGACAGCCAGGGCTACACAGAGAAACCCTGTCTTGAAAAACCAAAACAAACAAACAAACAAACAAACCCAAAAACATCAGGCTAACAACTTGGGTAAAATAGACCATCCCAGATGCTGAAGCTGGCGAATGAATAGAGGGTACGGGACCAAACGGGAACTGTGTGTGAGCTGCAAGGGCTTGTTTTTCCCCAGGCGGGGCTAGTCTTAATTTATCTTTCAAAGGAAATATGGGTGTTTTCACTTAGAAAGGTAAAGCTCAGCATTGAAATCAGTATTGTTTTGATATGTGGGTTTAATAAGTTTCATTTACAATTGAATAAGCACAAACAGATGGGTTTTGAACAGCAGTACAGGTGTCACCCCTTTAATAAGTGGAGTATTACCAACACCCCAAAGGCCTGGGAGTCCCTACTAGCCACAGCCTTTTCCACCACAGCCCCTCCCTTAGCTGCTTCTCACCCCCTAAGCCTCGGGGTAACAACTGCATCACTCATCTCTGAACCTTCTTTAGACGGCTTTATGGCCCACGTGTTCATCAAGGAGGATGTGATTTAATTTAGTCTGGTTTTGAACTTTGAAAAAATGGAATAATGTTCCAGTTAGTGTTTTGTGATTTTACCATAGTATCTGTGGGACTCGCTTCGCCCTCACTCTTCCAGAGCTCTAATCGCTTTTGTGTCTCTTGCTGTGTTCTCCATTGTGATACAGCCCGTCGTTCACCAGGCTACCAATGGACATTTGAGTCCTCTCTATATCAGCAGTTAACAGAGTGCTTCTGTGAGCATTCTTTATGCTTTTCCTTTTTTTTTTTTTTTTTGGTTTTTATCTTTGCTTTGAGAGACTGATCTCATATAAGCGGGTCTCAAATCCCTTATGTGACCAAGGATGACACTGAACTTTTTTTAAAAAACAATATTCGTATGAATTCTTTGAGAATTTCATGCGATGAATTTTGGTCATATTTACCCTCCTTCCTCCAACCCTCCCGCATCCACCCTTACCACCCTCACTTCCACCACTCAATTTTGAGTTTTCATCTCCTCCTCCTCTTCCTCCTCCTTAAAAACAAGACAAGACAGCCGGGCGTGGTGGCGCACACCTTTAATCCCAGCACTTGGGAGGCAGAGGCAGGCGGATTTCTGAGTTCGAGGCCAGCCTGGTCTACAAAGTGAGTTCCAGGACAGCCAGGGCTATACAGAGAAACCCTGTCTCGAAAAACCAAAAAAAAAAAAAAAAAAAAAAAAAACAAGACAAGACAAACGAAATTGGGTACTGTTAGCATCCTGTCTAAGCTCCAGCCCACAGTTACCTGGCAACAGCCCAATAGGCCTAACCCTCTATAAAGGGGGCTGTTTGCCCCCTCCTTGCTCTCTTACTCTCTTGCTCACTTGCCTTCTGCTCTGTCCCCTCCTCCCTTAACCCCTCTCTCTCCACATGCTCATGGTCAGCCTCTATTCCTCTACTTCTCGTCTCACCACACGTCCATAGAACATATCCTCTCCTCTCTTTATCTTTTTATAAACACATCAGGTACGGTTAGTGCCACCCACCTACTATTGGGAATGTTGTTAACCTATGAGGGGTTGACAACCACACCATGAAAGAAAACTAACTCTCCTCCTCCAAGTGCCCATCCAGCGCTGCTTATTTGCCTGCTGGTGGTGGGATTCCATCCCCAGCTTTCTTCCCCTTCGTGCTGGGCTTTCGTCTGGACTGAGCTTGTACACACTGTCATGGTCTCTGTGAGTTCATATGTGTATTCGCCCTGTTGTGCCTGTAAGGGTCCGTGATTCACCAAAGAATGATACCCCGGACTCAAATAGTATGTAAACATAAAGAGTGTTTTATTCTGCAGAAGTCCAGCATGCTGGGGTCTCCCCATTACCAAGATAGAGAGACAACCAAGTGAGCTTGCAGACCTGATTTAAAGCACATTAAGGAATTCCAGGGTAGGTAGGCTTTATTTTGCTCTATCTCTAGGCATTCCAGAACCATTCCCGGGGCGTGGCGGCTGGAAACTGTTGCTGAGAGTAGCCAAGGAGGTCTGGAAACTGCTGCTGCTGACCCATTGTCCTTGCCTCAGGCCAGGACTTGGGGCAGCTTCTGAGGCCAGGACTTGCCCAGGCTTGAACTGCCAATTTGAAGCCTGTCATGGAGTTAGCCTAGCCTTCACAAGAGCTGGCTCAACCAGAGAGTTTTTAGAAAAGCAAGAAAATGCTGTGTAGAGTGGAGCAGAACACACACACACAACACACACACTTGGGGTTGGGGTGGGTAAGAGGGAACACAGCCTGGAAAGCCATCTCAGCAGAACCTAGGCCGCCAGCTTGCACCCATGATTTGCATCTCAGTAGAACCTAGGCCGCCAGCTTGCACCCATGATTTGCATCTCAGCAGAACCTAGGCCACCAGCTTGCACCCATGATTTGACTTCTAGTCCTTTGTTTTCGACACTCCCAGACACCCCTTCCTCAGAACCCCTCTCCATGCTGAGGCTGGTCGTTGGCAGTTGGGGTGACTGAGGTAGTAGTTGACTGACTTAGAATGTTTTTTGATCTGAGCATAGCGATGTAGGTGTTATGGACCACTACACTAGGTGTAGACTGAAGCTAGGGCTGCAAATGCAGGCTTTCTGCGTGCTACGCAAGTAGTCTACCAACTGAGCCACGTCCCCTGGGCCGCCTCTGTCATTTTCTGTGTGTTCGTAATCTACAGCCTGGTGAACATATGCAAGTGGTTCTCTTGTATAAGTAAGTAGGAGGGAAATGGCTGCATCATAAGACGTTTTCATCTCCAGACTGATGGGATAACAGGCACCAGCTGGGTTTGTAGGCACACACCACCCAGAGCAGCTGAGCCAGGGTTTCTGATGTGGTTAGAAACAAAGTTGAGTTTATCTTTTATCTTTTTTTGTGTGTATCGTGTGTGTGTGTGTGTGTGTGTGTGTGTGTGTGTGTGTGTGTGTGTGTGTGTGTGTGTGTGTGTGTGTGTNTGTGTGTATGTGTGTGTGTGTGTATGTGTGTGTGTGTATGTGTGTGTG
Source organism: Mus minutoides (assembly GCA_902729485.2). Taxonomy (NCBI): domain Eukaryota; kingdom Metazoa; phylum Chordata; class Mammalia; order Rodentia; family Muridae; genus Mus; species Mus minutoides. The sequence goes on from LR749632.1 coordinate 172,108, forward strand.
TGTGTATGTGTATGTGTGTATGTGTGTGTGTGTGTATGTGTGTGTGTCTGTGTGTGTCTGTGTGTGTCTGTGTGTGTGTGTAATTTACTAAAATGCTTACTTTAGTTATTTTAGCTTGTCTATAATTTCTTTTTTTTTTTTTTTCTTGAAGGTTTCTAGAAATTGCTGGTGAGTCCAATGGGTGGTAGATATTTCCTTCTCCATTAGACATGGTCTTTGTTTTCTTTGCTTCCTTTATTTGATGCTGAATGTTTTCTGCACTTAGTTAAACATCTAATCTTCTCTACTTCGTAGTAATAAGTGCGTCTGGCTGTTGTCTTCTATATTTCTTGTGTGGCCTTTTATGCCCTCGGGTTGCACTCACCTAGAGTTGCTTTCCTTTATACAATATGAAGTACAGGTTTAATCTCATTTGTTTTACACATAAATACCCTGTTTTCTTAATGCGGTTTTGGTTACAACCAAGCACAATAGCCCCAGTTTAATCTCTGGAACCCACAATGCCCAACTGACTCTTGAAAGTTGTCCTCTGGCCTCTCTCTATACACACACACACACACACAGGAAAGCAAGGGGCCAGAGAGGTGACTCAATGGTTTAAAAAGCACTGGATGCTCTTCCAGAGAACCCAGGTTCGATTCCCAATACCCACAAGGTGACTCACAACCATCTGGAACTCCAGTTCCAGGGCATTTGACTCCATATATGCAAGCAACACACATACACACGCATAACATAACATAACATAAAATAATCTTTAAAAAATTAAAACAGAAATCTCAAAGATTAGCAATAAACAGTTGAATTTAAAAATAGGCCAAAGATGCAAGCAAATATGCAAATAAGATACACATCTATGGAGATGGTAAATTATGATAAGAAATTTTAAGCTGTTAAGGAAATGCAAATTAAAAGACACCATCACTATTAATATTTTTGGGGGGGGGGGGGGGTCGAGACAGGGTTTCTCTGTATAGCCCTGGCTGTCCTGGCACTCACTCTGTAGACCAGGCTGGCCTCCAACTCAGAAATCCGCCTGCCTCTGCCTCTCAAGTGCTGGGATTAAAGGCGTGCGCCACCACTGCCTGGCTCACTATTAATTTTTTAAAAAGACTATTAGCTGGGGGAATGCCTTGGAGGGTAAAGCACTTGCTGTACCCATGTGAAGACCTTAGCCTAAATCCAGAACCCACATAAACCTGGATCCCATAGGTCACTTCTGCAATCCCAGGGCTCCAAGGTGAGATACACAGTGGAGACAGGAGAGTACCTGGAAGCTCACAGGTTAGGCTTCTTTAGCAGTAGATAAAAGACCCTCTCAAAGTAGTAGCCAAAAACAGCATCCAAGGTTGTCTTCTGCTTGCCATACACATGCCATGTGTATACCCATAATCCTATACATAAACATGTGTGTATGTGCACTCATACACACACATACATGTTTTTTTAAAAGACTGACAGTATTAAATGGTTAAAAATTAGATGGTTTATGGGTTAGTAGTGGAATAATAAAATGCTATAATCACTTTAGAAAACAGCTTGATAATTTCATATAAAACTAAACCATGCCACCCAGCAGCAATAACTGAAAATCTATTTACTCTGTGGAATGGAAGTGTCTTTTTATGCAAACCCACGGCAAATGATCATTAGAGCTTTGTTATAATTCTCTGAACTGGTCCTTTGACGGATGCTATATTTGATCGATTTGGGTGGTTAAACTGTGGAACTTCCTTCCCATGCCATAGCGTTTCTATCAGCCATCAATAACCAGGAATGGATTATTAGCTACAACTCAGTTGCATCTCAGAGACGCTATGTGGAGTAATAAAAGCAAATTCTTAAAAGTTACACACTTCACAGTTCCATCCACAACACGCTTCATGATTCCATCCACATGCCGTTCTTGACAGAGCAAAGGTGTGGAAATGAAAACCAAATTGTCGCTAGCGGGTAAGGAACAGAATATAGAGGGGTCATCAGAATATGGAAATGGGGTCATTAGGGGTGTGGCCATTAAAGGATACCATGGCAGATCTTTCTAGAAATGAAACTGATGTTTTTACATCAGTGGTGGTAGAGATACCACTTTTCACATCGCTAATACTGTAAAGCTAAATACACACATATGTAAGACTAGGGCAATCTGAATTAGTTTGTTGGGTTGTATATCAACATGTATTTCTTTGTTGTGATATTCTACCAGAAGAGGTAGTTCAGGAAAGAGTGTGACTCTGTAGGGACTGGAAAGATGGCTCAGTGGTTAAGAAGACTTACTACTGTGTAGGAGGACAAGAGTTCAAATCCCAGCGTCAACATCAGGAACTTCATAAACATCCACAATTCCAGCTCCAAAGGAGCTGCCACCATCTTCTGTCCTCTACTGGAGCTGGCACACACACATGAACATACACACAGATAAATTAACTTATCCTTTTCTTTAAAAAGTGACAGTAAGAAGGACTGAAGAGATGGCTCAGTGGTTAAAAGTGCTGGCTAGTCTCTCTAAGGACCGGATTCAATTCCCATAACCTCCATGGAATTCCCTAACTGCTTCTAACTCCCAGACCCAGGTGTTCCAATGCCTTTTTTGGCCTGTGGGCACCAGGCACACACAAGGTAGACAAACATACATGTAGACAAAACAATCCAATATATAAAAATGAATAAATAAATTTTAAAAAAGAAGGAAGGGAGGGAGGAAGAAAGGAGGTGAGACTATAGAAAAAAAAAATCTAACAAAGCTCCTTAGGAAAACAATGAATGAAAAGACGTTGAGAAATGCTGTATTTAGCTAACTTCCTGTGATGAGAGTGAGTCCAGTCTCAGTGTTGTGTAATGTTCCCTTCAACAAATCATAAGAGCCTCTGAAATAATGTTTGTGAGTCGTAAATCCATGGTCACAAGTAAAATTAGCCTATAATTCTAATTTAATTGTGTTTATATAGGTCTGTATTGTCAAGTTTTGGTGTAAGGAAACAAGTTGGCGACTGGGTCTTCTTTCTACACTCTGGAATAATTACCAGAAGATGGGAATTTCTTTTTTCCCATCAAGGTTTGACCTTTTCAGCAAATATACCTAGCCAGAAAAGTTGCTTATGGAAATAGTGTAAGTACTGCTTCATTTCATTTCATAGTTATTAGACAAATCAAGCTTTTAATTTTCTTCACAAATCATGTTTTTAAAATGTACAATGCTTGTTTTACATCGTACTGGGGAGCAAATCTAGAGCTTCATGCATATATGGTTGGCGGATATCCTACCAGCTGAGCGAATCCCTAGCCCACTCACCCATTTTTATTCTCAATGTTATTTGTGCTCTTTTTTTGATAATTTTTTTTATCATAATTAGGCTTCTCAGAGTGTTACTTAGGTGTGTTTTTAAAATCTTTGGTAGCTAACATGTGTGTGTGTGTATGTGTGTGTAGGTGCATGTGTGTGCATGTGTGTGTATGTGTGTGTGCGTGTGTGTGTGTGTATGTGTGTGTATGTGTGTGTGCGTGTGTGTGTATGTGTGTGTGCATGTGTGTGCGTGTATATGTGTATGTGTGTGTGCGTGTATGCGTGTGTGTGCGCACGCACGTGTGTGTATGTGTATGTGCACGTGTGTGTGTGTGTGTGTGTGTGTGTGTGTGTGTGTTTCTGCCATGCCATGGATTGCTTGGTTGGTTGGTTTTGTTTTATTATGGCTGCTCCTTTTTTAAACAGTGTCCAGGTTTTTGTTTATCATGAGAAATGCCACCTTTCCTGATAGTAATGCTTACTTCTTTTTAGTTATTTTGAGAAAGGGTCTTCTTTACTTCATGTTGCAATTTGTGGCTACTGGTCTTGCAGGTTCGAGTGTAGTTATAAAGCATACCCATTCTCTATTTTTTCAGCTAGAGTCACTTGAGGAGGGCGTCTCAGATGAGGAATTGCCTAGATCAATTGGCGTGGAAAAATTAGCCTGTGGGCATGTCTGTGGAGGATTTTCTCAACTATGAATTGATGTAGGAGGTCCCAACCCACTGTGGGCATTACTTATTTACTGGTCATGTGGTCCTGGACTGTATAAAGAGCTAGCTTAGGGTAAACCTGAGAGCCAAGCAGCCCGCAGCATCCCTCCATGGTTTCTACTTCCGGTTCCCGTTTGATTTCTTTCTCTGACTTCCCTGGGTGATGTCTTAGAAACGGAAATAAACCCTTTCCCCCTTAACTGCTTTTGGTTGGAATGCTTCATCACAGCAATAGAAGGGAAATTAGAACAGTCTCTGTACAGTCCTATCCTGACGTTTATTCTGTGTCAGCATACAGACAGACGTGTTCATTGGCTGTTGAGGAGGTAGAGCACTTTTGAAAGTGATAGATAGTTGTTCTTTGGGGACATTTAAGATTTCCCCCCTTTTTTTTTCTTCAGTTTTACACAGTTGTGGACTCTCCTCTTAGTTACTCCGATTGACATTCCTGGGGGTTCCTAATTAAAAAAAAAATGTTCACAGATTCTAGGAAATTCCCAGTCAGCAGTGTCTCCGTTATCATTACCTTCCTCCTATTCTCTCTTGTCCTTAAGAACCCAGCTGTATGGGTGAGAACTTGTTCCTGCCCACCATGGGGGTGACATCTCTGCCCACCATGGGGGTGACATCTCTGCCCACCATGGGGGTGACATCTCTGCCCACCATGGGGGTGACATCTCTGCCCACCATGGGGGTGACATCTCTGCCCACCATGGGGGTGACATCTCTTCAACATCTTTCCCATTATCTCTTTGCGCCTTCATGCTGTCCATTCAAGTAGAAATCCATTTAGCTGTTTTTTTTTTATTAATACATTTTTCTTTCTCTTATTTCCTTAAATATACTACACCTAGTTGTGTTTCCTGCTTCCACAGCCTACTGTCTGAACCCTTTGCAGGTCTGACTGACTCTATTTCTCACTCCTTCCAATATCTGGCTTGCTCTTATTCATGACACTGCGATTTGCTACGTACTTTTTGGTTTGTTAGTATTATGTTTCTACCATCATCTTCTTCGAACATTCTGCCCGAGACTGGGGCAGTTTCTCCCAGAAATAGTATTTGCTCTTTCCCAGGTGCATGAGGCTGCCTGGGAAGATTTCAAATGAAATCTGGACTAAAGTTTTTTCAGATCCACACAAAATCCTTATGTGGAAACTTAGAAGATTTTTCCCTGTCCTTTGGACCCAAATCTAAGGTAGACATTAGTCTTTGTATCTCCAACTGAAGGTAAAAAGTATTCCTGGGGATTCCCGTATATGCATCTGATCACTGTTAGGTTATCTGTCTTGGGTTGACTGTAGGTTCATTCTTCTCTCTTTCCTTCACGTGAGCCCCACAGCCTCAGCCTCAGCAGAGGGTCTCAGGTTCAGCAGTCCTCAAGGTATGAAAGTCAGCTAAGTTCTGTTTACATTTCTAGTTTCCAGATTTCACTTTACCTCTGGTAATTCTTTACTTTCCTGATAGCTCTATGTTGAGTATTCGATAATGTCAATACCCTTCACCCAAGAGCAAGTTTCCATAGTAGTTCCACGTGTCTGATCCTAATCTAGGGAATGGCAGTCTCTGAACAAGCTTTTAGAAGCTTGTCTCCTTTGCTTTCTATTTCTGTTATGTGTTCGCATGTCCTTTTGTCTCTGTGCAGAGGCCATGGCTTGGTTTTGACAGTCTCTGTTTGATACAGATTGTTGGGGGGTGGATTGCGGTTCTTCTTCTGACATAACGCACAGGTAATGAGTGCCTGCCTACCTTGTGCCAGGTAGCATTCTAGGAGGTGAACAAAACAGACAAAAGCCCTTACTCCCCAGTGATCTCAAATTCTAGTTGAAGTCAGGCATATAGGTCACATAGTAATCCTGCTAAACAGAAGAAAGAAAGAAAAGAAAAGAAAAGAAAAGAAAAGAAAAGAAAAGAAAAGAAAGAGAAAAGAGAAAAGAGAAAACGCTTTTCATTTGTGGAGAGGATAGCTTATGAGTGATTTGCAGGGAGAATAGCTTGAAAGAAAAGAGCTGCGAGCCCTCAGAGCAAAGATCTAGATGTTTCAGACACAGATTCTCTGTTTTTATTTTTATACTGTCACAAGGATTGCCACCTATTCCTTCTGAGATCTCAACTTTCCCCTTCCGTCTCTTAGCCAAACTCGACCTTCTGTGCTTCAGCAAGGGTAACTGTATGAACTTGCAGGCTTCTTAACCTCTGTGGTGGTTTCCTCTGTGTGGAGGAAGCCACCACCTCCCTCCCAGTACAAACAGATCAAACACTAAAACATTTGTAAATGATCTTTGAATGGGTTCCCTGCAGACGGTATCTGCTTGTATTCCTCATTCTCTGCTCATTGTCTTTCTAGCCCGGTACAATCCTTATGCAGCCCTGTAGAGAACTCTTGTGGCGGGCAGTTAACTAAGAATAAATACATTGAACTAATAAGTTGTATTTTTAAAAGGAAAAAGAAAAACCAACTAGAAAAAAAAAAAAAAAAACTTTGCTTTTTTGAGAGGCCTATCAATGCTCTGAGCCAAGGAGATAAAGCCACACACAGCCTGCACATTTATTCCCCTTAGAAGATATTTTCTTTGTGTTCTCAGCTGCCCACTAAATCTCACAGCGTATGTAACAGTGTGCAGAACTTCCAGTTATTGTCAGGCTCAGACCAAACAGCGACATCTTGTACATGTGTGTGTGTGTTTGCCTAAACCCTTAAGCCAAAACATCTTCTGTCTCTGGTTCGGCAATGCAGCCTGGTACATTTTCCTGATTTAACGATGCTCTAGGAGAAATGGAGGGCATGCCTGGGTCACAGTGAAACTGCGAGAATTCTGCAGTTTGGGCCTGAACAAAACTGAAATCAAAATTTAGAAATAAAATCAGGGCCTACAGTTACTTGTACTCTCTTAATTCGATTTTGGGTTTTTTTGTTTTGTTTTGTTTTGTTTTTTTAAATTTGAGGGTCCTAAGACTCAAGTTTCAATCTGCTTTTATGTGCATATATATGCAGTATATATTCTTATATACTTAAGTGTGAGGAAGAAATGGGTTAGCAGAGCCATCCCTGGTTTTGTGAGATTACAGCATCTCTCACTGGGACCCAGTGCTCTGATCCAAGTAGCCTAGGTGGCTGGCAGGCTCCGGTGAACCGGTCTCTGCCTCCATACTGCTGGTATTACAAGCACATGAAACCCCGCCTGTTTTATTATGTGGGTGCTTAGGATCAAACCCAGGTACCCCTGCTTCAACAGCAAGGACTTTACCCTCTGTCTGAGTCACTGTTCTATTGCTCTAAAAAAGACACTGTAACCAAGGCAACGCTTATAAAAGAAAGCATTTACCTGGGGGCACATCTCACTGGCAAGTGCAGACGGAGAAAGATTGATTCTGGCCTGGCCTTTCAAACCTCAAAACCCACTCTCAGGACCACACCTCCTCCAACAAGGTCACACTCATTCCAACAAGGCCACACCTCCTAATCCTGTCCAAATAGTTCCTTCTACTAACTAGGGACCAAGCATTGAAACATATGGCCTAAGGGGACCATCCTCAGTCAAGCCACCATACCAACAGACCCATCTCTCAGGCCCCCGGTATGTTTTTAATAGTGACTCCCCCTGAGACCTCAGCAAATCCACGTTCTCCGTCCTCATCCCCAGCTGTTCCCTTGCCTTTTATGGCGGCCGCCACCACCTAGGACCTGAATGATGGCTAAGCATAAGCAAAAGACAACTAGTTATATGGTCTCCTCTCTGATTTTCATCTGTTTTCAGCCCTCACATTGACCATGCCCTGCTGGACCTGCCCTTCCTTCGACTCTCTGAGAAGATGCCCTTTGACGTCGGAGAGCAGTTGGACCACCCATTCTGAGGACACCAGCAGTCCCAGCGTTGCTCCTTCCTACACAGACCTGCAGCTCATCAACACCGAGGAGCAGGCAAGCGGCAGGGCTTCCGGGACCGAGTCCACTGGTAAGCCCGGAGCTCCAAGCCAGAGCACTGTGCACATCTCTTTTGGCACACTCGGGCCTCACTTTCAGGTCCTCCCCACCCCAGCCCAGCCAGCTTTGTTTGCAGAATGAGTACATATGTGGTTGTCCAGTTCGAAAGCTAGCATCTTCAATGGTTTGCAATCGTGCTGAGGTGGGAAGTATGAACAGACTGCATGGTTACTTGGCTGGTGGTTCACATTGGGAAAGCATTTGATGGTGCATTTTAAAAGTGTTGCCTTCTGACTGTTTAGTACGAGTCTCGTTTCTCTGTTAGTGAATTCTCTCCTCCAATTGCTGCTGATCTAAGTGTAATATGTTCACAAGGCTGAATCTCTCAGCCGACCACCCACACATCCTTCCTCCTCAGTAAGAGGAAGGTGGATTTCAAGAGAGAGTAACTAATTGTTATGTGAAACAGAACGGGAATCTGGGTTCAGCCACAGCCTCTAGACTGGTAACGAGTTTGCAGCCAAATGCCTGTAGCGTCGTGCCTTCTCTGAGCTGTGTGCTGGTCTGTAATGTTACAGTAGTCACAGGATGGGATTCTGGCTTTCATTGCAGGTGGAAGACGGGTCCACCAACAAGCACCATATCGTGGGCTGCTTGAGATGGTACTGAACTAACATATGTTCTTGGTGTTTATGCTATTTATCCAAAGGATTGTTTTCCCGCTGAAAGTGACAGGAATTACTGCTAGTTGCTCTATGGATGAAACTATTCGCTGGGCATGGTGGCGCAAGCCTTTAATCCCAGCACTTGGGAGGCAGAGGAGGGTGGATTTCTGAGTTTGAGGCCAGCCTGGTCTACAAAGTGAGTTCCAAGACAGCCAGAGCTATACAGAGAAACCCTGTCTCGAAAAAACAAAAACAAACAAACAAAAGAAACAAAAACAAGAAAGAAAGAAAGAAAGAAAGAAAGAAAGAAAGAAAGAAAGAAAGAAAGAAAGAAAGAAAGAAAGAAAGAACCTATTCCCATAGACACCCCCACGGTGTCAACTATATTTTGTTTTCCCAAAAACATTGTGAAGCTTGTCACTGTATCATTTTTGATGTTTAGATAACATCTTCTCTCATGCAGGATGCTGTTAGAGTCTTCAAGCATTAAGAGTGGTCCTGCACAGAGAGTCAGAGGTCGAGACAGGATTTGCTTTGGAATTTGATAGACCTGCCCTCCAGCATGGTTCACCAAGGAATCCATCTTTGCCAGCCACGGTTCTTATGGGCATTTTGTTTGCATCAGCACTCCCTTGCTTTGCTTTTGTCTTTGACTTAGGTGACCATTAAACGCCCACCACTCCCATTTTCCCGGTGGGACAGTCTCCTGGGCAGGAGGCAGCTGCAGTAGCTGGAGCTCTTAGGGAGAGGCTGGGCTTCCTCTTCACCACCCTGAGCCCTCTGCTTCCTTCCCAAGACTTCACAGGGAGGGGGCACACACTCCCTGCACTGTTAATGGATGCTTTGATCCCACAGTCAGATGTTCAAATCCTGGGGCTGTCATATCAGCCATATGCCCTTCAGCAATCCTTATATTATATATACAAAGATTTATATGCACATGGACATGTGTATATGCATGTGCTCTTATTTTTCACATTACTGTGACCAAATACCTGACAAGAAACAACTTAAGGATGGAGAACTTTATTAAGGCTTGTGGTGTGACAGAATGCAGCCGGTCCCAGGAGGCAGGCCCAGGAGCAGGTGGCCTCATGGTGTTCAGAGCACGTGACTCTGGCAGGACTCCTCACTGCCTCACATCTTTGTGGACAGACAGACAGACAGACAGACAGGAAGCAGGGCCTGGTAAATTTCAAGACACCCGCCCCCCAGTGACACAATTCCTCCAGTGACCATCTATATTCCCCCAAGCATCACCTGCTGAGGGGGCCAAGGGAATAATGACAAGGGACTCGGGGGAAGTTTTTTAATATTTAAATAATGGAGGCTGGGGGGTGGGGAAAGGAGAGAGGGTGTGTGTTTGTGTCACTAGAGATCAAATGGAGGGCCATGCGCATGCTCTGCAAGTGTTCTGTTCCTAAGCAACACCAGCCCAAGACCCTTACTATCTTTATGACTCAATTTTATCATCTGACAAATAGAAATGATAGCAGTCTGTACCTTACCACGTGTGACAATTTGTGTAGAACAAGTTACATGATGCCTGACTTGGAAGATGTGACACCAGGGATAAACTTCTTGCCCTGCCAAAGAGGTCTCGTGGCCCTGGGGAAGTACACATTGGGCTCGTTACTGAAGAAAACAGGAAGGTGCTTGGTTCTTGTTTGGTGAATGGCTTCTGCTTTCTCATTAAGTGGAAGTTCAAGTGAGTAAAATCAGAGTTGTAGCCTGAACTGGACGTGGTGTTATTAGTAATTCTTATTATTACTGATAAGTTATTTCTCCATCAGCGCTGGAGGCCTAGTCAAATTCTGCTTGTTAAATATGCGCCTCAGCTGCTTGCCCTGGGTCTGAATCCCAACATTAACTTATCAATTACTCTTATTTCTGCAGTGGGATCTAACCCAGACCCTTGCTAGCATCTTCCTTTCCTCGGTATCATTGTTATAGTTCACAGTCACAAAACAGTCTCCTTCCCAGTTGCTTGGTCAGGGTCCTCGGAGGGAGGGAGCAGATGGTCCCCAGGGCTTCTGTGGAGAGAATTCAGTGAAAGCACCACTCAGCAAGGAGGCAGCAGCTGGCATCCTAGGCAAGCCCCTGCAGTCTCCCTGGCTGAGCAGAGTGTGAGGACAGACGGCAGCCAGGACCGGTGCTCCGGCTGGGCTGTGTCCCTTTGGGTAAGGATGGATCGTGACACGTGGGCACAGCCTGCCTGATAGTAGACTGCAGGAACCTGAGTCACAGTCCCCTCTCTGTCGTCTGTGTAGGAGTTCTGCAGGGATTTGGCAGCCACACAGGACAGGGTGATTTGCAATGTAATTGTGGAGGGAAGGATTCCGTGATCAGCCTACACTTTTCCCTCCGTTTCTCACCAACCACAGGGATAACTACAGGAGCAACACAGACAAATCCCCTGGAGCTGGCTGCCTATGGGGGATGGAGGGATGGAGTGCCAGAGAGTAGAGGTGATGTTCTCTCTAGAGATCCCCATTCCAGGGCAAATGACAGGAGAGTTAGGAATAAGCACAGCCTCAATAGCACCCTGTTCTCTGTCATCCCTGTCCCCTAGGTCTCCTGTGCCTAGATAAGAAAGGCACACCTGTCACCTTCATCAGGCCGAGAATGCCACTGCCTTTACACAAGTTTGTACCCAGCCAGAGGATGGGGGAAACAGGAGCAAGCCCTCTCCTTTGATCTCTGTTCTAAGCAAGGAAGAAAGCACACATAAATGTCTGCAGTAGTTACAAGCTGCTTTAAGTGGTAGGACTCTGGTGTCTGCTTACAGGAAAAGTGTAGGTTTTAGTGTGAGATCAGAATGCACAACTCTGGACAAACTGAGGAGTTTGTCGGCCTCAAATGGCTGTTAACGGAGGCAAGAGTTATCACCGTCCCGGATCCCTGAATGTCATTCACATTTAGAGTCCAGCATTTCCCAGCCTGTGTTCCATGGAGCAACCTTAGATAAGGCAGGATGCTGGGAGCACTTGGTTATGTCCTGCTGTGAAGGCAGGATGCTGACTGGGAGCACACATGTGCATGTCTTGTGGAAGCTGGTCCTTTCATGCAATAGAAGGATTGAACTATCAGGTTTGGCAGCCAGCACTTTTACCTGCCAAGCTGTTTCTCCTACCTGATGATTATAATCTTCTGAATGATAATTACATTTCTAACAGAGAGATACAGAGTAGTTTTTTAATTAAATTACATTAATTAAATTCTCATTCATGAAAAAAACCACAAATTTAACCCGACTTCTGTTTCTGTAGTCTAGATGTGTTCATTAGTTGTACACTGTGTGTTTTAATGGATGTTAAGAAAATACCCTTCCCTCCAATAAGTATTTCCCAAAGTCTGCTTTGTTTGAAACTCTAGAGTTTCTCAGAGTATGGATACTTAATACACTTCTTATATTTTACCAGTTGTGGAGAACAAAGAAAAATATTAGATGTTATTTTCCTATAAAGAAAGATTTTTTTCTTGTCATCTTGTCATTAAGGAGATTTTTACATACATATAACTTAAGAATATTTCTATTTATAGAGCATCTGCTATGTGCCAGGGAGGAATGTGCTGCACACTGTATACACAGATTAACCAGTCTTCCCAGTCTTAAAAGGCCATGTTACTCAGATGCAGATACCCACAGCCAAACATTGACAGAGATCAGAGCACCCCTCTGGAAGAGTTAGGGGAAGGATTAAAGTCCCAGAAGGCAATGGCAACCCCCCCCCTCATCCCAAAACTAACAGTGTCAACTAACCTGGACCCCTGGGAACTCTCAGAGACTGAGCCACCAACCAGAGTATAGATTGGCTGGACCCTGGCACACATGTAGTAGAGGGCTGCTTTGTCCTGCTTCAGTGGGGGAGGATGTGCCTAATACTGCAGAGACTGGATGGGCCAGGGTTGGGGTATACCCAAGGGGGCCCCACCCTCTCAGAGGCAAAGGGGAGCGGGGAGGAACTCTGAGGGAGGGGGAAGGACAGATTTGGGAATGTTTGTTAGTTAGTTAATTAATTAAAGAGAAAGGGGGAGAGTGGGGAGAGACAGACAGACAGACAGACCATGTTACTGTCCCATCTCAGGAATACAGAAATAATACCTAAAAGGGTCACAGCCCCACAACTAAAAGGGAGACACTACAATTTAGCCCCCGTCTCCTCTGCTCACCAGCCCTGTCTGGCATGCCGTAAAAGCCTGGTGTTAGGGATACAGTGAGCTGTGAGAAGAAGCAATTAATGACAGAGCCTTCCGAAAGGTTGGCACTGCTCCATCTGTGACTCCCCAGAGCTGCATGTAAACCTCTCTTATGCAGTGAACTCAGTGGAGAAGAATGATTGGGGAGTCTCCAGCCAGACTGACACCATCTTGGAAGAAAGAGCTGTGTGTAATTCTCCAACACCATGTCCATCCAGCGTTTTGAAATTCTGCAGTGGAGTTTTGTTGAATCGTTATATTAATATAGGACTGAAAGGCCCTTATTTGCAAGCTTATTTTCTAATTATGTAGGTTTGTCTTTGTTTACTGAAACTCAATCCCAGGACTAGGAAGAATTAAAAAAATGAATAGTTAGAAAAATTTTCTTCCCATGTTTTCAACCATTGAGCTGTTATCGTCTGTAATGGGGGTGGGGGGGTTCAATAAAGAAATTGCCAACAGGACTGCTCCATGGTAAGGTTAAGGAAAGACTTTTATAGATAAGAGATAAGAGAGAGGAAATATCCAGAGGCATCTGGAAAATTCCAGAGCAAAAAGAGAAAGTAGAGTGGGCATGGCCAGCACACTGGGCATGGCCAGCACACTGGGCATGGCCAGTACACTGGGCATGGCCAAGGCTGTTTGGAAGAAGGGAGATGGGGTGGGGGAGAATAGCAAGAGCAGAGAGAAAAGCTCTAGCCTAGGGAGAAAGGCCAGGGTTACAAGGAGGATGGGGATCTGGGAAGAAGGAAGGGCCAGCAGACAGGGAGGATGCGCAGATGTCAGACATGTATAATAAGTTCTTGTGATAGGGACTGAAGGGTCCTGGAAGCTACCTTGATGTGCTGATAGGTGCCACAGGTATATGCCAGTTGGAAAGCCGTATGTCCCTTTTGCTAGAGGTAAGAGGACATTACCCCTTCAGGGAACAGGCTTCACAAGCTCCTAAGACATGCTGGCTTTTATCTAATTGCCCCAAATCCTCCTATAATCCAGGCTGGGCTCATTTCTGGATATTTGGACTGCCTTTTGAAGTCTGAAGAACTGGAACTTCTTTTGGACCCGAAATTGTCTAGTTTGCTTTAGTATTCATTTAATTTTACTGTAACCCTTTAGTGAAAGAAAAAAATTTCAGAAGGTGTGTGGGTGCAGGGAGGATGTGATCTGTCTGAGGTTGATGTCTCCAAATCTGACTGTCCTATACATTCTTTGACATATGCAGGCTATTTCTGCCCAACCCCCCGCCCCGCCCCATTATTCACCTCAGAGTGTAAATGACCGTTACCATGAGAAAGCTTATCACCATGATATTACATTTGGTTCTCAGGAGCTCTGTGTGGGGCAAAAGGTAAAGAGCAGGCACAGTAAGGTGTGGTGTTTCAAATATTATCAAAATGACATCTGGAACCTCTAAATAAAGTGCCTGTGGTTCCCCAAAGATTTTTACAAGTCCCTCCTAAAACTGCTTAGCCTCTGATCCTGAAGAGGAGAAGATGCCTGTAATTCTTGGCAGTCATTACCTCCCGTGGTACCCGCTCAGAGTGTAAATGAAGACACACTGTCCACAGTCACGTATTAGTGAAGAAACAAAATTCGGATTGGCGTCCAGGTCTGTCCATGCTACATGGCCCTCCTGTCCTAAAACTGGCCCTCCTGGATGGAGACCCCCTCTGTCTCAGCCCTCCAAGGAACCGTTTTAAGATGCTGTGTTTCCTCAATCCTAAGCTGATAATCAGAAGTGGATATTTGGAATCACTTAGCATCTGGACGGTTCATGAACTTGGGTGATGGTACCCCGCATTGGCCCTCATCCCTAGGGAGGACGTGAAAGGAGCATTTTCCTCGATAATGGATGCGGTCAACAAACGGAAGCATTATTAACAGCACCTCTTGAATAGTCGCCACCTATATAAGCACCGACTATATTAGTCTTCCTTCATCGCTGTAGCAGAAGACCCGGCCGAGGCCATTTGTAGAAGGATTTATTTTGGCTCACAGTTTGAGAGTCAGTCAGTCGGTCATGATGGAGGAGGAGTGTGGGAACAGGGACATGAGACACCCGGCCAGCCTGCATCTGCAGTCAGGAAGCAGAGAGAACTGAGTGTTCCTGCTCAGCTTGCTTTCTCCTCCGTACTCACCTAGGACCCCATCCCGTAGACTGGTAAATTTTGTCACCTCACGTACGTACGTAACCTAATCTATCAATCCCTTATAGACATGCCCAGGGATTTGTCTCTAAGGGCCTCTCAAAATATGTGTCACTGATACTTGGAAATGAGGATGGATACGGGCTGTATTATGGGTTGTGTTAATGCTATTAGCACATCATTACTGTTGCGTTTGTGCTACTATCTCATAAATTATTGAAATCTGTTTTTAATGTTTAGTAAGAATTATAGTATAAAGTTTCTTTTTAAATTCTATATCCTTATTCTTAAAGTTAGCCTGTGGTGGGTTGAATATGCTTCGCCTAGGGAGTGGCACTATTAGGAGGTGTGTCCTTGTTGGAGGAAGCGTGTCTTTGTGGGTGTGGGCTTTGTGACCCTCCTCCTAGCTGCCTGGAAGCCAGTCTTCTAGCATCCTTCAGATGAAGATGTAGAACTCTCAGCTCCTCCTGCACCATGCCTGCCTGGATGCTGCCGTGCTCCCACCTTGATGATAATGAACTGAACCTCTGAACCTGTAAGCCAGCCCAAATTAAATGTTGTTCTTCATAAGACTTGCTTTGGTCATGGTGTCTGTTCACAGCAGTAAACCCTAACTAAAACATAGTCCATTGTCCTGAAAAGGAGAGGGTCTAAGCATGCAGCTCTGGCTCTCCTGGAACTCACAGAGATCTGTTTGCCTCTGCCTTCAGAATGATGGAATTAAAAGCGTGCTCCACTATGCCTGGCCTTAGGTGGGTTTTACTGACTGCCAAAGGACCTATGGCACACATAAAAAATAATAATAATTCTGAGTCCTAATTTGTTGACACCCTAATGCTGGTGCAGTGAAGGACAGGTGTGAATTCACACTCAATGATTCAGTCATCTCCCATCCAGGTAGATGCACGTGCCAGCCACTGAGCTAGGACCCAGCTGGATAAGGACCAACAGCATAAACAATGGCTTTGGTCCCCAAACAGCTTGTAGTCTCCCAGGGGCTGTGGATATATTTGAAAGTAAGTCAAAAATATAATGAGAGAGCTTTTATGATAAGAAAGGTTAGGAGAATTACAAGGAAATAACACAGGAGACTGCCTCCAAAACAGTGGTATGGGAAGGTTCTCTAGAGACCCATTTCAAGGCAGAACAGCTCACTGAGCTTGAAGAAAGACCTTAAAATTAAAGAAGTCACAGTGAGTTCAGAGAACCTGGTGCCTTTGTTTGATTAACTGATACTGTTCATCCCGAGTGGTGAGAGTCACCCAGCCAGTGCCTCTGTGGAGCATGCAGCTCTGAACAGTAGTAGCCTTCGGCCACTTGTTGCCAACTAGCACTTAAGATGCAGCTGGGGGAGTAACTTGATTTTTTCATTTAAATTAATTTAAATTTAAAGAGTGGTGTGAGTATTGACTGTATAACAGGTCAAATCCTAGACTCAAGGTAGGGAGAGACAACATAGGACTTTGGAGCAAACTTACATTAAAGTGTTTGAAATAGCTGGGTGATAAGTTTAGAGCTAAGATGAAAGGATGGACCATACAGAGACTACCCCACCAGGGGGGATCCATCCCATAATCAGTCATTAAACTCAGACATTATGGCATAGGACAGCTAGTGCCTACTTAAGGGACCCTGATATAGCTGTCTCGTAAGGAAGTGGATGCTCATAATTATCTATG
>LR749632.1:188818-421451 GCA_902729485.2 Mus minutoides
CAACCCTAGAAGAGGATCAACAATATGAACTAACCAGAACCCCCAGAACTCATGTCTCTAGCTCCATATGTAGCAGAAGATGGCCTAGTCGGCCATCATTGGGAAGAGAGGCCCCTTGGTACTGCAATCTTTATATGCCCCAATACAGGGGAACGCCAGGGCCAAGAAGTGGGAGTGGGTGGACAGGGGAGCAGGGAGGAGGGAGGGGGAGGGGACTTTTGGAATAGCATTTGAAATGTAAATTAAGAAAATATCTAATAAAAAAAATTCGAAAAAAAAAGAAATAGCTGGGTGATGGTGGTACATGCCTTCAATCCCAGTACTCAGGTGGCACATCTCTTGAGTTTGACGCCAGATTGGTTTACAGGGTAAAAATTCTAGGACAGCCAGAGCTATACAAACAACAACAAAGTTTGAAATAATGTCTAAGGGAAGCATACATTAAAGGTTTGGAACCTGGGAATAAATGGGTGGGAGAGAGAAGATTACAGCAGCCACCAGGACAGGATCCAGATAAGACCCACAGTGGCCCAGACCAGGGCTGGACTGCACTGGAGAAAACTAGAGTCCAAAGCAGTTCAGAGGGACAGTGGCCCAGACCAGGGCTGGACTGCACTGGAGAAAACTGAAGAGTCCAAAGTAGTTCAGAGGGACAGGATTTCAAACAGCTTCCCCCGTTATGTTTCAGAAACTCCCATTTCTGTGTCTGTTCTTGTTCTTAACCCCGAATAATCTCCCCTCTAAATGCACACATGACAAACTCCTACTGATTAAGACAAAATAATATGTGAAAAGCATAGTCCTATAGATTGGGGCTTCTTTTACTCTTTGATGTGTGTGTGTGTGTGTGTGTGTGTGTGTGTGTGTGTGTGTGTGTGTTACGTGAAAAGGGCACGGTTGGTACAGCACATATGTCAGAGGTCAGAGTCAGCCATCTTGCTGGCCCGAGAATGGGACTCCAGTAAGCCACTCCAAGCAAGTTCTCTGTGACTTGTTCCATGTCACGTGTACTGCAGCTGTCCCTACCTTGGGCCAAGGAGGGCTGTTTGTTCAGACATCATCTTCCTATGGCATTCCAGGAACTAGGAAGCTGCCCCACAGATGGTTTCACAGAGGCGCTCCCTTCCTCCCTTCCTGATACGCTGCCAACAGTATACTCCTGCCTCCAGCCTGAGGAACCTAAGGAATGCTGACTTCAAAATACTTTGTTCCCAAGTCTGGGAGTCAATAAAGAAAAGCGAGAGACAGAGAAGTTAGTTCTCCTGGGGTGGGAGACGGACTCAGTGATGAAGAGCTCTGGCTGCTTTCCTGGAGGACTTGAGTTCCCTTGTCAGCACCCATGTCAGGAGCTTACGATCATGGAGAACTCCAGCACCAGAGGACCTGATGCCGTTTCCTAGCCTCAGTGAATACCTATACATGCATGATATATAGTCAAAGACACATATGTGTATGAATAAAAAAAGTCTTTAGAAATTAATTCTTCTGGTTTATAATTTTGAATAATTTGTTGGGGTTTTTTTATGTAAGATATATTTTTAGAATAAGAGAACAAATATACCTGAGATGGATAGCATCTGACATATTACACAGTTTTCTAGATAATTACAGCTTGTCTTATGAGTTACCATGGTTATTATTATGTCTCTTTACAGCAATAGAAAGAGTCCCCAGTTTGTGGTGCTGTTTGGTGAGGTTTAGGAAGCACAGCCTTGCTGGAGGAAGCGTGCCACTGGGGACACCTTTGAAAGTTTAAAGCATTACCAGGCTGGAGAGATAGCTCAGAAGTTTAGAGCTTGTGACTGCTCTTCCAGAGGTCCTGAGTTCAATTCCCAACAACCACATGGTGGCTCACAGCCATCAGTAATAGGATCTGATTCTTCTAGTGCGCAAGAAAACAGAACACTCATGTACATAAGATACATGAACAAGTAAATCCTTTTTTAAAAAGAAAGTTTGAAGCCTGCCCCCCACCCCCCCTTTCGGCTCTCTCTCTGCTCAGTGCCTGCTTTCATAGACAGGAGCTGTCAGCTTCCACCTTCTGCCACTCAGCCTCTGCCCTACCATGCTGGGCTCAAGGGCTATCAGCCACAATAAAACCTTCCTTCTATAAGTTTCCTTGGTCATTGTGTTGGTCACAACAGTCGCAAAATAACTAAGTAATGGCCTAACATCCTTTGCTTATAAATGTGGTTATATGGGACTAGGGATCACAAAATAACTTCATTTTAACTTAACTACCCTTTAAAGAACTTATCTCCAAATACAGCCACATTTTGGAGTGACTTCAACATATAAATCTGTGGGGATATGGTTCAGCTCATAACACTTATCTAAATACAACTTAGAAGCCCCCACCCATTCCTGTTGAATAAATTAAAACTCTAAGCCCATCCCATGTAGTATTTCCACAGCCTTCATAAACCAGGTCACTTGATATAGAAACTGGATCTTGGATTTGATACTTTGTACATAGCCTACTTCTCATAGATGTAGACAGGAGGAAAGAGGTGTGTAGGTCTAATAAGCCCCTTGTCTTAGTTCAGATTGTATTGCTGTCAAGAGATACAAGGCGATTCTTATAAAGGAAAGCATTTAATTGGGGCTGGCTTACAGTTCAGAGGTTCAGTCCATTATCATCATGGCAGGAAACATGGCAGCATGCAGGCAGACGTTGTGCTGGAGGAGGAGCTGAGAGTTCTACATCTCTATCCACAGGCAGTAGAAGGAGACTAGTTGCCACATAGGGCATATCATGAGCATGGGAGACCTGGAAGCCCACCCCACACAGTGACACAGTTCCTCCAGCAATGCCACACCTGCTCCAGCAAGGCCACACCTCCTAATAGTGTCACTCCCTATGTGCTTATGGGGGGGGGGGGCAGTTACGTTCAAACCATCACACCCCTCCATCAACATGTCCCCCTGCGTACCTACAGAATTCTTTGGTGGTTTTCTGTGGCGGCTAGTATATCATGCTGGACTCCTTGGCTTATGTGCCCGTTTGAACCGAGAAAATGCAGAGTGACAGGAAGAGATGATTGCTTCTCATCTCAAGTGAGCAGGTTAAATAACTATGTCACTGTCTGGGTAAAGCTTAGGTGACAGAAAACATGCAGCTGTTGGGAGAGGAGAGCTGAGGACTTGCATGCAAGGACAGTGAAGTCCTTTCTGAGGGTATTCTGCAGATTCATGCCAGGTTAGAGGCCATGCTCTTTATCAGTTTGTCTTAAGTAAATAATGAGGCACATCTTGGGGGAAGCAGTATAACATGGCTTAATTAACTAACTTCATTTTTTTTTTTTTCCCTCTAAGATAGGGTATCATCATGTAGCTCTAGCTTTCCTGGAACTTACTACATAGACCAGGCTGGCCTGGAACTCTCAGTGATCCACCTGCCTCTGACAAGCAGCGCTGTCTATATTAACAAAACCAGTCACAGCCCAGATACCTACTACGTATCAGATGAAACCAGTGAAGTACTGCGCAGGCGTAGCAGGTATCTCAGTTACATTGTTCATGGAAAGGAAGGTTATAGTCCAGTTGTTGAGCATGCTTGCAATTCTAGCACTAGGGTGTATGAGGCAGGAGTTCGAAGACAGCCTGGGCTGTATAGCAGGTCCAGGCCAGCTGGAGATAAATAACAAAGCCCCTGTCTCTAACAAACAAGCAAGCAAACAAACAAAAACCAGCAGGTTAGTGGATAAAATGTGTCACCATTTTGCCACGTTGGCCACTACATAGTTTTAGAATATATTTATATATAGGAGGGAAAAGTTGATAGGATGTGTCCAACACTGCTGATAATGACATAGGCTCCTATGGTTTACTGTATGTGTTTCTGTTGATTAAATGAGTTGATGTAGTTGTTTGTGGAGTTGGCCTCTTTGCTTTAGGAAAGCCAGTTTTGCAAGTCTGTCCTGCATAAAACCATGTGTCCATTCTTAACTTGTTTTTCTGACATAAGGCAAGTTGCTTATTTATAACAGAAAGCATACATGGTGTCACCACCTGGACAAACCAGGGCTTCACGCCAGCTCTACCATTCCTGGCACATTGTTTAACCTCAGTGACCATTAGCTGCCTCTCTTAGAGAATGGAAGTCATAGTATCATAAGGTTGAGCTTGTAAAAGTGTTCTGATGGTTGAAACCAGGAACATAAAGTTCCCAGAACATGAGAAGCCACCTCTCTAGTGACAGGAATATAATACACTTTAAATTTTAATTTCATTTTTTCTTGTATCTGTAGGAGTGCTCACCCTATAATGTATTTATGTGCTCCATGTGTGAGCCCTGGTGACTTTGGAGGCCAGAAGAGGGTGTCAGATTCCCTGAAACTGGAGGTTCAGGTGGTTGGTAGATATCATATGAATACTAGGAATTGAACTTGAGTCTTCTACAACCTGTACCTTGAACCTCTGAGCCATTGCTCCAGCCCCCATGTATACACTTATGAATTCTTCATATTCTAAAGCCAAGACTTGGTGAGTAGAACTTAAAAAAAAATTTAACATTGTAGAAAAAAAGCTATATTTATCTAGAAAAAAAAAAAAACCTTTTTCAAAATATTTTTGTTAGTTGTTTTGTTTTGTTTTGAGACAGGGTTTCTCTGTCTCTGTGTAACAGCTCTGGCTGTCCTGAAACTTGCCCTGTAGACTAGGCTAGTCTCAAACTCACAGAGATCCACCTGCCTCTGCCTCCCGAGTGCTAGGAGGCCACCACACCCAGCTGAAAAGATTTTTTTAAACCACCTTTGATTATACAGATAGGTATTTTTATTTTATGTGTCATTGCACAATGTGGAAGCCAGGGAACTATCTTTGGGTTCCTGGGATCAGATTCAGGTTGGCAGCCTTGGCAGCAGGTTCTTGACCTAAGCTATCTTGCTGGCTCATTTTTTACAAGTTTCCCAGTACATGTTTAGAGTCCCGTGGTTTTAGAGTGACACTCTCCTCGCATTGGTACATTCTGTGACCAAGATCCCTCCCGCTGTCCTCTAGCTCTGGTCCTTGTCCCCTCCCCTTCCTGTCCCACCTTCTACATCAATGTCTTTTCTTGGTTTGGTTTCTGGTGATAAAATGAGTTTTACCAGGATTGCCGAGTAAAGGGCTACTTACAGAGACACAGACAACTTACCAGGACTGTCAGCACAGAGGAAAATGTCTACCCAGCAACCTATACAGGGAGAAGCAGAGCCTCCTGAGCCACCCCCCCCCCCATGAGGAACTGTTGAAGGGCCCAGTCTCCTGCACGTCTTAACGCAGATAATCATAGCTTCTGAAAGTTCAAGAGTCCTTAGGTAGTTTTTATAAACTGCCTTATGAAAAGAAAAACAAAAAAAAACAAGGGGAGGGTGATTTCTTTCTGTTCTTTATGTGTAATTAAGTTTTAAGCTACTGTGCAAAGGAATTAGTTACATTATGGCATTTCCTATCTCGTTTTTGTTTTTGTTTTTGTTTTTGAGACAGGGTTTCTCTGTGAGACAGGGTTTCTCTGTGTAGCCCTGACTGTCCTGTAGACCAGCCTGGCCTCAAACTCATAGAGATCCACCTGCCTCTGCCCCCTGAGTACTGGGGTTAAAGGTGTGCACCACTACTGCTGGGGCACCTTATGGCATTTCCGTATCCCCGTGTCGTGTGCTCTGTCTTAGTTTCCCCTGTGCCCTCTCACCTCCCGTGCTCCCTCTTGCCGCTTCTCCTCACTGTGCTCCACAGGGCACACATATGGGCAGTTTCTCTTATTCTTTCAGTCCACATGACTGAAGGGAGGGCTCACGTCACATACATTGTGACCAAACCGCTGACTGACACCCATACTACAGAACTGGGATCAGAAGCTCTCCTGAGAGAGCCGGGAGGGAGAGGAGCCAGCTCCCCTCCCAGTGTAGATGGGGGGACTCAAACAACACCTCAGTCTGTACCTGAGGGTGTCCACCTGTGTGTATCACTGGAGACTTACGAACGTTCTGACACTTTGCCTGAGAGGGCTCTGGGATGAAAGGGGCTTTTCCCACTTTGGTACGCTTCAACTCCTCCTCCCACAGAGTATCTCTGTCGGGGAGGCTGTTTCATTTCTCAGCTCTTTCGAAACAACCAGTTAATCTTTACTTTCGACCCTTGCACTCATTCTTTTTCCTTAACCCATCTGTCCTGGTGACTAAGAACGATTACATTTCTGGTGAAAACATTTGCCTTGCCTCCCAGTGACATAATGACTGTGCCACCGCCACCACCTACCTTAATGTGGGATGACGCTGTCACCTTGTAGTCCTCAGGCTTTATCGTGTGACCTGCTTTGGGGCCACAGTAAAGGGTGGACATCAAGTGCCGTGTGCTCCCTTTGTCATGTCAGGGCTGCCCTCCAAACCCACCACTGCCACACCCTGGCTCATCTTTGTCCCGCCCCGTCCTGTACAAATGCTCATGCCCAACTCTCAGATGCTGTCTCCTGTACGCCAGCTTCCAGAGCCCTCTCTGCAGACAGCATCGTCCTCTTCCAGGACCTGTGGATCCAAGTTTAGATGACTGTGCCAGTGTCACCCTTAGACTTTGAAGGCCGGAGCCACATCATGGACTCTTGTGTGATGAAAGTTTTTTGGAGAAGGCAACAACACTCATCTACTTACCCCAGATAGAGAGCCCATGACAGATCAAAGTCAAATTGTACCATCAAATTGTAACCCAGAAAAGCCAGTAAGAGGTTGCACTATGGGTGAAGGGTTACTTACAGGAGGAGAAATGATCAAAGCCCACCCTAGCTTGGGTGAGAGCTCATAAAGCTGGGACCCTGGAGCACATTGCCACAGCCTGTAGGCAGCTTAACATGTTGGCAAGTGTCTTTTCCAGGGGGTTGTACCTCTTCTAGGCAGTTCCGCTAGTTTCTGCTGCTTCTACACATAGGGTCTGGTCTCAAGAGTCTTTGTGGCTTTTCTCCTCTGAGTCTTCTCTGCAACTCAGCCTGCTTCATCTAAGCCTGGCTCTCAGCTTTTATTGTCTACTCTACAAGGAGGGGCCTACTGAATCTGCTCAGTTTCAGGGACTTCCTGAAGGCTTTTTTGAGTGGTTTACCAAGCAGGATCTTCTCTGCAGGTTGGAATGTTTCAATCTCAGAGGAAACGGTTATACAACAGAAGTGTAGATGTGGACCATATACAAGCAAATACGATCTTTGGTGTATAGGACTTGGTGAGTTCCAGGCCAGTGAGAGAATTTGTCTCAAAAAAAAAAAAAAAAAAAGAATGACATTGACAGCTCCTGAGGCCTCTATACTCATGCACATACATGCACATGCATTGGCACACATGTGAACATACATGAACATGCATATACATATACAAAAAAGGAAAAGAAAGGTGTCTTGGCTTTACCTAATGTTATATAAGATGGTAGCAGAATTTTTTTGTCATAGTGTACGCAATTGTATTACCCAGAAGAGTCTAGAAGACATCCTAAGAGCTCCCTGGAGCTCTGGGAGTCAGCAGGTGTGTCCCCAACCCCATCTAGCTGCTGTTGTTGCTAAATCTCAATTGCAGGAGCCCACATTCACTCTGAGGCCCCATTTCTGTCAGTGAGGCCTTAGATCAGTGAAGTTTGATTTTTTTTTCCCCAAGAACAGGACTAAGGACCAGAATATTTTGAAGGGGTGGGGGGACCTTAGATAAGAATAGTAATTTATAGTATTTTTTATTTTCCAAATATCTATACATTTTGAGTATGTCTATAGTTCTTATCTTGTGTTAGAAGGAATCGTTGTTCGATCCCAACTGTGGTGATCGTGTTAAAGGGAGGAAGCTACTGAGACCCGACTTTTCTGAAATGGGTACAGCCATCACAGTGTGAATCCATGAACTTGGCTTAGGGGCCCAGACCGGAGTTCACCAGTGCAGTTATGATCAACACTGTGTATTGTGAGAAACACTGTCATTTTTATAAAGCTTGGAAGCCAGGCAGGAGAGGCAGGCTGATCACTGAGGGAAGGGGAAGGAAGCTTTTCAGTGCATGCTTTTATTCATTCTTTGTATAGCCTGTGAGAAAAGCAGAAAAGTCTCTCTCCTTTAAAATAAGGAAGCAACTGAGACATAATAAATTTCAATGATTGGTATTCTGTTCTACCAAATTAGTATTGATATCAGGAATATTTTATCAGTTGATACATCAGTATGTATCATTCACTAATGATGAACTTGTAATGTGCCATAGATTATGTATTTATATTTAATAGGATTTCCCACTGACTTCACATGTGCCCATGCCTGCTGTATAGAACCTGGTTCATGTATACAGGCCTCCAGAACCCTCTATGCAGACCGCCCCAGGGCCTCTACCAGGACCTGTTTACCTAAGTATAAACCACACTGCTGTGTGTCACCTTTAGACTTTAGACTCTAGGAACTCGAACATGTGGGTGGGACCCTGATACCATCAAATGGGGCTTTTCCCATGAGGACTCAATATAGTTCACAGTGCCATTAATGGGGGCTGAGCTCCAGAGTGCAGAGAGCTTCTCTGGCTGTTCCTGCATCCAGTGGTGGCTGGAAAGTGGATGCAGATGCTCTGCCAGCCAGAACTCTTAGCCACTTCTACTACTAGAAAGTCTAAAAGGTAGGGTGCAACTCTGTGCCCCCAAAATAAACTACAGGTTTTCATG
This sequence comes from Mus minutoides, assembly GCA_902729485.2. Lineage (NCBI taxonomy): Eukaryota > Metazoa > Chordata > Mammalia > Rodentia > Muridae > Mus > Mus minutoides. The sequence goes on from LR749632.1 coordinate 197,466, forward strand.
AGATATCTGACTCAGATATTATTGAAATTTGTGTTATACATCTCCCTTTATTGAAGTGATTTTTCTAAGAGCTTTGACTATTGTCTTTGCCCAGCTCCAAATGCACTCTGATGTGTTTTGACAGATGAGCACCCATGAAGTCATCTTCATAATCAGAATAATGAGCACCTCCCCCCCCCCACACACACACAGTGGGGCCAACACCAGCTATCAGCCTTTCTGCTCTCTTTGTCCACAGGCCCTTCCCCAGATACCCATTACTCTGCTCGCTGTCACTGTGAATTCATGGCATCTGAGTCTTATATGAATGGACTCATAGGATAGGCTCTCCATTGTTCCTGGTTCCTTCACGTGACATAATTCTTTTGAGCACAATAAATATTGTTCTAATCCTTTCTATGAGTGAGTAATGTTCTACCATTTTCTCGTAGTATTTCATTATATTGAAAGATAAAAACAAAGCTGAGATTCTTTAAATGATTTTTTGAGAAAGCCCTCATGTATCTACTCCTACCCTGATTACTTTCAGATTCCTAGCCTATTTTTGTTGTTGTTACATACATACATACATACATACATATTCTATTCATACATACATATATACATTCATACATACTCCTAAATACATAAATTCAACCTGCTCAGTCCATACAGTGTTACTTCTATGTGGTATGCTTTCAGGCTGATCATTTGATATTGGATAGCCAATGGCCATTTGCGTCCCTAAAGCAGACTATTTCTCCTGGACTCGGTGTTCCTCAGTTGCCTGCAGTTCTTTATCAGGCTTAGTGAGCTTTCCTCCTTACACATTAGCACATCCATTGCTGTCTTCCTTGTATACACAGATATGTTTGTGATTCCTGAAGTCATTACTCCTTGTTGTTTTGCCTCTTGGTTTATGAAGGCTAAAAATAGAATGCTCACCACTGGACAGGCTAAGATGAGCAGCTCTGGCCATCTGGAATATAACCAGTTACAAGAAAAGGACTAAGCCAGGTGTGGTCATACATACCTTTAGTCCCAGCACTTGGGAGACAGAGACAGGGAGATCTCTGTAAATTTGAGTCCAGCCTGGTCTACAGAGTAAGTCCCAGGCCAGTCAAGGTTATAGTGAGACTAGTCTATTAAAAAAAAAAAAAAAACACCCATAAAATGACTAGGATGGACTGTGTTCTTTTGACTTTGAACTTCAAACTAGGTAGACTGTTAGTCAAGTACCTGCTCCCTGCTGCTAGCTTGGCCTCATATCCCAGGGCCTTGGAAATCTCAAACGAAGAAAACAGGTCATCTCAGGATCTTACCAGGATGTCCAAGAGATCTACACTGTCATTTGCTGGGTTACCGGGCTAACCCAGGACAGCACAACTCTATGTCCCACCTGAGCTCATAAATCTTCCATGGATTCCTGTACCTAACCTTTGACCACTTTAACCTGGCAGCTGTAATTTACTCTGGGATGTAACTTTCCCTAGCCTCGTCTTCTCATCTATAAAATGGGGTACGGAGTGGTAACTATTGTTTAAATAAAACAAAGCACCCAATATGGCCAACTATGCAGTCTATATTAAAAATTAAGGTTTGTTTACGTGTTCAAACAATAAGATATTTAAAGCAGAATATCACTGTGTAGCTCAGGGTGGCCTGGAACTCTGAAATCAAACTGTGTAACTCAGACTGACCTCAAAATTCTAGCAATCCTCCTGTCTCAGCTTTCCAAGGGTTGGGCTAATAGGCATGAACCACTGTGCTTGGCTCAGATTTCCTTCCTTTCTTCACCCTCTCTTTCTTTCCCTTTCCATGTTTCCCCCTGACTTTCAGTTTTCAGATTTAATAAAATGCCTATCAGAATTCCAAGTGGGCTAATAGAATAAACAGTTTTCAAAAGAAGAAATAGAAATGGCCAATAATTTCTCTGAAAAGTATCCAGCATTCCTAGTTTTAAAAAGAGTGCAAATTAAAATCCCTTTGACATATCACTTAGCACAGTCAGAACAGTTATCATTGGGAAATCTGACAAAACAAAAATGCTGGAGAGGATGCGAGGCAGAGGCTCTGGAACAGGCGTCATGGCACCGGGAGGTGGCGGTGGCGGTGGCGGTGCACACCTTTAATCCCAGCACTCGGGAGGCAGAGGCAGGCGGATTTCTGAGTTCGAGGCCAGCCTGGTCTACAAAGTGAGTTCCAGAACAGCCAGGGCTATACAGAGAAACCTTGTCTCAAAAAACCCAAAATAAATAAATAAATAAATAAAATTAAATTAAATTAAAAATAAAAATAAATTAAAAAATAAAATAACGGGCGTCATGGCAGCACCCTTGCTTGCATGTTCTCCTCTTCGTTATGGTGATGAATTCTCGGTGTTGAGGGGTGGCCAGCGCTTGCTGACGTAACTTAGCAGCTTGCTTCAGTGCACATAAGTCTTCACTAGGCCACAGATGCTACCGTAGCTACAGTAACAGCTGAGCACAGGGAGTTTCAGATAGGACAGCCCTCCCACCATGCCGGAGTCCATTCATGTTTCCCCTCCCCCGCCTGAAAAGCTGAAAGCTGCCCAACTGCACAGAGAGCATTCTCCTCAGGATGTGTCTGTGCAACAGGTTGGGCAGCTCCTGCCTGTTGGTACTTGTGCAGCTTTGAAGAGCCGGCCAGGGACCCTGCTGCTGCTGCAAGGCAGATTCCAGCTGATTCATGTTCTCCCATCTGGGAATCTCTATCCACACCCCATCCTACTTTGGATCTGAGTTCTTTGGCTATCGTGTTTCCCAGAGCTGTGGTAAGAAATTAACACAGACTAGGTGTCCTAGCCCAGTCCAAATGTGTTCTTTTACAGGTCTAGAGACCAGAAATCCAAACCCAACATGGCTTTAGGGTATCAAGTGACTTCCGGCTATCCTCAGAACATTTTGGCTTCTTTTATGCTGCCTTCTTGCCCATATAGCATTGAGTTTCTTACAAGGAAAACACTGATTAGATTCAGGGGGCCCACCTAAATCCATCCTGACTCAAGATGAGTCACTTCTGTAAAGTCCACATTTCCAGTTAACGTCCTGGAGGGCTAAGACATTAGAGCCAGTTGTTTAAAGGATTCAGGTCAATCTACTGTAGAAGGTGCACTAGTCAGCTTTGTGTTACTATAGTGAAATACCTGAGATTATCCATTTATAAAGAGACAGTGTTTACCTTGGCTCGGTTTTAGAAGTTCTTGTTTGTGCTAGTTATTTTTTGTTGCTGTGATAAAACATCATGACCAATGGCAAACTCAAGGGAAAAGTGTTTATTTTGGCTTATTTTTTGAGAGAGAGAATCCCTGCCAGGGGAATTATGGCAACAGGTGGCAGGAACAAGAAGCTGAGAAGTCACATCTCAGTCACACAAAGGAAGCAGAGAGAGAGAACTGGAAACAGGGAGGCCATAAACTCTAAAAGCACGCCCTCCTGTGACATCCTCCAGAAAGAATCCATGCCCTAAAAGTTCTATAACCTCCAAAACCAGCATCAATGGGGACCAAGTATTCAAATGCCTGAACCTATTGAAGACATTTCTCAAACCTCCATATTCTCCATGATCAACTGTATACCCTAGTAGGAAACCGTGGCAGAGTAAAATCACATATCTCATGGCTACGAGGTATAAAGAAAAAGAGAAGGGAAAGAGTCCCACAGTCTTCTTCAAGTGAACTTAAGACTGTCTACTAAATCCCACCCATTAAAGGCTCCACTACCTCCCAGTGCCCACTAAGACTGAACCTTCAATAGGGACATGGCTGAACCATGGCTGGGTCCTTACACACATCAATTTTTGAATTGTTAAGTGGATGTGTGTGAAAGTTGGTTTTACCTTTTTTTTTCTACTTTTATATATGTTTGACATTTTCCATACTCTAATGAGGAAATTTGATTTTGCAAATATTCTCTTGAAAAGTAATTCAAAGCGAGCATGGTGGCACACACCTTTAATGCCAGAGTTCAAGAGGCAGAGACAGGCAGATTTCTGTAAGTTCGAGGCCAGCCTGGTTTCCCAAGAATGACTCGTTGGAGCATAGGTAACAGGGTTCAAATGTTCTCTTCAACTCCAATGGACCCTTGGTCCCACTGAGTCTAGAGCACCCGAAGGATTCGTTTCTATCTTTTGGATGTTGCCTATTTCAGTGAACCAACTGCGTTACCTATTCCTGAGGTTGGCCTCTTTCCAGATGGTCAGTGACTGTTCAGTATACTTGAAACTAAGAAACAACAAACACATACACAGCCAGCTGTGACCCCAGTGGACATGAGGACTCCGCTAACTTAGATGGGAGGACATGGGAGGAGGGAGCACATTCTCAGGCCAGCTGCTGTGTGTTGCAGCCCTGTGGAAGTTACAGCTTACTATCTGGGTGGGAGCCAATGTGACCACGGTGAGAAGAGGTTAATTTCTCTGTCTTCTTTTCAGTCTTAGTGAGAACCATACAGTGTTAACTCAGTTGTGACCAGCCTACAGGAATGTGAGTCACTGCTCTTTCTCTGTCTGACATCTGTCACTTCGTCTACGAGACTCCCCTTGCTTGGGAAGGTGTGCAGAGAATTGGAGCAAGCCAAGAGCTTCAAGCTTAAGCCGTGGAGATGCTTCTGAAGATGCTCGCACTGGGAGGAACAAGCCAGTCAGCTGATTGTGACGGTCTCTGTTTTGTTTTGTTAGGATCAGGAGTATCTGTTGAGAATATAAGATGTTGATTCATAGTATTCCTGGACAGGTTTTCTAAGAATGAGTCAGTAAGAATGAGTCAGTAAGAATGAGTCAAAAAAAAGTCAGTTCCTCAACTGACCTTTGAAATTGTGGTAGGTAAGCCAGGCGCGGTGCTGCCCTCCTTTAATCGCAGCACTCGGGAAGCAGAGGCAGAGAGATCTCTGTGAGTTTGAGGCTAGCCAGGGCTACATAGAGAAACCTTGACTTAGATTAAAAAAAAAAAAGGAAGAGGGAGGACAGTAAAGATTATTAATAATAGTTAACTGCATTATTGCTTGCTCTAACTTGCATATTGGCATCAAGTTTATGATACACTATGTTTGTATGCACACTATGAGTTAGGGTCCCTCGTGTAATAAGCAGTTCAGATGCATACCCAGCTTAGCATCCTTCGTTGCTCAATAGCATAAGAGAGTATGTAAACTTTGAAAAGACTCACAGAACCTACTAAACGTTATTTCCATCAGTAGTAAAAGAGGGGCTGACTAGACATGACATCTATATCACCTCCCTCAAGTCTCTGGAAAGATCCAGAAGAGAGGTCAGAAAAAAATGTTAAGAGCCAGAGATTGGCAAGGAGCGCTGTGATATGAAGTTTTCTGGACATGACAAGGGTGGTGCACCCCCCACCCCACCCCCATCCCCATGCACCCACAGACTCACAGCAATACTGCTTACATGCACCCGACTGGGCCAGCCCACCAACATTCCGGGCTCAAGACGCCCTACCCGTCCCCGAGCTGCTGCAGAGTGAATGCTTGCTGGGAAAGAGTCACTTTTCACAGTGGTGTAGCCACAAGGAAGTTACCCTTGCTAAGTAAATAACTCCCAACTTGCTCGTGCAAGTGACTCTGTATTCAGTGGGATGCACTCGGTTGAGCACGCACATGTGTACACACACATCAAAGCATGAGAGTAAGATAGGAACTTGTTGGGAATAAGAAAAGCTTGGTAGGAGAGAGATATTGGAGGATTACACAAGGAACTATATAGCAAAGTGTGTGTGTGTGTGTGTGTGTGTGTGTGTGTGTGTGTGTGTGTGTGAAATTTTGAATGAAAAACATTGAAAATTATTTTTTTTAATGAGAGACTATTTGAGGAGGCGCTCTCAGTCTCTGTTGTAGGATATCATTTATCAAGTTGGCTCAGCAGGTAAAGGTACTTGCTGCCAGTCTTGATGTGAATTACATTCCTGGGACCTGCACGGTAGGAGTCAACTGATTCCCATAAATTGTCCTATGATTTCTCCACATGAGCCATGACATGCATGTGTATACCCTCCAGCACCGCCCCCCCCCCCAGAGAGAGAGTAAATAAAATGTAATTTAGAAATTTTTATCTTTAAGCATGTGTGTGGGCTGATGAATACAGGTGCCTAGAGTGGTGTCGCGTTGCCCTGGAGACAGTTGTGGGTTGTGAGCCGCCTGATGTGGATACTGGGGACTGAACAGGGACTAAACAGGGTCACCTGGAAGAGCTAGCAGGAGTCACTCTTTTTGTTTTTGTTTTTTTGGTTTTTCTTTAAAGACTTATTTATTTATTTTATATGAGTACACTATAGCTGTCTTCAGACACCCTAGAAGTTATCAGGTCCTGTTACAGGTGGTTATGAGCCACCATGTGGTTGCTGGGAATTGAACTCAGGACTTTTGGAAGAGCAGTAAGTGCTCTTAACCACTGAGACATCTCTCTAGCCCCTCCTTTTGGTTTTTGAGACAGGGTTTCTCTGTGTAGCCCTAGGTGTCCTGGAACTCACTCTATAACCAGGTTGGCCTCAAACTCACAGAGACCTGCCTGCCTCTGCCTCCCAAGTGCTAGAATTAAAGGCATGTGCTATCACCACCCAGACAAGATTCACTCTTAGTGAATGAGCCATCTCTCCAGCCTCCAAATGTAATATAATAATAATAATAATAATAATAATAATAATAATAATAATAATAATAGTAAAATCAAAACAGATTTTATTGATCATGTCTGGAATTTATAGAAAGGCACGCTCTTTTTTTTTTTTTTTTAAGGTTTTATTTAAGTATATGAGTACACTGTTATGTCTTTAGATACACAAGAAGAGGACATCAGATTCCATTACCGATGGTTATAAGCCACCATGTGGTTGCTGGGAATTGAACTAAGAACCTCTAGAAGAGCAGCCAGTGCTCTTAACCACTGAGCCATCTCTCCAGCTCCCTGGCAAGCTAAGATCCTTGACTACAACTTTTTTTTTTTTTTTTTTTTTTGAGACAGGGTTTCTCTGTATAGCCCTGGCTATCCTGGAACTCACTCTGTAGGCCAGGCTGGCCTCAAACTCAGAAATCTGCCTGTCTCTGCCTCCCAAGTGCTGGGATTAAAGGCATGCGCCACCACGCCCGGCTGACTAAAACTTTTTAGCAGTGTTTGTCCTGGTAAATAGGTTCACAATCCTACTTGAAGAACAACCTGTGTCAAGATCAGGGTCGTCCAAACTGTTTTCTTTGTTAATACAGCAGCTTTCAACAATTCCTGCGCCCTTCCCACTTGCTAGCGACACACCTCCATGGGGTTCTTTGATAAAACAGCTGACCCCAGCCTCTGCTTCACAGGGTTCTGGAGAAAAGGGCTGAGTCAATACAGAACAAGAACTTTAAAGGCACGGAGCAGATGGTGAGCGCTCAGGGAGTGTTGGTTTGTGCTACTGTCATACCATTGGTACATCTGTACTTAATGGTGAGGTAGATCCTAGAGCAGTGGTTCTCAACTTTCCTAATCCTGGAGCCCTTTAATACAGTTCTTCATGTCCTGGTGACCCAACCTCCCTCCCCACCCCCACCCCCGCCCCAACCATAAGGTTATGTTCATTGCTACTTTTAATAAAAAGAAAAGTTATGTATTAAAAAAAAGTTATGCTGAGCGGTGGTGATGTACGCCTTTAATCCCAGCACTCAGGAGGCAGAGGCAGGCGGATTTCTGAGTTCGAGGCCAGCCTGGTCTACAAAGTGAGTTCCAGGACAGCCAGGGCTATACAGAGAAACCCTGTCTCGAAAAAACAAAACAAAAAGAAAAAAAAGAAAAAAGTTATGCCGGGCAGTAGTGGCACATGCCTTTAATCCCAGCACTTGGGAGGCAGAGGCAGGTGGATCTCTGAGTTCGAGGCCAGCCTGGTCTACAGAGTGAGTTCTAGAACAGCCAGGGCTACACAGAGAAACCCTATCTTGAAACCCCCCCACCCCCACCCCCCAAAAAAGTTGTGGTGTTTTGCTTGCATGTCTGTCTGAACACCACTCACGTCACTCACATGCCTGGTGCCCTCATAAGCCAGAAGAATGTGTCTGATCCCCTGGAACTGGAATTACAGGCGGTTGTGATTGACAAGTGGGCAGAGGAAACTGTTAACCACTAAGCTATCTTTCCAGCCCCTAGAGGACAGTTTTATAAGGCAGTAACCCCAGGTTTTAGATTTATTTTCTTTTCCTCCTTCCATTGCTGGGAATCAACCTCGGGGCTGTGCACTTGCTAGACGAGTGCTCGACCGTTGAGCATCCCCCCAGCCCTGACCTATCTTGATTTTTCTTGACTGTGGTGTGCTAACAACAGTTCAATATGCTGATATGGAAAATATTCTCCTATATCATTAAGTTAAAAAAAAAAAGTGCCGAATAGCACATTAGGGGTATACTTTAGCCAAGGTGTGTTATTTTAAAAAGTGTATTCACTGTGGCCAGAAACCTAAGGAATTGCTAGTGGTGCTTTCCTTTGAGGAATGGGACTGGTCTGGGGAGGGGTGGGAGGTCACTCTTTACTTTATACTCTTATACATCACTTGAAAGTTTTCATAATGGAATTTTTTATAAATTCAAAACCAAATTTTGAAGAGGAAGAGAAAAATACAATAATTTGCTTCCATATTAGTGTTTGCTGAGTCTAAACCATCTCCTCTCTCTCAAAAAAAAAAAAAAAAGTCCTTTGAGAAAGGATAAACACACAGACTCCAGGCTTGTGGATTCACAATATGTTTTAGCTTTTTAAAGATTTTTGGGTGTGTGTGGGGATTTTTAAGACCAGATTTCTTTTTGTAGTCCTAGCTGTCCTGTAGACCAGGCTGGCCTTGTACTCACAGAGATCTACCTGCCTCTGCCTTCAAGTGGCAGAATGAAAAGCATGTGCCACCACTGCCTGGCACACTTCACATTTTATAATTTGACCATCAATTACAGTTTAATGTAGTCATCCAGCATGTAGAAAAGAAAGCCATGAGAGCTGAAACTAAGAAACAAAGCTTCACCTGGTGGCTTTTTACATTTTTTTTAAAATAATTTTTCAAGATTTATGTTCAGCTGTGTGTGTGTCAGAGTGAATATATATACCATATGTGTGCAAGGTGCCCCTGCGGGCTGAAGGGATTGTTGTATCCCCTTGAGCTGGAGTTACAGAGGCAGGGGTTCTAGAAACTAAACTCAGGTCCTCTGCAAGAGCAGCATAGATCTTAACTGTTGAATCATCTGTCCAGTCCCCACTTCCCATGAGTCTTTGGGCTTTGGCTGAGTTAAGTTGAGTTGAGTTGAGAGTTGAGGTGAGAGTTGAGTTGAGAGTTGAGGTGAGAGTTGAGTTGAGAGTTGAGTTGAGGTGAGAGTTGAGTTGAGAGTTGAGGTGAGAGTTGAGGTGAGAGTTGAGTTGAGTTGAGTTGAGAGTTGAGTTGAGTTGTTGAGTTTTTGAGACACGGTCTCACTTTGTAGCCCTGCCTCATCTGGAACTCGCTATGTAGAAAAGGCCTGCCTTGAGATTTGTCTGCCTTTGCTCGTATTACCACCCATCCACTTTATGTCTTTATTGAGATAGGACCTTACTAGGCAAGCATCACATTGTTGGCCATCCCCCTGCCTTAGAGAGTGCTGTGAGTTCAGGCAGAGTCACCACACCTTAAGTTAGCTTATTAAAAGTGTTGAGAAGCTACAATAAAGAAACTTTTTTCACTTTTATCCCATAGACTTTATCTCATGAAATACCAGTTATGAAAAAGCTATACCATTTGAGAAAAGGTGTCTTGGTCTTAGGTAACATAAAAGAGTGTTTTGTTTAATGTAGTGCAGACATGCTTGGTAGTGTTCTGGGACAGTAAGAAGTCTTGAATTCTGGCAAACCTGGGTCCAAAATCTGTGCTTCTCCACAAGGGCTGGCTCAGCAGGAGCTTCAGTGTGCCCATCTGGGAAGGAAGGTGTACCTCTGTCCTAAGAGCGACTTAGGGTTAAAGGAGAGGAGGACCTGGTAAGTGTAGAGACTGGGCTATAAAGTTCCCCTCATCTTCTTTGAGTCCCTGGGACTGTTTTTGTTTCTGCACACCCACAAGGACCCTGACAGACAAGTCACAATACACTCTTTCCGTCTGAGAAAGACTTCCTTTGAGGATCCACCCTCCACTAGGCTACCAGGTAAGTTACTCCACTTACCAGGTGGCTCCGGCATTTCCCTTATAGATGTCTGTCTCAGTATCATGCATCTTATACAAAATATAGTCCATAGACTGGGAGATAGCTGAGCAACCCATTTCTCTAAAATCGAGCCTACAGATTATTTTAGAAGTATGTCTGATTCTCTCGCTCTGGGCTCTTCCGGCTTCTGCCCCAGGGTAACCATTCACTTTCTTGCTGATTCAGTGTTGATAACTGAAACACCGGAGAAACGGATGGGCGCAGAGAGTTCAGTCCAAGGTGTATGCGAGAGCATCTTCCTTCTGAAGCCACCTTTGCTCTGCATTCTTGCTGTCTAATCGCCGAGGGTTATTTGCCTCCTTTAAGCACCTAGGCTCAAGATGACTTAGCTCAGAGTTCAGGAAGTAATAACAAAAGGAATCAGAACGAGCTCTCTCTCGGGCAGTGGCTCTGAAGAATCTCCCAGTCGGCCTCGCCTCTCCCTCCTCCTGGGTGTGTCTGCCTGGGAAGGCCAGTGAGTAACCTGCACCCACCCCACCCCCCTTCATCTTGGCCCTTCCCACCCAGACAAGAGGACTGAGTGGCAGACAGGCAGGCGGCCTGCCGGGAGTCCTGTTGAAGCATGCACGGAGCACACCTCTACCCGCACCCACCACCAGGACCCCTCGCCGTCACCTCCTTGAACCGGGAGGATCCACAGCCTGGACCGGAGTTCCCAGGGGGACTCTGCTCGCCGTGGTAAGAGCTACTCACAACGGAGTCAATTCATGGACCTTGTTCGCTGTCCTGTTGGCTTTCCTGTTCGATTGTGTTGAGGTGGGAGAGTTTCTGAGAGGTGCTCTGTTTGGCTAGTTCTCAGTGGTCCTGAGACAAAGAAATGTCTTTCTAGGGAGCAGTTCATTAGAACTTGTAACCTGATATAGACTGGCTTAAAGCAAAAATTAAGACACTCATGACTTCTGATTGGCATAACTTACCCTTTTGGCCTTGGGGAGACCCTCCATGCCAGACTTCACCCCCACCTCCCCACTTCACTTCAACTCCCCCAAATGCTCACCAGGTAACCAAATAGGGTTTGAGAAAAAAAGGTGATAAGGTCTTGTGGGCATTTTAATACATGGGCCCTACTGACTAATTGTAGTGTACATCTGATTGCTATAGCTCTAAAGTAAACCTGCATGACATTTTGGCTGAAAAGGAAAGAGGAAATCCTATTTTAAAAGCTTTTACTGTGGAGAGGTGACAAGAGGTGGTGTTTGGGGTGGAGGACTTAAAAGATAAGTGAGTTTAATTAAATTTATGTGAGCCTGGACATATTAGATTAACTTGGCAGCATTCCAGGAAGAAAGAGGCCTGGTGTTTGATGTGGGCCTCCTGTGATATTTAAGGGAGAAAACGGAGATCTTTGTACTGTATGCTGGGGACTCTGAGGAAAGGGTCGCCAGGCAAATGGAGGAGGCTGGGGAACAGGTTTCTTGTGTGGAGCCCTGGCCAAGGGCTCCTCTGTCTCAGTGCCGTGGGTGAGAGTCAGTCAGAGCGATCAAGCAGTGCATTGTCAGCCAGCGTGCTTCAGAGAGTCTGTAAACAAGCCATAGACTGCACTGGCATTGGAAGGGACAAAACTGCCGCCTCCGGTTCCTGGTCCAGCCTCAACTCATACCTGGAAGAAGAAAATACAAGAACACTGTGTGAAAGGCGAGATAAAGCGGAGGGCGAAGTTAACCTGATGACACCAGCACCGAGTATTAGAGGCTCGCTTTGCTCTCACCAGCCCCGAGGAATGATCCCATGATTGCATTAGAGTGGGAAGACACGCAGCTGAGAGGCCAGCAGAACAGAAACTGCGATTAGAGATCGCCCTAAGCCGAGGCGCCCTTCCTGAGCCTTGTGGATGCCTGGTGCCTCTCCAGCGCATCTTGGTGCAGGCAGCACTGGGATTCTATGTACACAGCAGCTACCTCTACCGAACATACCTGGGTTTTTGAGCAGCAGTGAGCGGCCAAAAACCAAACAAGCAAACAAATGAGGCCAGGAGAGCATTTGAGCGAGCCTACAGTTGGTTTGTGAGAGCAGAGGGGGAGGGGAGCGAGATGAATGGCCTCCTCATGCTCTCCACCCCCCATCCCCCACCCCTGTCTGCAGGAAGTTCCGTGTGCCTTCTGCTGAAGAGTCGGTAGCCTGTCTTCATTGTCATTATCGGTGTTCCTGGGGTGATAATGCCAGATGTTTGCTTCCTTATCCACGTGGCTTCCACTGGGCTAATTAAAAGCTGAGGGTGACGGACTGCCTCCCAGCCAGCTCTTCACATTCTGATCCAAGAATGGCACTTGTTTCCACGCCAAGTGGTTGAGAAGCCAAGTGGTTGAGAAGCGGAAGCAAGAAACCCTGTGGCAGAGTGGTTTTACCTGGAAATTACAAGTTTAAATCCGTGACTGTCCAATTATGACAGAGAGCAAATGGACTAGTACCGAGCCAACCCAGACGGTGCTTGGCATGGAGAGCCTTTCTGGCATCATTAAGCATTCACACACACTGGGTACTTCACCTTATGGTAAAATTATATCACTCTCCCTGTCAAACCTGCCTCTCTCCCAGATCCGGAACTCTGGGACAGAATGCATTTTGGAAGAGAATAGTTGACTCTTCCCATTGGTGTTTTAGTGACCCAGGCTTTTGGATTGAAACAAATAGAATGCAGTGCTTGAAGAAGCTTTTCCAAGGCTTCTTCATGGTGATTTCCCCATCTCTTATTAGCCTCTTGTGTTTTACACTCTCGGTGCTTGGTATGATAAGCATTGACCCTACCCGGCAGGTTAAAAACTAGACTTACATTAATAAGTCAGAGTCAGGCGATTCACACAAGGCAGCTTGGTTTTTGAGAAAGTTAAACGTGCTCCTCCTTCCCACTTGAAGAATTCCCTCCAAGGAGCCTTCAGGCATTTCCTAGTAGAGCTGTCTCCTCTATTGTGCTGTGTTCTGGTTTCTGGAATTCTTTTCTTCTCCCATCCCATGCTGTCCAGACCTCACAAGTAGGTATTTAAAGCATTCCAGTGGCAGTGGTGAGTGACAGTCTCCAAAAGGTCATGGTGATTATTCTAAGGCAAAACAGAACAGAAGCCGCGCCTTAGTTTGTGGGGATGCTATATAATAACTGCCGGCTGCATACATGTCAGAACCTAGATCTGGAAAAATAGTTTGCAGATGCAGTCCAGGTAGCTTTTGCCTGTTTCATTAGTGGTGACAGTGGGGCAAAGGTGGAGGAAGCAGAAAGATGGTGTGAAGAAGCCAACTCGTGGAGCCAGCAGCCCTCCGCTATAGAAGAACAACTGTCAGCCTGTGGTCTGCTGCAAGCTCCCTCTGCCTACTTCTCTGGGCTGTTTGCAGCTCCTACAGGTTATCTGTTTCAGGTAACATTCCCTCCTAAGCTCTGGTGCTCCTCATGGTCAGGTTCTCTAAGGATGTAGCTCCGATCCACAACGTAGCAACCTTTCATCTGTATTCAAATCCCAAGCTAAGAGGAGACAGTGGGGAGAGACAGGTTTGCCCTGACTAGATCCTCAGGTCAGGCACATCTTCAGCACGGCTGAGGTCCTAAAGCTTTTAAGGTGTGTGCATGCGTATGCAAAGCAAAGGCAGAAGTACAAAGAGGGATTAGGCTTTTGGAGTTCTGGGGGAGGGGTTGGTTTTTCTGAGACAGGGTTTCTCTGAATAGCCCTGGCTGTCCCAGTACTCACTCTTTAGACCAGGCTGGCCTTGAACTCACAGAGATCCGTATGAATGCTGGGATTAAAGGTGTGCACCACAACTGCCCAGCAAAAAGAATATTTTATTCATATGACTATTTTGACTTGCTTTGGCCAGTAGAAATGCAGAAGTAAAAGTGTGTTCCTTAGTCCAGATCTTGGGAGATATCATACACATGTGCTTGCTCTCTTGGAATATACATTTCATGAATGGCTTACAGAGACTCAGTGATGCCCTTCCACCAGCTGATGGTGATTGTACTAGCCAGCTGTCCAGACACTTGAATTGGCCCATCACAGATCAGATAGACCTATTCCCTGTCCCCTGCCCCCACAGACCCATGACCAATAACAAGGGCTTCTTGTTTTAAACTAGAATTTAGATTGATTTGTTATGTAACTCACAGCTAACTGATACATTTGGTCTACCTCGTCCTGGTTCCTGCACACAATTTTGTGTCAACTAATATCATCATAGAATTGATTTGGTTAGCATATGGAATTCTGTTATATTGGTGATGGCTGAGGCGTCCTCAATTTGAGTGTCACTATTACCATGATGGTTTTAACAGTATGGGCCTGTATCTTGTGTTAGGGTATTCTGTCAGCTATTTCTTGGGGACTTAGAATCTGTAGATTGCAAAGTTCTGGTGATTGACCAAGATTAAAAGCCAGTAACTGTGTGGTTTTGCCAATCCACTGGCTTGTCAGTACTGCAAATGCAATGATTCCAGTTTGTCCAGTACTTTTGGTGTTTCCAACTCTGATAGTGACTCTAATTTTAGCTATAGAAATACACTTTATTATTGTCTTCAGGGAGAGCACATTGGCCCTGATGCTAGATGGGGAAAAAAAAATCACAGATCCAGATTGATAATTAGAATTATGTAATATTTACCATGTTCCCCGGAGTTAAGATCACGGGAATGTATGCATGAGTCCTGAGCATTAAGAAGGGAATAGGAGTCTAGATCTATGGTACAGTGAGGAGTCTAGATCTATGGTATAGTGAGGAGAACTATCAGAGCTCTCTTATTTCTATTACATGCTAAGGAAGAGCAAACACTATTTTAACTCTTAACTACAGGTGGACTCTCACTGTGTTGGATATACCAGTTGTTGCCACAAACAGCTACAGGCTAGGTATACCTTTAATCCCATACTTAATCATAGCTACCTGTGAGTTTGAGGCCAGTCTTGTCTACAGAACAAGTTTCAGGGCTACATAAAGAAACCCTGACTCAAATAAATAAATAAATAAATAAATAAATCACTCACTCACTCAAATACAAACACACAAACTGCCAGATCCCTGTGGCATACAATAATACCCATTTCCTCAACCTTCTGTGGGGAAAGGGCATGGGAAGAAACCATACAATTTCCTTCTTTGGAAAGAATCAAGGAACCATTGTTGAATTCCCCTGGCAGCCAAGAGGCAGACAAGGTCCGCCTTTGGAGTGAATCTTCTTACGCCTGGTAACGTGGAAGTCACATCAGACTCCACTGGGATTCTGATGAGCTTTTGTAAGAAGGGAGTTCTACAGAGAACTGGCTAAAATCTCTATGGAATGCCTCCATCTCCGCCCCCGTTGTCCTCTCAGTCATAAGTGTGCAGGTCACACTCCTTTGGCTGTCTCTTCTCCAACTCCAGGAGAGTAGCAGGAGGTGACATCGTTACCCAGGTCCTATGACAATCCTTCCTCGTCATTTTTATGCCTGGGTAAAAAGTGACCAGTTTCTATCTACTCTGGCTCTTGGGCTGTTTCACCAGATCCCGACTCAGATGCTATGGTTAAGATGTTTGGATGAGTGTCCTTTCCTGGGAACTCATCTCCCCTTCTTTAACGGTAGCCTGAGCCTCCCGTTGAGGTAGGACATCAGTGTTCCAATGTCAGCTAGAGCGACACAGTTAGACCCTCCGAGCTGGCTACCAGATGAGATCCCAATGTCAGCTAGAGCGACACAGTTAGACCCTTCGAGCTGGCTACCAGATGAGATCCCTTGGCCTGAGGATTTTAGTTCAGGCCGCTAGTCAGTAAGCTTCGCCTGTGACAGACAGTCTGTGCTTTTGCTTCCGTGTGTTTTGTCAGATTTACCTCACAGCCCAGCACAACTGAGATGCAAAGGCTATCATGTAGTAGCCGGCTTGGAGCAGGGTCTCACTATGTAACTCTAGCTGGCAATGAACTCACAGAGATCTGCCTCTGCCGCCCAAGGGCTGGCTTGTTCCACTCCACCAGGCCTCTACCTTAGTTTTTGAGACAAGGCCTCTGACAGGAATCAAAGCTCTTCTTTTGTTCACCCAGCAAACAGTCCCCTGTCCCCTCTCTTCTCAGCTCTTTTGCTTGGCAGTCTGAGTGCTGCTGTCTTGTTTCATCGATAGCTTATGGATAGCATTACCTACTTATGGCGTGTAGCCTCCTGAGAAACTCCAATTTCCCATGTCTGTGCTCCGTGGGAAATGAGGAAGTTGAGCGAGGAGGTGTGTCTGACAACATGAGATTTCCACTCACACTGTAAGGAAAGAAGTCTGGATTAGACTCAGGGCATTTCTAAGGTGTTTTCTCCTAAGGTGGTACCTTGACCACAGAAATGACCTGGGGTGTGGGAACTATTTCAGAGGGTCTGGACACTGCTTCTTTGTGTATTTTCTCAGGTCTACCTGGCATTTCTGTTGCCGGGGGATTATAAATGAGAGACATGGCCTCAGGTTCAGCGATTGTGTGACATCATTCTCTAGCACAGTGACTGGCTCTCAGCCTTCCTAATGCTAGGACCCTTTAATACAGTTCATGTTGTGGTGACCGCCCCCACCATAAAATTATTTTTTGTCGCTATATTATACAATTTTGTTAATGTTGTAAATCAAAAGCTTGATTTAATTAAATGACGTATTAAAACTAATTTGTGGGAGGCACAAGAGAGAGCTTTGGGGAAGAACTTTCTAGTGTTGTTGTTTGTCAGATGAAAGCTGGCAAGTTATCAAATCATTGCCCTCACCCAGCGCATACAGCATCTGCTGTTAGCTAATGGAGACTCGGCTACTGTTAGCTAATGGAGACTCGGCTACTGTTAGCTAATGGAGACTCGGATTATCTTGCATAGACAGTCTTCAGGTGTTGCCTCTGCTGATACTGCATAATGTGTTGTGGTTTTAGCAATAACTTAACATCCACCTCTTCCTTCATGCTTAACACCAAAGGCCAGGCCTGGCCTGTTTTTCATGAAAACACAGGACCCACATAAGGATGTGTAATCCAGTGGGCATTGGGTGGATGGCATGGTGAGATGCCAAGAGGACCGCACTGAGGTAAGCAGGGTTCTTCCCAAGCATTTCTGCCCCTGCGCAGGGGCAGGGAAGGGTTAATGTTCTCTCTGGGAACTGCAGGGATTTGGATCTGGATCTCAGCAGAGCTGCCTGAATCACATTCTTCCTGCTACTATAGCAACAGGTTGAGAATTCTGCCAGCATTGTCCCTGCCCACTGGAAATGCTTAAGTGCGGTAACTTCATTGTCTGGGGGACAGCTGCTTTCTGCAATGACTTCTTCGCAGAACCAAAACTGTGAATACACATCTAGAGCTAAGAATCCTGGGCAGGCAGGGAGAAATCTTATTTTGATTAGAGGGACATTTCAAATCTTTTGTCCCTTAAAGAAGTGTAAGGAGCAGAGGTTTAATCTGTAAATAGCACATCAGAACATTTTTCTGAATTTTTCTTAAATGGGACTTTTTTTTTTTCTTCGAGACAGGGTTTCTCTGTATAGCCCTGGCTGTCCTGGAACTCACTTTGTAGACCAGGCTGGCCTCGAACTCAGAAATCCACCTGCCTCTGCCTCTCAAGTGCTAGGATTAAAGGCGTGCGCCGCAGCCACCACCACCCGGCTGGGACATTTCTTTTGAGAGATATCCATGGCCACTTTCTTTTATTCTTCTTGCTAACAGAGAAACAGGCAATGCTCCTGAATGACTGTTGAGTTTGGAGATGCTAGAATGGGCCAGGGTGTGGGTTGTTTTTCTGACTAATATACCTGTGTCGTTTACTGACAAGAGCTAAGAAAGAATGAGAAATGGAGAGGTTCTTTTTTTTTTCCTGGATGGGGGGAAGGGGGTGTTGTGATGGGAACACTGGGGAGGAAGGTTGGTGAGTGATGTGGACTTTAGGAGAGGTTTCCCAAACACGTTCAAATGCTGGCCCGTTTGTTCCTCGGAGTTGCAGCTTGGCATCTCTCTGTTGGGGACAAGGAAAGCTCTGGACTTCGGAGCTAATTGTAGTTCTTACTGCGGTAATGAATAAAAGTAATAAACCTTAATAGAAAAAAAAGTATGTATATTTGCGATTTCCTCTATATATGCCCTTATACTACCTGTGTGCTGGTACCCATGGAGGTCAGAAAGAGGCATCAGATTCCTTAAACTGGAGTTACAGATGGTCATGAGCTGGAAATAGAACCTGGGTCTTCTGGAAGAGCAGCAAAGTGCGGACTTTAGCAATCATTTCGGTTTAGTTGATTTTATTGCACGGTATGATTATTATCATCCCTACAACCCAGTTTTTCACTTCAAGGCCTAGAGAGATGGCTCGGAGGTTAAGAACACTTATACTCTTCCAGGAGTCCTGAGTTCAATTCCCAGCAACCACACGGTGGCTCACCACCATCTGTAATGAAATCTGGTGCCCTCTTCTGGCCTGCAGGGATATGTGCAATCAGAACGCTGTATACATAATAAGTA
Organism: Mus minutoides; assembly: GCA_902729485.2. NCBI lineage: Eukaryota > Metazoa > Chordata > Mammalia > Rodentia > Muridae > Mus > Mus minutoides. The sequence goes on from LR749632.1 coordinate 216,075, forward strand.
AATAAATCTTTAACAAACCCCCCAGCATGTCGAGCGTTTTTTTTAGAACGAGCACTGGGTTTGGGGGTTTTATTACTAAAAATGCATTTGTCGGGAAGGGGAGGATCTTAGTGGTAGAGCAAAGCACAAGCAAGCCAGGCCTTGGGTTTAAGTCCTGGTACCTCTCCCCACCAAACATTTTGTTTTTTATAGTAAAGCCAAAACACACCATTTCAAAGCAGTCCAAATTCCCCTATCTTTTGTAAGTGTTCATGTCTCATCGTTGCAGGCCTGAGTTCCCAGGTATCCCCTAAACTGCTGTCCTTGCCTATGTAATTATAAGGGTAGTGTGCCTCAGGCCAGAACCCCATGGCTTGTTCTAGCCAGAAGTGACTTTGGCAGTTGATGTGGGGATTTTAATTCCATCATATAAATGAGAGAAAGTGATTTCTAGGCTCAGAGATGGTGGCACATGCCTTTAATCCCAGCACTTGGGAGGTAGAGGCAGGTGAATCTCAAGTTCCAGGACAGCCTGGTCTAGAGAGAGATCCAGAGCAGCAGATTGTAGTGGGCTTTTTTTCTTTTTCTTTTTTCTTTCTTTCTTTCTTTTTTTTTATTTCATGTGAATGGGGACTGTGGGAGGGGCACCCATCAGACTTGCTCCCTGTTGTGTCTGTGTAGAGCCACTCAGTGTAAATGCGGTGAATCAGTGTGCGCACCTAGCTTTATGGAAGGAAGACCCATACGGATCTATCAGCCACAGCAGTCAAGGGTCTCAAGGGTCTTTGCTTCCCTTGTCTTTTACCTCCTTCACCTCAGACCTACAGCCTCTGGATTCCTTATCGCTGATCTGGCCGTTAGGCAGGTTTTCATTTTCCTTGACTGGACCGAAAGGCCTTTGGGTCAGAATTTATGATGTGGAGCGGGGCCTTGGGTGATCACACAAGAGTATCGGAAGGGAAAAGGGAGGCAGGAGGGGTGGGGAGGAAGGAAAGGGGGCGGGAGATGGAGAAACACAGGACCAAGCCTTGGTACTTACGTTCAGTAGGTCATAGCTAATCCTGCCCATTGCTCCTGAAAACAAACAAAACCACAACAAAACCCATGGGACCATTTTGATTCTAAGCCCCAAGGTTTGTCTGGCTGCCTGGAAGGAAGGGTGAGAACCCTTAAACAACCATCTGTAGTGGGATCCGCCACCCTCTTCTGGTGTGTCTGAAGACAGCTACAGTGTACTCATATACATAAAATAAATACTTCTTTTTAAAAAAAAGTTAGAGCAGGTAAAACTGGTTGTTTTTCTCATAGTCCTCTCTCTAAATAGTTAGTTGTATGGATGTTCTTGTTGTCACTTTTTTCTTTGTTTTTGTTTTTAAAGATTCATTTGTTATTTTATGTATGTGAGTACACTGTCGCTGTACAGATTTGTCAGCCTTCATGTGGTTGTTGGGAATTGAATTTTAGGACCTCTGCTCGCTCTGGTCAACTCCACTCGCTCAGTCCCTGCTCGCCCCAGCCCAAAGATTTATTTATTATTATACATAGTACATTGTAGCTGACTTCAAGAGCACCAGAAGAGGGCGTCAGATCTCATTACAGGTGGTTGTGAGCCACCATGTGTTTGCTGGGGTTTGAACTCAGGACCTTCGGAAGAGCAGTCCGTTCCCTTACCCATTGAACCATCTCGTCAGCCCCCCTGGTGTCACTTTTACCAACACACACTAGCACAGAAATGTCCATAGCCTGCCTACCATATACCCACACTAAACAGATTAAGTCCTAGCCAGGTTCTGAGCTACTTCCCTGAGCCTCTTCAGGAAGAGTGACTAAAGCAAGCACATACTCTCTTCCTTATAGACAGGGATCTCAGCCAAGAATGGGAGGTATGCCTGATGGCAGCGCTTACACCTTCTGCGCAGCTGCTATACACACACACACACACACACACACGTGTAGTTTATGGCCTTTACACATAGCTGCATAGCCACAACACACACATGTGTAACTTATTTACTTAGGTAGAGGCAGTATGGTGTCGTGTTGGCCAAAGACCAAGAAATAATTGAGTTGACAAGCAGCCAAGTCAGAAGGCACATATCTTCCCAAGCAGTATGGCTGCTCCGTCCTCCACACCAGCAGTTCTTAAGCTAGCTGATGCCCCTCGGCTAGTTCCACAGAAGGTTTGCCGTAGACGCTCTCCAGCTTCCCTAAACTGTTGGCCTGTTTGTGGACTTACTCAGGGAAACATGTGGTAAAGCAGACCCAATTCTTTTCGGTGGGAAATCCCTTTTCAAACTCATGACAACATCTCTCTCATAGAATTGTCAGGAGACGCAAATATCTAACAGCGAGCACGTGTGTGTGTGTGTGTGTGTGTGTGTGTGTGTGTGTGTGTGTGTGTGAGAGAGAGAGAGAGAGAGAGAGAGAGAGAGAGAGAGAGGACTGGCACATTATAATATTTTTGTTATTGTTATTTGGTTTGGTTTGGTTTGGTTTGGTTTTGGGGGTTTTTAAGACAAGATTTCTCTGTGTGACCCTGGCTGTCCTGGAACTCCTATAGACCGGCCTGGTCTCGAATGCAGAGACGTGTCTGCCTCTGCCTCCAGAGTTCTGGGGTTAAAGAAGTGCTAGCTGTTAATTTTTTTGTTTTGTTTTGTTTTTAACAGATATTTCTAAGAGACAACCATTTATCTTTCAGCCATTTCCAATTGGAAACATTTCTTCATATTTGGCATTTTTTTGGTATGGGGGTTGTATGGGAACATCGCAAGTGGGGAAGAGGAGAGCTGAGCAGAACAGAGGTGGCCAGGCAGGAATGTGGTACTGGAATCCTGAGCCCCATATTCTCCTGCTACACTGCTCTTACATTATGCTATGCCGCTTTTGTAGTTTGTAATACAACATGTTAAAGGAATACAAAATCTTCTCCATCTTCCGGGAAGTCAATCTAGGTTTTGGGCTAACTTTCTTCCCTTCTCCGCGTCCTCACACGCTTACTCTTTAGCTCAGATCCTAGCCCAAACCTGACTCATTGAACAGACGCAGGCACAGACGAGGAGGGAAGGCAGGCGAGAGTTGCCAGAGGACTTCATGCTAGAAGCAGACAGGCAGTCACAGAACCACTTGACACTTAGAGGAAATGGCTTTTAGAAAGTCAAAGAGCAGATCCAGATCGACTCACATGCATCCGAGCCCGGAGGACTCTCAGGCTTGTGAATCACAGGACCTGGAAGAGGACACAGGAAAGGAAGCAGCTTTCCTGTTGTCTCTGCCGTGAAAGAGCTGACGGCACACTACGGATGGTCAGGAACCTTCTCCATCCCTAGTCCTCTAACGCACAAACCAGGAGCACTAATGTCGCATTAGTGCAATGCTGGACCTAAAGCCCATGACCTGAGGGCCTGGCATACAGTAGATGTTAGCGTAATTAACTTACATGTAAGTCCCAGAGGCCTGTGAGACTCCTTGGTTCTGTGTCACTCCTTGCTGGTGCTGCCATCTCTTACATGCTGACCACAGTGAGCTGGTAGAAACTGCTCATGCTGGCCCATCTATCTGTACCTCCACAGAGTGTCAGCTGCTCATGGGTTACAAAAAAAATGAGTCATCCCGAGGGTCCCTGGTTACTGTATCTGTCATTGCCACAGATGGCGAAAGACGAACCGTGCCAGTCCGCAGGCATGATGATTAGCAGGTGACTGTCTTTGTAATGACTGCAGGATAGTACCGCATATACATGCAATATGAATTCATATTTTATCATCATTTGTGCCTCATCAAAGCTGTGCAAAATTTTAAGAATGCTTTCTAAAAACTGTCTGATGGCTTGCATGGTTACATTTCGTAATAAAAGGAAGAATGAATAGAAATATGGATATGAATTCATCCTATCTATACTCCAGGATCATCTGAACCATCCCCCTTACTTTAAAATGTAGAGTTGAGGGTTTATGGTATTAAATGAATTCTGTAGCCAAAGGACGGGGCTTCAGGGACCTGTGTACACAGTCTCCTGGCCTTTGCCTTCTCCGTCATTATCAGAGCCATTGTTTTAAACTATAAGGATGATGACCTGTGTGGAAGATACTCTATGACACCACCTTTGGCTTAGTCTCTTTCTTTTTTTTTTTTTAATATAATTTATTTATTTAAGTACACTGTAGCTGTCTTGAGACACTCCAGAAGAAGGCGTCAGATCTTATTACAGATGGTTGTGAGCCACAATATGGTTGCTGGGAATTGAACTCAGGACCTTTGGAAGAGCAGTCAGTTCTCTTAACCTCTGAGCCATCTCTCCAGCCCTGGCTTAGTCTCTTTCTGTCTTTGGCACTTAGATCTGACTGTCCATGGGAAAACTCATGTCTGTTTTCCAAAGAGTCGGTAATGGGAAAATTTATAGTTCCTGTTTTTCCCATTGAGGGAATCCCATTGACTTTGTCTTTCTGGATATATAGCTATAATTAAAATGGTATTGTTCTTTTTTTTTTTTTTTTTTTGGTTTTTCGAGACAGACTCAGAAATCCACCTGCCTCTGCCTCCCAAGTGCTGGGATTAAAGGTGTGCGCCACCACGCCCGGCAAAATGGTATTGTTCTTGATCTCCTTTACTGTCTAGAGATTGACCTTGTAAGAGTACTGCATAGTAGAACCTCATCCTTTGCCTCACTGGTCCAAGGAATGGTCAGCTCTGAGAGCACACAGCCTAGATAATCCACTAAGTAACCTTTAGAAAATTCTCTTAACTAAGCAATGCTCCAAATTTATATAGATTTAAGAAAGAAAATAAAAGGCTACAGACAGTTAAGAGCACTGGATATTCTTCCAGAGGACCTGGGTTCAAGTCCCAGTACCTACAAGGTAGCTCACAAGTGTCTGTAACTCTAATTCCAGGGGACCCAACTCCTTCTGATTTCCACAGGCACTGTGTGTACCTGGTACGCAGATAAGACACCCACACACATAAAAATGTGAAAAGAAGTGAAAAGAAAGCATAAAGAACTATTCGAAGACACACTGTCCTTCACAAATACAGTAATTGATAAAGATTCAGCAAAGCCTCAAACTGTAATTTAGATCTATATTTGGTATTTCCTTCTTTGTTTAAAACCAATAACAATTACTGTAACAACATCTGGATTCCAGCAGGAGCATGCACCAGACAGTGTGATAACTATTTCTCCTGAGATCATTTGATTTTCCTAGTACTGGGGAGTAAATACGAGTTCTCTCATTTTACCAATAAAGACACTGAGACCCAAAGTTACTTAGTCTTGGGAGCATGTGACAGTCTAGTTCCAGGACCATAAAGCAGAGCAAGCAAACGCCAGCGAGCACTTGTACAGCTGGTTCTCCTAGCGGGTCAGCCTGTTCTACCTGGCCAAGACTGTAGAGCAGAAGACATAGCCCACTAAAGCTTACCAGGGAGAGAAAGGCACCCATCCCTTCCCTACCAACTACCCCTCTGAGCATCCATATAGAACAGTTTTTTGAGCACGTCCTTGAAAATGTCTCTTTCTTCCATTCACTCTTGTATTTTTCCTGGTCTGAAAAACTGCCCGTCTTTTTTGGCTCTCTCTTTCTTTGGACCACAAGATACTAACGCCAAGGCTTTTTAGGCACCAAGAGGCTCCCTGCGCCTGAGCGCCCTACTGTTAGCACACGGGGGCTGTGGCTGTGCTTTGTCACAAGCTACTGTTAGCACACGGGGGCTGTGCTGGCGTTGTCAGCTCAGTCCAAAAAACAATTTCTGGTCTGATCTGGATTGCACAAATCCAGAGAAGATATCAGCCTTGATGGTGACTAATGATCATAATAATGGCTAAAATGTATAAATTTCTGCTTCGGAAGTCTTTTCTGAACCAATTTATACTCAGTAGACAAAAGCCATTCTTCTTCCTTACACTAATAAAATCAAAGACATAATGGCTCTAGATACTGTCTCCTATTTATCAACCTCACCATGGCATGCAGTATTAATCCTTCATGACACATTAAGAAATTTAAGCCAAGCTTCACTGTCAGACACCAGCCAAAGACAGTCGGATCCAGACTTTTACATTACACTGTGATGCCCCTTTAAAAACAGGTTGTTCATCAGCTTTAATTCCAAGTGTTTTGAAAAAAGAAAATCACGCTCACTCAATGCCAGGAGATGAAGCTTTGCCACCACTTGGGCGGGCCGAAGACAACGCTGGCATTCTGAAGGCACTTCCAGAGAGAGGCCGCCAAGGGCTGCCTCCTACTCCACTCGCCTCTGCCAGGGTTTCCATGGTTCGCCAGCTTGGACACCTTCAGAGGCCTAACGTGTGCTATTTTGTCAGTCTCCCTGCTTAGCGGTTGGCCCCAGAGGGCTGGAGAGTGTGCTCGCTGGGATGAGTCCCCAACATCTTTCCAGTTACAGCCGTGTTTCTTAGCTGTGTGCCTCCCCGTGCCTGCTAGCTGTACTTAGAACCCTTTTAACCTACCTAATTACTGTTTGCCCTAACATTTCAATAAATCAGCGCTTGTTAGAATAGCCACCAGCTGAAAGGATACTCAGTAGGGTCCTTGAGCACAGCTTCGGGACTCTGCTGGTACTCATTAAAGCTTTAGTGTTGTGTTGTGCCTGTACTGTGTTGGAGACGCACAGTGTTCCCGACATTTTTCCCCTTTCCTCTTTGCCCTTAAAGGCTAGTGAGAGGAACGTATTATTATTTCTCATGGACATATCAGAAACCTGTTTTTAAAACTCATCCTGCTGTAATCATGGACAGATGAGGCCTGAATTCCTTGGAGGTGAACTTTCTGTTCATATAATGTCATTGTCAAATAATGTATCTTCGTGTGTACCCAAGTATGTACAAGAATGTGCAGTGGGGCACCAGCTATAATTGCCCAAATGTGGAAAATATCAAATATCTATAAACATTCCAAGGGATAAACTGTCGCATTGGTGCATTTGAACACAATACAGAAATGTTCAAATAGCTCCTGTGGTGTTAGTAGTCATGGTAGTGATTATGAGAAGGGGGACTTGGTAGGAGGAATGGGGTGAAGTCACCTGGGGTTCTGCCTGGGTTCTGGCTTTCGATCGGTTTGCAAACAAATCCAAACAAATGGTTTTGCAAAAATGCGCCAAGCTTTAAACATAGACAGGAGGGGCTGGTGAGATGGCTCAGCGGGTAAGAGCACCCGACTGCTCTTCCGAAGGTGATAAGTTCAAATCCCAGCAACCACATGGTGGCTCACAACCATCCGTAACGAGATCTGGCTCCCTCTTCTGGAGTGTCTGAGGACAGCTACAGTGTACTTACATATAATAAAATAAAATAAATCTTTAAAAAAAAATAAAATAAAATAAAAATAAACATAGACAGGATTTCTGTTCTTTTTCATGTGCCTGGTGTTTTAATAAAATATTTGCAACAAAGAAAAGCTAGGCATGGTGCTATAGGTCCGTAACCCCAGCCCTTGGGAGGTAAGGAAGGCAGGATGGTCTCTCTAAACTAGCCCGGGCTTGACCATTGAGATGAGTCAAGTGACAGACAGTTGCCTCTAGAAGAAAGCACTGGGGAACTCCAGATGAATCATATCAGTAAGAAAAATAGGAATTGGGGGCTTGAGAGTTTGATTGTTCAGCAGCTAAGACCATCTGCTGCTCTTGAAGAGGACTTGAATGTGACTCCCAGCACCCAAGCTTGGAGGCTCACAACCACCTTCCATTCCAACTCCAGGGAAGGAAAATGCCCTCCAGCCTCCAAGGGCACCTGCACTCATGGTGCACAGAAACTCTCGAAGACACACCACACGTGCGCACGCACAGAGAGAAACAGAGACAGAGAGACTAAGTGAATCTTTTTAAAAATAGAAAAATACAAATTTAACACAAGGAGCAGTTACTACGGGTTAAACTGCTCTGAATAAAACTGATGGGGTGCTTATAGAAGTAGGTTAGTAGGTTAGTGTTCACCCATCAGGTGACTGACAGAATTGAAGGGAAGCACAGGGCTCCTGTTTCTCACAGAGGTGCTGGGGACATGAACGTATACAGTCCTGAATATCGCTAAGCACCTTTCTCTCAATGTTCTACCTCAAGTCAATGAAAAGAATGGTTTAGAAACTGATTAGAAACTTCTCATCCAAAGACGAGCTGCCTAAGCTATTTTTTTTTCTTCCCCTGTAGACCATGAACCGTAGGAGTTCATGTTACCTCACCAGCTCACTGGGGACACTGACAAACTGGGACAGATTTCTCCCATGTTGATCTTTGAAGCCTCTCCTGGGGCTTCCCTGTGGCATGACCTCGTGTCATTGTGAATGGACCTGTCACAGTGTGTTGGTTTTGGTGGCGCAGTAACTCAAGCACTGGGGCAAAGGGCACCTCTGCTTATCTGAACCAGGTGTGAGGCTTGTCCCCACACCAGCACGCTGATGGCTTCCTTCTCTGTGTTTACTCAGACGCACCTGCAAGTGAGCCCAGATTCTAATAATGATGAATATAAACAGCATAAAGATGGAAAAAAGATAAAAATGAAATGCTAGAGCCTTTACCTTCAAATTGTTTTTAGTCCAGAAATGAAGTAAATGTGTTTCTTCTTTTTCTGAGAGCTGTTTTCCTTTTCTTCTTTTTCTCTCCACAACCTCTGCTTGGACATATCACCTCACCCTCGAATCTCATCCATGTCTCCTCTCCGAATAGCATTCCATCTAAGCAGGCTAAAAGCCATTTGATCCAGTATGTCTCCAACAGAAGCCATCAGCTCATAATCTATATCTTCTTGTTCCCACTCACTCGGAGCTACTGCTGGGAGCGTGTGATTTTAGTTATAATTGCAGAAAGTGGTGTTTATTAGCTGTCCCTTCTATGCTGGGCACGAGCCAAGCACTGGTCCACATTATCTCCAGCTGTTACCACATCCAACAAGGCATCATTTTCTAAGTGGGGGCCCTTTGGTTACGCCGCACAAGCTTTCCTCACACACAGCCTGTTCTTGGCACAGTACAAGGCCCCATTCTCTTCCATGTCTCCTGTACCTCACAGAGCTATGTGAAGTATTTGCTCTGCTGATTCAGTCACGGAAACACCCATCTGCCATCAGTTTGTCAGCTGCACATATACAGAGCTATGTGCTTGGCAGAGGTTGGTACCATGGTCATTAAGCTATGTGGTTGGCAGAGGTTGGCACTGTGGTCATTAAGCTATGTGGTTGGCAGAGATTGGCACTATGGTCACTAAGCTATGTGGTTGGCAGAGATTGGCACTATGGTCACTAAGCTATGTGATTGGCAGAGGTTGGCAACGTGGGCATTGGCATCATGGGCAATTTCCTTGTTCTTTGTTTGACAAAGAGGTCAATAAAGACACTTGCTTATAGATTCTGAGCTCATATTTTAGAAACACTTAAGTATTCAGCAGTAGTAGCCTGCTATGCTATCATAGGTGCACCACGCCAATGCTGCTGCTATCTATATTAAAATCTTAGGTGCTCCTGAGCCTTCTAGTCTCCACAGGAAGAGCCCTCCTGTATCGAGAAAGCGGTGCTATTTTGGTCCTTCCTCACTAGGCTGGCTCCCTCTGAATGACTGATACCTGTTGCTAGCTTCAGTTCTCAACATGTGCAGACAGGTATCCCGAGCTGGTTAAGATGAGTCTTGCTGTGAGCTAGTAGGCGAACGCTTCTGAGTGGATACTTAAGAGGGCATCTGCTGCTCTCTCATAAACCACTCAGATTCAGACAGCTGCTGCTCAGTCCACAGGGTTGGGCCATAGGTTAGGGCTCAAACCCTGTTCAGTTGAGCTGGACATCTCAAAGCTGGCAAGTCACCGTTGATTTCTGTTGATTTCCTGGGTGATACTCTCGTTACGGTGAAGTGAGATGGGTTCTTCTCTAACGTCTCCTTGGCCAGGCATGCCAATGTGTACTGTGACCACAGTGTAGATCAGGACTTAACTCTGCTGGCAGGGCTACCAACCACTAAAGAGCAGGATTGGGGTTCACAGTGACTTTCTCAGTGGTGACTTTCTAAGTCTGCCTTCCAGGTTCTGGGGGTTTAGCCACCTGATGCCTTTGGGCTTTTGTGATGTAATGTGGACATCACTCTCACACTGGGCTTTGGGAGGTATGAGGAATGGAGACAGGCGCTAAGCTTTTATTTACAGCTGCTGCACTTGGCTTTTGTAGACTAGAAACTCCCTCTCTAGAGAGCCATAAGTCCTTTAATGCTCATTTCCTCTTCCCCAAAGGGAAGTGTCTCTTCCCTGTTGGCAGATCCAGTGGTTTTTGTCCATGGCTCTAATGTCCCCAACACGGGGCCAAAGTCACAGTCCTGTCCAAATAACATTACTACTTTTTCCTTTTCAATGATACATTCCTAGATAGATAGATCATTTTCTGCATATATTGAAATGATCTCAATATTTAATATATATTACAATGAACATCTTTTTGCTTTTTTGTTCTCTTTTTCTTTTTTTCCTTCTTTTTATTTGTTTTTTGTTTGTTTGTTTGTTTTTTCAAGACAGGATTTCTCTGTGTAGCCCTGGCTATTCTGGGATTCGCTCTGTAGACCAGGCTAGGCTGGAACTCAGAGATCCACTTGGCTCTGCCTCCACAGTTCTGGAATTGAAGGCATGCAACATGTACCACCACGTCCTGGTTTATCATCTTGTATTGATTATTAAAGTTAGAAACATATTCTAAAGCTTCCTGTTTGGATGCTCACCTGTTCTCTCAGCACTTGGAGGCTAAGGTAGGAGACTCTCCAGCTTAGATCTAGCCTGGGCTACATAATGAGACCTTGTTTCAAGGGTCAGGAGGTACTGGAAAGATGGCTCAGTGGCTAAGGACATTGACCGCTGCTTGCCGTCATAGTTCTAGTTCTAGGAGATCAGATACCCTCTTCTGGTTTCTGTGGGTACCAGGCATGTATGTGGTGCACATCCACACGTACAACCCATACACTACTACACATAAAATAAATCTATAGTTCAAAGAAAACAAAAACCCTGTTCTGTTTTTATGTGGAATTTTACAAATGGCCTCCGTATGATCTGCTTGGCCTCATTTCTGTTTTGCAGTGTAAAAGTTATTATTCTCTGTAGAAGTAGAAGAGTCTGTAGAAGTAGAAGACTGAGACTCAGAAACCAAGCGAGATGCCAGAAGTGGGGGTACACCGGCAGTCCCATTCCTCAGCAGGACTTCATAGCCTCACCTATCCAGGGAGTTCAAGGCCACCTCAGGGCCTATTAGATCCTGTCTCTCATCTCCCTTCATCCTCCCCCATGAAAGAAAAGAAGGAAGTTGCTTGAAGTTGGGCAGTTCTGGCGACACTAAGTTGTAGCCACAAGGCCGGGTATATGAGGTTACAGAGGCTAGCTGCAATGTCACTCTTTCTTGGCTCAGATCTTATCTCTCCTTATGTGACTTTGGTCGATCACTGAACCGTACTTTACTGTCCCCATCCCTGGACATAGTTATAATAGGGCCTGTCCCAGGTAGGTGTCTCAGGGTTAAACAGAATCAGTGGGGTTTCTCCTGGGACAGAATGCCTAGCATGTAGATGTTCAGTTAGGCTTGCCTTGACTTCTGTCACATGCAAAGGTGAGGTGACAGATACCACCGACTGTTCTGCTGCCTGTTTAGCTGCAAAGGAGATTCGAGATGATCCCTAGCCAGTGTCCAAGTACAGAGCACAAGGCTACTGTTTTAATAGTCGGTCGACATTTCACAGTGTGTCACAGCTGGGCAAGAAGCTTTAGATTTGAAAACAGTAGCCTGATGGCATGTCCTCCCCTTGTCTACATAAGCACCTGCCCTTCCACGTCAGCAGAAATCAAATCGCCTTCATTAAACCAGGTATCTTTATCAACATGAGCATCCTCAGTCTTGAACAGAACTTAGGACAGGCAGAAAGATTCACATCTGGTCCACTTTTATCACGGAGTTGAATAATCTCACTGTACTTCTAACTGTAAAGTTAGAAGCTCTTTTGGGAAGTTGATTTGAGTAACTCTTTTGTCCTTAATCCTTCATACCTTTGGGGTGATATGGGGTGACATTCTGCCCAGAAACTTCTTTATGAGAGATGTCAGCCTTTGTTTGATTACCATCTTTCTCCCAAATTGGACAGAACCCCTAAGTTTATGTCAGCATAACTCTTGCCAGTCTGAAATGGAGAATGTTAATCAGATTTTATAGAACAAGCACTAAGGAAATACAGACTAATGAAATTTTAAAGCAAGATGACTTCTAATCTCGTAGGTGAGGCAGTCTTCTCCTTTTTTTAAGATTTATTTTTACTTTATGTGTATATGTGTTTTGCCTGCACAGATGTATATGCATCACACGAGTGCAGGACCTGCAGCCAGGAGAGGGTATTAGAGTCCCCAGTGCTGGAGGTACATGTGGTTGTGAGCCGCCATGCGGCTGGCAGGAACTGAACTTTTACCCGCTGAGCCATCTCTTTAGCCCCTGGGCAGTTTTCTTCAACCCACCAAACCAAGGTCTTCTCAGCAAAATGAAGGGTTAAGCTTTGCTGTCTCTAAGAAATGCTGTGTCTCTCTTATCTCACCACTGATTGCTATATGGCTGCTTCAGGGCCTAGTGCTGATCAGAGGTGGGTTCAGGCTGCTCTCTGCTATAACTGTGGCTGCTGTTCATGCTGAGAAACCTGCTGCAGAGACTCCTGGCTCATGTCTCTTCCAGCAAATAGATTTTCTGCATGATGGCAGAAATTACATTGATGAATTAGGTTAACAACTGGGGCTGGCAAGATGTCTACTGTGTTCCAAATACAGAGACTGTTAATTCCCCACTCTCTCCACAGGCCGTCAGCCTGGTCACCAGTGGGTCACTTAATCTTGTATAATCTTAACCTTGAAAGAATTCACTGTTTCCCTTGAGATAGTGTCAGTAAAGATATTAGAAACCTCTTGGACTTTAGAAATTCTCCTGTAGTTTATAAAGATTGGGAATCAGTCTTTAAATATGGCCCTGGTTTAGCAGAGTCATTGAAATCATATCATACCGAAAGCAATTTTGAGGTAGCTAGTGGGAGAGTAATTAAACCAAATGCTGACTTTTTTTTAAATAAGTGGAATTGTGGGTGATAGTTAAATTCATATCTGAGAATATATTAGCATTTGCTTGTTTTAGACTGGCAAAAAGACTAACTGTGGCTTGTTCAACACAGACTGTAGCAAAGCTATCTCCTCTCTGTAAGGTCCACACCCTAACTGCTCCCCCTATCTTGCCTTAGGAGCACCTGCAATACAGGCCCGTGCTACAAAACTTTGTGCTCTAAGAATTTGAACTCAGGTTCCCACACTTGTGTGGCAGACACATTACTACTCAGTGAGCCCTCTCGAGTTTTTATGTAAGCATGATCATATTGTTGGTTTGAGGTTTTCTGGTTTTGTTTGTTGTTGTTGCTGTTGTTTCAATCTTGCTTTTACTCCATGAGACATTTGCCTTCAAAGGGTTATGAAACACCATACCCTACCTAATGTTTTCAGACACATAGTTACTTTTTAAATGAAAAATATTCTTCTGTTAGTAATGGAAGAACAGCCACTGACTATTATGCTCTTGGTCTATCAGGTAGGAATTAATATTTTCTTAAATCCATGGATGGAAAACTGAGACACACACGTTAAAGATGTCCCTGAAGTTAAATAGCTTGGTAAGATCCTAATACATAATTAAAACACGAGCAATTCAAATTCAGATTGTAGGGTCTTGATTTTTCCCTCAACAGCCCGTGATGGTTCCTTCCGTGTGAATAAACTTGCATTGAACACTGTTTCAAGGGTGACATGGTATTCCATTTTAAGGGTCTAGCAGTTTATAGAATGTTTTTCTGTTGTTGAAATTGTTTATAGTTTTTCAGTCATGTAAACATTGCCATGATAAACATCCCCTCTGTACATTGTGACAAATTTGCCTTGTTTTTCTCTCAGGTGAATTCATGTAAGAATTCTTGAGTCACTTAAAAAAAAAAAGGGTGTGTGTGTGTGTGTGTGTGTGTGTGTGTATGTATGTGTGTGTGTTGAGGGCTGGAGATGTCGCCTAGGGTAGTGTGTCTATCAGAGAATCTGAATTCAGTTCTCAGCACTAAAATAAATAAATTGCACATTGAGTCTAATGCTTCAGTTCCTAACTTTAAATAACTTGGTTTTGAAGAGGAATTTATTATAAGAAAATGATCTTCAGTAGAGACAAAGGCCCTTTCTCCCTCCAACCCCTCTTTTTATTTTAACTTTTGTCTCAGAAGATGAAGAGGGCTATTTTGGGGACAAGGTTTCCAACAGAAGGGAATCTCTTGGCAAGAGTATAAACAGTTTTGGCAGAAAGCCACCCTCCAAAGGGACGGACTCGACTTGTCTTCAGCCAGTGAATAGGGAGGAGCTCAAGGCAGAAGGGATGTCCCTGGGTGCAGCCATGGCCAGCAAGGGACTGATGGGTGGAGATGCTGTCTCACAAGGAGCAGCCACATTGCGTCTCCTGTGAGTCGGGAAACTGCTTCAAAGAAGTCACTGTCTCTTACAGGAAGGCACAATGGTCCCCTTATCCTTCATTAGAAACAGTCTGATTAATAAATACATAGAGTAAACTTAGGTTGTTCCTCCCCTCACCCTCTCTCTCCCCAGTAAGTAAACCAATTTTGTGTCTACAAAAGCGCATCTGAAGGAGAAGCTCATCTCCGCAGTGAACATATACAAAGAGTGCTTCCTGCTTATTATATTCTGGGACAGCTCTGGATAGGTGTGTGTTTATACCATAGTTATCTTGCCTTTTCAAAATGGGAAGTGTATGTGTGTGTGTCCCTACGTTCCGTTCATCTTTTTTTGTTTTGTTTGGTTTGGTTTTGTTTGGTTTGGTTTGGTTTTTTTGAGACAGGGTTTCTCTGTATAGCCCTGGCTGTCCTGGAACTCACTCTGTAGACCAGGCTGGCCTCGAACTCAGAAATCCGCCTGCCTCTGCCTCCTGAGTGCTGGGATTAAAGGCGTGCACCACCATGCCCAGCAGTCTGTTCATCTTTTATTCTATTATATGTACTTATAGTGTGAGTTCTGAGTTTTGAGCTTGCAAGAGAAGCATGTTACAGAGACCTTCCCCAGCCTCAAAAATGCGCCCCCCTCCCCTTGAGACAGGACCTTTCCTTGTAGTCCTGGCTGGCTGATTCTATCTACTCCAACAAACCTCAAGTGTATGTCACTCCTCCTTCCTCCGCCTCCTGGTGCTGGAGTTAGAGGTATATGCCACCATGCCTAGCTTTCAAAATGACCCTTTCAAGGAAGGAAATTGCTGTCAGTTTGAATAAGTTTCTTGGGAGGATGGGTAACAAGCCAGCCATACCTTGCACATGTAATGATGTGTGCAGTTGTATGCGGCCCTGCTGGTTCAGTGTGGTTGGATGTGCTGTGCATGAAGGATTAGTGAGACAGTCGTAAAGCTCGAGTGGCTGTTTCACGTTGATCCCAAATGACTGGCATCACACACATACCTACCTCTACCTAGAAAAATAGAGCTTCTTCTCTCATCCAGGCAATAAACCGATGAGTATTTGCTAAAAGCCCGTGGCCCGCCTCTCTTCCTGCAACTTCTTCATACACTTAGGGACTTATATGCCACACAAGTTTGGATCATTCTCTTATTAAAACCCAAATCCTTTATTTCCTTCATTCAAGGCCCTGTTGGGGAAGAATTTTATTTGTAAATGACCTCTTAAATTATAAAGTACATAAAACCAGAGATGGAAATTTTAGATAAAATATAGAGATTATCTCATGAGCCCTTCCTCATTACTACAAACTTGTAAATATTGCAATGGCTAGGTATTATCCCAGCGGGTACTTAAGTAAACTTACGTCACCAGTTTTACGTCACCAGTTTTAGGCTGCACTAAAGGCAGCGGGGCCTGGGCCAGTGCAGCCTAAAATGGAGGCAGAATAAAGTCTCACATAATAGCCAACTTTACTCAGAGCATCAGACAGTTTGTACTCTGAGGGTTATGAAAGGTCACATGAGTAAAGTTCTGGTGAGCTCAAGCTGTGTATAACCATAAGAACAAGGTGCATGCGGCAGAAATATGTTTTTCCATAGATGCAAATGACTAACAACAGCTGAAGTAAGCTCCCTCCTATCCACTGCACCTGGGAGGAACACAAGTACACACCCCAAGAGCAATTCCGTATTTTGGAAAAACTGAGGTCATATCTTGTTTCCTTGGAGTTTTCTCACCAAGCACTCAGAATTTCCCTCCCACAACTCCATTTGTGTACCACATCCCAACAGTCAACAAAGTGTTCATGTATATAAATTTATTACATGCACACTGAGGGTGCTCACATTTTGCCATCCATACTTATTGATCACATCCAAACCACAATTATTTTAAAGATGAGTACCTATCATATTATGACTGAGAATCTAGGGATTTTTTTTTTAAGAATATAACTATTCTTTGGTTTTGTTTGTTTGTTTTTGGTTTTGTTTTGCTTTTTTCAAGACAGGGTTTCTCTGTGTAGCCCTGGCTGTCCTTGAACTCACTTTGTAGACCAGGCTGCCCTCAGACTCAGAAATCCCTCTGCCTCTGCCTCCCGAGTGCTGGGACTAAAGTGCTATGCCACTGCCCAGCATAAAGAATTAAAGAGTTCATTTGTGCCAGGCAGTGGTGACACTTGCTTTTAATTCCAATACTCGGGAGGCAGAGGCAGGCGGATTTCTGAGTTCGAGGCCAGCCTGGTCTACAGAGTGAGTTCCAGGACAGCCAGGGCTACACAGAGAAACCCTGTCTCGATTCTGTTTGTAGTTTGTATCATTTCACATGGGAGAGCCATTTCACATGGGAGAGCCATTTCACATGGGAGAGCCATTTCAGTGTTTCTCAATTAAGGACACACACCTTAGAGCCACATGCAGAAACCATCTGTTTCACATAATAGTGCATCCGTCTTCACAAAGCCTTGTTCTCACTGCCTTTAACGTGGTATCCCCCCAGCATGCCACTCGCACAATCATGAGACTTGTGGGTAAACGAGGAACTTTATGCACTCCACACGTGTAATACCCTGCTTGCGAGTTCACTGGCTTCTAGATAAAATTCTAGAAACCTTTGCCTCCCCCAGTTTCAATTTCCCATAACTCTGAGGTCCTCCAGGCAGCTCTTCATGTCTTTTCCTTTTCCTTTCAGATAACTCGTCCTCCCTCCAGGAAGATGAAGAGGTAGAAATGGAGGCCATCAGTTGGTGGGCAGGCAGTCCAGCCATGAATGGGCATCCTGCCGCTCCACCCGTGACCACAGCTCGTTTCCCCAGCTGGGTCACCTTTGAAGACAATGAAGTCGGCTGCTCTTCGCCACCAGTCCCCTCTCCAAAAAAGCCAAACACCCCATCTGTCACAACTGCCGTACCAGATGTACCTTTCAACTCAACTGGGTCATTTAAGAGGGACCGTCCCAAGAGCACACTGATGAACTTATCCAAAGTTCAAAAGCTGGACATTTCCTCCTTAAACCGTCCACCTTCTGTAATCGAGGCCCCACCCTGGAGGGCCACCAATCCTTTCCTGAACGAGACTCTGCAGGACGTACAGCCCTCGCCTATCAATCCTTTCAGTGCTTACTTTGAAGAGCAGGAACGGCGATCCCAAAACAGTTCCGTTTCCAGTACCACCGGCAAAAGCCAAAGAGATTCTCTGATTGTCGTCTACCAGGATGCCATCAGCTTTGAAGATTCAGGCAAAAGCCAGCCCCACCCCGATGCCATCGAAAAGCTCAAGCAACTCCAAATTGATGATCCTGATCCTGTTGGAAATACAGCCCTGCCCGATGACGACCCCACTGCCTCAGTTGAGCTGGACACTCCCTCACCTGCCTCAGGGCTCTCTCAGCCCAGGGACGGGTGGCCAATGATGCTGCGAATCCCCGAGAAGAAAAACATCATGTCCTCTAGGCACTGGGGACCAATCTACATCAAACTGACCGACAGTGGTTACCTGCAGCTGTTTTATGAGCAAGGCTTAGAAAAGCCATTCCGTGAATTCAAGCTGGAGATCTGCCACGAGGTGTCGGAACCCCGGCTCCAAAACTTTGATGAGAACGGGAGGATCCACAGCTTGCGAATAGACCGGGTCACTTACAAGGAGAAGAAGAAATACCAGCCCAAACCTGCTGTGGCCCACGCCGCGGAACGGGAACAGGTAATTAAACTGGGCACCACCAACTACGACGACTTCCTGAGCTTTATCCATGCGGTTCAGGACCATCTCATGGATTTACCAGTGCTGTCCATGGACCTGAGCACAGTGGGCTTAAACTACCTCGAAGAGGAGATCACGGTTGACGTCAGAGATGAGTTCTCTGGCACGGTGGGCAAAGGAGACAACCAGATCCTACAGCACCATGTCTTGACTCGGATCCACATACTGAGTTTCCTCTCTGGGCTCGCCGAGTGCCGCTTGGGGCTCAATGACATCCTCATCAAAGGGAACGAAATCGTCTCCCGGCAGGACATCATGCCCACCACCACCACAAAGTGGATCAAGCTCCACGAATGCCGTTTCCACGGGTGCGTGGACGAGGACGTGTTTAACAGTTCCCGGGTTATTCTGTTTAACCCTTTGGACGCATGCCGGTTTGAGCTAATGAGGTTTAGGACCGTATTTGCAGAGAAGACCTTGCCCTTCACGCTCAGGACCGCGGCGAGCATTAACGGGGCGGAAGTGGAGGTGCAGAGCTGGCTGAGGATGTCCCCCGGCTTCTCTTCTAACCGCGACCCTCTCACTCAGGTTCCCTGTGAGAACGTAATGGTCCGCTACCCAGTGCCCAGTGAGTGGGTGAAAAACTTCCGCAGGGAGAGCGTTCTAGGGGAAAAGTCTTTGAAAGCCAAAGTGAACCGGGGTGCAAGTTTTGGTTCTGCCGGTGCCTCTGGCTCCGAGCCCGTCATGAGAGTAACTCTGGGAACGGCCAAGTATGAGCACGCCTTCAACTCCATTGTGTGGAGGATAAACCGGCTGCCAGACAAGAACTCAGGTAGGTAGGGATTCTCATCTCTGGATACAACCACTGAGACTGCTTAAGAGGTGGGGTCAACCTTCTATAGCCTAATAGGCCTGTGTGTAGCATTTAGTTATGTTGTATGGTGGAAGTAGTGGTAATAGGGAGGGAAGAAAAGGAGACTAGAAATGTCCATGTGTATTCATAACCATAACCTAGTATACGTCTTCTGTTTCCAGCCTTACCATTCTCATCTCCCATAAAGTATATTTATTATACTACTCAGCAGGGCAGCTAAATAGCTGTCCAGGTCAGCCTCTGAACTTCGTGCATGTGTTCGTGTTCTTGTGTAGTGTGTGTGTGCAAATGCACGTGTGCTTATGTGTGGAGGCTGGAGACTGTCATCAGATGTCATTCCTAGGGTGCTAGCCACCCTGTTTGGGTAAAAGATTCTCTCACTGGCCTGGAACTCAATTTAGCTCAATTGGCCGCCCCGTAAACCAAGTGATCCACCTGTCTTTGTTCCCCCTCCTGGTGGTTTTTGTGTTTTGTTGTTTTAATTATTTTACTATTTTATGTATGGGCTTTTGGGCTGCATGCATGTCTGTGCACCGTGCACATGCATTGCCTGCAGCGGCCAGAAGAAGGTTTCAGATCCCGAAGAACGAACTGAAATTACAGAGGTTTGTGACTCATCACCGTGCGGGTTCTCTGCAAGAGCAGCCCATGCACTCGGCCTCTGAGTCGTGTCTCCAGCCCGTCCCCAGCTCTGGGATTATCCGCAGGCAGCACCACACCTGGCTCTTTCACCTGACATCACTCACCTTCAGGTTCTTGTGAAAGCATTTTACTTGTTCAGCCATCAACAAGTTCTGTTGAAGTTTTGTTCTCCTGGAACTCATTAAAGTATTAGCTGAGGTACTAGAGGCAATTCCTTCCCAGATCCCAGAACGTGTGAGTTCTGAAGAGGAACCTTTCCGACGATCCCCCATCATATCCTCAGGATACGTGAGAGCTGAGCCTTCCGCAACCAGCTACTGTCGGTCATAATATCTCAGACCCAGTAGTTTTGAGACTTGTGATGGAAAAGAGATTAAAGAGCCAGGATATCAAGGTCCAAAGGGCTGGCGTTCCAGCAGACAGAAACTAAAGCAAGGAGTGTTTGATTTAAACAAACAGACTTCCCAGCCTGGCTCCCCTGCTCACAGCCAGAGGCTGTGTTACTGTGTCTGGGGGCAGTTCAGAAGGGAGTTACTAGCCAGACTTCTTGACTGGCAAAGCAAGGCAGCAGTAACAGCTTTGTTTGTGGAGCATGTCAAAGTGACCTCAGTGGCCCGAAACAAGCCCTTAAACCATGCCTCTTGTCTGCAATAAGCCATGCCCATCTGTTAAGGAAAGTGGATTAGCTAGTCAGAGGAGAAGGAAGAAAAAAAAATACTGGCTTGAAAGTGCCCATGCCTTCTCACACTACCTCTGCTAAACCATTGCTGTGTGTTCAGGGTGTTGTGCTACCAGTGGGGTTGGTTGTATTATCACATCTTAAATGGAATTTATGAGATAGCAAGAGTCTAATCAACTCCCGGAGGCTGCCCAGGGAGTAGGCAAAGCCCTGGCCTTCTGTGTCAGACACTGGGTGTGGCAACTCAAGCTGAAGAGACAGTCAGACCTCTGTGCTGGAGGCGGGGGTGGCCACCTGCTTCTGCCCTGTACTCGCTCCCTCCTTTCTCCTATGCTCAGCACTGGGTTCTCCTGGTGCTTAGGTACTTGCTGGCTCCGCCACTGGGGCCCATCTCACTTGACATTGGAAATGAGAAGCCCTGAATTCTCCTGTGGCACAAAAGCCCTGGGGAAGAGAGAATGGTGAAAGGACCGGGCTCTCAAGCTGGGACCTTAGATGAGAGGCTAAGATCTGACGGATGACATTACTCGCCTGAAGTCACAGAAGCACATACAAGGGTGTCTCTCTCTCTCTCTCTTTTTTTTTTTTTTTTTTTTTTTTTTTTTGGTATTTCGAGACAGGGTTTCTCTGTGTAGCCCTGGCTGTCCTGGAACTCACTTTGTAGACCAGGCTGGCCTGGAACTCAGAAATCCGCCTGCCTCTGCCTCCCAAGTGCTGGGATTAAAGGCGTGCACCACCACGCTCAGCGCAGTCAGTGCTCTTAACCACTGAGCCATCTCTCTAGCCTCCCAAGGGTCTCTCTTAATACCACAGGTCCTCTTTATAGATGAAGCCGAATAAATATACACCTCAAATAATCTGAATCCTGAAAACAAAGATTTGTAGTTTCCCAATATGTGCTAATAATGTCAAAGTGACTCAAAATACTCAAAAGTACCATATGGAGAATTTTAGTTGTATGCAACAAAGGCTGACCTTAAATGCCGTGGGAGTAGATGTCTTCAGGATGAGTAGGTCGTTGAACTGAGGAAAGGTTAAACGTCAGACATCAGAAAAGATAGCTCCGAAACAGCGCTAGTCACAGAAACTACCGGTCATCTCCTTGGTACAGTCATGGAGACAATTTTTTTGTCATCATTTTTGGTCCTTGGGCCACTTGGCTCAAGTTGACAAGTGACCAGAGCAATCAAGATGGCAGATAGTGCCAGAGACGACTATTGTCCTAAAGGAGACAGAAGAAAGGATTGCTAACCAAGAGAAACAGACCATGCACAGAGGGCAGGAGACCGCAAACAGATATTCAGCAAATACTTCTGTAGTGCTTCCCCTGCGACAGAGAATGCTCAGGAGACTGAGGCCAAGTGACAGGCAGCTTGGGAATTACACTCATTATTACTTTACTAGAATCGTTATGCGGGGGTCGAGACAGGGTTTCTCCGTGCAGCCCTGGAACTCTGTAGACCAGGCTGGCCTCAAACTCCAATCCCCCTGTCTCTGCCTCCCAAGTCCTGGGATTAAAGACGTGCCAGCTGTTAATTTCTCGGTAGGATTAACGGAGTGCAACACCACTGCCTGGTCTTGTCAATCTGAAATATTTGGGGGAGGGGAGTTGTTTTTATCCAAACAGGGTTTCTCTACATAGCTCTGGCTATCCTGGAACTCACTCTGTAGACCAGGCTGGCCTCAGAAATCTCCCTGCCTCTGCCTCCCAATTGCTGGGACTAAAGGCGTGCGCCACCACCAGTCAATCTGAATTTTAATGCTGAATTTCATCAAGAAAGACCCGTTGACATATAGATATGCTTATTTTTATAACCATGAATTGAACTATTCGAGTTTTAAAATGGTTTGCCCTAACTGTCCACCACACTTACACACACACATTCAATAGCCGAAGCTAGGAATGCAGGAGAAGATTTGGCTTCCAGAGTGCCTGTGGGTACGCTCTGAGACAACCAGAGAAGAAAGTCACCTTTTAAAAAGAGAAACCATCTCTCAATATTCCAGAAATGTCCAAGAACGCTAATTAGAAGCAAATCTTCAGGTCCCTGTCTGAGTTAAGAGGCCTTCCACACCATAGTGAACAGATTCTGTGGCAGTGTACCAAGTATGCAGGACCTGGTTTGGAGTCAGTGAGATCTGAATTGTATTCTTGGCTTTGCTGCTTAATGGTGGCGTGCCCTCATGCAACTGACCTAACCTTGTCAGAGAAATCTAATTTTTCTCATTTATGAGATAGGGTTATTAGTACTTAGCTCATTCAGAGTGAAATTGGGCGATGCTTTTAAGTGTGAAGCACAGTTTCAGTAGAGATGACAAATGACAGCTCTATAATTAGTCCGTGGCCCCCAAAACAATAGATGGAACAGAGGTGTGTTCGGATACCATCAAGTTTTGATTAATTTATATATATATATATATAGACACATACATACATATATGTGTGTGTGTTTGTGTGTGTGTGTGTGTGTGTTTCTGTTCCTTTCCTAAAAGCCAGTGCAAGTTTTTCTGTTAACTATCCTAGCCTTACTCTTTAGAAATAACCATTAATTTATGCTACATCCGCGAAAAACAAATACCTCACTCTGGAGTGATTTCCTTGGAGAGAGGGTGTGTGTCTCCTGATTCTCTGAGATTGAAAAATCCTGCCCAGAGCAATAAAGGAAATTGAAATTGAAATTATTGACTCGGAGAGGGAAGGAAGAGTCATACCATCAGTCAAAGCCACATCACAGTTTATCTGTAGTCATCTGCTGTTTCTCATCTCCACACTGTCGTCCTGCAACCTGGTCTCCATGTTTCAGGGACCATGAAATTATGACTCAGACCAAGGGGTAGCAGTCCACGGTCACAGCTCTGACACTTTTCACTGTGACCCGTGGCAGCTTGCTTTACCCCCAGAGCCCTCTGCCACCTTAAGACAGTGTGGTTCGACAGATCAGATCATTGGTCTAGTGCACTGTGTCCCCCAGTTTCCCGTGTGCTGCCCATAAGTCTGTCACTTTCATACATCACCCACCCACAGAAACATGCCTGAGGCATCTCTGAAAATATAAAATGCTATTAGGAGAATTCATCTTGTAAAGGAAAGCGGTTTGCTCCAGGCGGCTGTCACTGACGGTTTATTAGGTGCCAAGTGCTAATCTCATCTGCTCGTTCTCCCACTCTGCAGCCTTTCTTAGTGTTTGTGCTGTGTCCGCACAGCCTTTGGATCTAAACAGTCATAAAAGCCTGATTGATTCTCGGAGGATTTTTTCCATTTGTTTGTTTGTTTGTTTGTTTGTTTGCTCTCATTTTTACAAATGATGTTTAATCACCTTGGTACTTCTTTTTATTTATTTATCTTCTATTTTATGCGCATTGGAGTTTTGCCTGCATGTATGTCTGTATGAAGGGATGGGCTTTCCTGGAACTGGAGTTACAGAGTTGTGAGCTGCCATGTGGGTGCTGAGAACTGAAACTAGGTTCCCCGGAAAAGCAGCCATTGCTCTTAACCACTGAGCCCTCTCTCTCCAGCCTCCACGGACTGTGGCCTTTCTGATGGTGTTCCAGGCTGCAGTAATCAAGAGGCATGGGATGAAAGGGTCTGAGGCTCACGGAGCCTGATGTCTCCCTAGGGAAGCTCCTGATTGGACCCTCAGCAAGTGCCAGGGCGCAGCCTGCAGCCCTCCATTGTTAGCAGCATTGTTAGCAGCATGGTGCTTTAGCCCCGTTTCCCTTTTCATTTCTTCCTCAAAGGACTTAACGTCTGGATGCTTTCTTTCTGTTGCAGCTTCTGGCCACCCACACTGTTTCTTTTGCCACCTTGAGCTTGGCTCTGACCGGGAAGTGCCTTCCAGATTCGCCAACTACGTAAACGTCGAGTTCAGCATGCCCACAACTTCTGCCTCCAAAGCAGCCGTGAGATCCGTCTCTGTGGAGGACAAGCCTGACGTCAGGAAGTGGGTCAATTACTCTGCACACTACAGCTACAAGGTAGCCTGGGGAGAGCTTCCCGCCGAGGTGTCCAAGCCCATTTGTCTGCCCCCTCCCCACACTCCTTCCAGCAAATGCTTCTTATATCAAGGCACTTTACATTCATAGCTGTGGGTGAATCTGCTCTGACTTTAATGAAATAATTCCTCGAGAGTAAGAGAGAAGCTAGGCAAAAAATTAAGGGGCTGGTGAGAATGTAATACCTGATATGAATAACAGCACAGAGAATAGTGGGACTAAGCGATATTTGTTCCCCATCTGTGGCAAGATTCATGTTTTGGAGGGAGTGATCTTGGAAATGGGGGGGCGGGGGTGTGTGTGCTGGAAACAGGATAAGCTGAAGCAAATATTTCGTCTACAGGAGTTGTGTATCAGAACCCAGCAGAGGCACTGGGCTGTAGGAGTGCAGACTTAAAAGCCTTTCTTTCACAGTGATAATGGGATGGAGACTTGGGGGGCGGGTTCTGCAGTCAAAACTAGAGAGCCAGTTTTCTTGCAGGAGGGGGCGGTAGGGAGTACTGGGGACTTTGAAGACAGGGTCTCCCACTGTAGCTGAGTCCAGCTTTGAGTTCTGTTTATAAGATTATAGGTAGATCACTGTGAAACAAGGGCTTACAACACATCAAAATGATAACGCCCTGCAGAGGTAGACATTTGGTAGATCAAGTTCCGAAGAGGGAAGAGAAAGGCCTTGGCGAAAGATTTCACAAAGCCATTGGATCATTTCCTACGTATAATGATTCCCACAGACTTATATAATTTATTATTCCTTTAACTACGTTCCTAGTTGTAGCATCTAAAACTGTTTACCAAAAAGAACGAATGCCCCATCTTGTGGCCAGGAAAAAACTAGCAGTTCTCACAACCATGGACTGTAAGCTGTCTTCAGTTGTCTCCTCCAAAGGAGAAGCTTAACATCCCGTGCAGTACTAAGGAGCAGCCCGAGTTACGAGTTACAGGATTGCTAAGTGCAAAGGAGTCCCTTCCTAACTGACCAGAGGCTTTAGTCGGGGCGTGTTACTATTTAAAAGGAGTTTATTTATTTACTTATTTATTTAATGTGTGTGGGTATTTTGTCTGCATGTATGTCTGTGCCTGAGGAGACCTTGGGACTAGAGTCACAGAAAGTGGTGAGCCACCATGTAGGTGCTGGGAATTGAACCCAGGCCCTCCAGAAGGACAGCCAGTAAGGATTCTTAACCACTGAGCCATCTCTCGAGCCCAAGGCATGTTTCTTTCAAAGAACAACTTCTTTTTTTTTTTTTTTTTTTTTAGATTTATTTAGGGCTGGAGAGATGGCTCAGTGGTTAAGAGCACCGACTGATCTTCGGAAGATCCTGAGTTCAAATCCCAGCAACCACACGGTGGCTCACAACCGTCTTCTGGTGCATCTGAAGACAGCTACAGTGTACTTAGATATAATAATAAATAAATCTTTTAAAAAAAGATTTTTATTTTATTTCTATGAGTACACTGTAGCTGTCAGACACACCAGAAGAAGGCATCAGATCGCTGGGCGTGGAGGCGCAACCCTTTAATCCCAGCACTTGGGAGGCAGGGGCAGGTGGATTTCTGAGTTCAAGGCCAGCCTGGTCTACAGAGTGAGTTCCAGGAAACCCTGTCTCAAAAAAAAAAAAAAAAAAAAAAGAAGAAGAAGAAGAAGAAGAAGAAGAAGAAGGCGGCATCAGATCTCATTACAGATGGTTGTGAGTCACCAAGTGGTTGCTGGGAATTGAACTCAGGACCTCTGGAAGAGTAGTCAGTGCTCTTAACAGTGCTCTCCAGCTCAAAGAGCAACTTCTTGACAGGATTTTGCAGGAGATCGAACAGAACAATAAATGTTCTAATTCTTATTAGCTTAGAGACTTTTTAAAAAATGAAGTAATGGAGGGACTTAAGTGGTCAGCAACAGAAGGATTTAGTTACTCTATAAACCATTGCCTGTTGCCTACTGGAATCCCACACTGTTGAATAAAGTCAACTAGATCTTGTTCTTATCCCTCGAACCTACGGAATAGTGGAGGGAGGGATGACAGATATATTCAGAGGACACTCGTTCTCCCTCCTGAATGGACAGCACAGGTAGTATTTGAGCAACTCTGCGAGACGAAGAATGAATAAGAATTTTCCAGATGTACCATCTGGAATGCCGTACCTCCTGGGATCCTAGAGTCCTCGGGACTAGGGGTTCCACTGTGGCAGCTGCCAGAACATCCACGAGATTCCAGGCAGTTCCAAGGGACCTCCGGGCGTTCGTTTGGGTCATTTGTCTCATGCTTCTCCTTTCCCTTTCCTCTTAGTCCTGATATTTTTCTCCATCTTTTATTTTGGCAGGTGGAAATTGAACAGAAAAAGAGTTTGAAGCCAGACTTTGAGGGAGAGGACTTGGAAAACCCAAAGGAATGTGGGGTACAGTGACAGGGACCCTCCTCAAGGAACTGAGAGTGTCTTCCGGAATAACTCAAGTTTAAGTCAACACCTGCTGTGGAGGCTCCGTGGTGGGGGCAGTCTCCCTCGGTTTCCTGTGAGCCCTTACCTGTGGGTCCTAGGGAATCCTCAGGGGGCTGCTTCCAATAGACTCCCCGGCACTGAGCATGCCTGAAGCACGTGACACCCCTGGCTTCTGGAGTTTACTATGGACTGAGCCTCTTTGTCTCTTTTCTGCTTATATCGTGGCATGTGGTTGGCGGTGACGATCAGAAACCCGGAAAGGACCTCCAACATCAGTGTTGGCACAGTTTGTCCCCAGTATTCACAGGTCCCTTGTATGTTTCTGGAAAAAAGTAGCCTTGACGGTTTATTAAGAATCCATCTCCGTTGCTCCCTCTATAAAAGAGTCAAAGAGTTCCAGAGCCATTTCTTTGGGCCTACTTTTTGAGATACCTCCTCTTTCTTTAATGTTGGCATTCTCCCCCAGGGGTTTTCCAAATGTTTCCCTTCTGGTTCTGGATTTGTTCAAGATCAAAACACTCTTCCAACTTCTCTTCCATCTGCCATCCTAAATCATGGTACACGACGGCAAAGGCTCTATCTGATAATTTCAAATTTAGGTTTTGGAGCTTAATTCTACAAATGGACTAGATTGATTCAGTCTGTTGGCGGGGGGGGGGGGGGGGGGGGGGGGGGAGCATTTATTTTTCCTCCCTTGAAGGAAAAGGGGCATTAAATAAAATGTAAGCTTATATTCAGAAGACAGCTTCAATCATAAAATATGCCAGATTCTCACTGGTCACTTTTAATTCCTGAAATTCAGTCTTGGCTGTAATTTCATGGGTGTAGAAGAGACACTTGGAATTTCCTTTTATACCTCATATACAATGACTGTTACACATCTCTTCCCTCAAAATTTAGAGGAAATTTAAGCTTAAAAGATCATTTTAAAAGCTGAGTTTGAATGATCTTTACCCCAAATTCCAAGGTTAAATAATATTATGAAAGTTAAATATTGTGAAAGTTCAAAAGGCACCAGGTGGTGGTGGCACATACCTTTAATCCCAGCACTTGGAAGGCAGAGGCAAGTCTCTCTGAGTTCAAAGTCAGCCTGGCCCTTAGAGTGAGTTCCAGGACAGCCATGGGTGCAGAGAGAACTCCTGTCTCGAAAAACCAAAACCAAAACCAAAAGGCAAAAGGCTCCAGAGTAGGCTGGGGAAAGCCCACCTCCAGTGTCAAGAATGTGAAATCCTGATTCCAAGGCTCAGGCTGGTCTCCTTTTCCCTCACGGGTTCCCACCCCGCCCCCTGCTTATCTGTACTCTGGAAAATTCTCTCAAGAAGAACAAAGTGAGAGGACAGAATTTGTATTTTATCAGACTTGGGGAATATATGGAAATAAATAGAAAAGATCTGTAGTTTGGGATTAAGCGACTCAAGCTTTTTTTTTTTTTTCAGCTCATATTCAGTGAGCTATGTACTGACTTAGGCATTAGAAACTGTTACCGTGTTTTGAACCATGTGTTTAACTCTCTAAGCATTAGATTGAAATGAAAAGGACAAGCTGCATAGGCCTAGATGGGAGGACCTGTATTCTGAGTTTTTAAAATGCCACCCTTTGAACACAGAGGGTGTGTGTATGTGTGTGTTGATGAGAACTAGGGAGATTTGATATTATAGCAGTCCATATAGAAATGTTTTCTTGAGGAGTTCAGTTTTGAACCAGGAATAGATCCACGGCTATTCACAAAGCTAATGCCTTCCATCTGTGGTGGTAGGTCTTTAACAGCTGGGCATGATGCATTGGCCAGCACTCGCCTGAGTGGAGGCTTTCATTCAAGTATAGCTACTGTATTTTAGAGGAGACATTAATAAGTTGACCATATCCACAGGCAGGTGACCAGGGTTGTAAAGATCCTGGTTATATAAGAAACGGGAGGGGGGGGGCATGCAGCTCTCCTGCAGAGCAGAGGGCACAGCTGGGAAGGGAGTGCAGGGAAGTTGGGAAATGAGGTAATAGTCAATTACCAACTCATTTTCTGCGAGCTATAAAAAGGAAGAGGAGTTAGCTTTGTTTTGCATAACTTCAAAGGCAAAAAGAAATAGGAACAGAAGAGAACTTTACAGATGGCAGTTATAGGAATCTTCTAGGAAAGACGTGTTCTAAAGAAGAAAGTGTAAAGTAAGATTTCCTGCTGCAGCAAGTGCCCAATCCCAGGGACTGTCACTTTGGATTGGGCAAGGCGGCAGGAAAGCTCTTTTTCAGACAATGTTGATAGGAGTGAGGCTATCTAAGCCCTAGGCAGCCTTTCCTCTCTGTGTTTTGTGCTGTTGGAGGGCAGTGGAGTTCTCGAGAAGAAGTCTGTATTTCCACTGTTGGGTTAACGGTCTTGGGAGACTCAGATGACCAATGGGCTGGGGAGTTGGTCAGAGGGTGAAGGTCATCTCTGGCTTAGCCCTGTGTTAAGAGCCCTGCCTGGGCTGCTCGCATGCACAGCCCCTGTCCCTCCCATTCCCTTAGCTAATTCTTCCTGCCTTGGTACTTCACCTGAACTGTTTGGATTTTTTAAATTTGTTTCGCCTTAATCAAAAGATGAAACAAAAAGTCCCCTCTGTGCTATTTATATTTAGCAAGCAATTTATCACTAATTTTTAAGTTATAGACTACCCTCTTGGTTCCATCAAATTTGGTTGGCCTCTACTGTGCTTAGGGTCATTATGGATAACATATAGGGAGGTAGGTGATGTGTAGTTCAGGGCTTACTGATAACTCTACCTAAAAAACATAGTTGTGCAAATTACCCTTTTAATATGCAGAATGTGTGCTTGCCACAGTGCTCCTCAACTTCTATTTTTCTGTACAAAAAAAAAAAAAAGCCCAAATCTATGGTATCATTCACATAAAAATATGAAAAGTGGATTGGTTTTTACCAATACAAACATTGGTTTTTAGTCACATAGTATCAAAAACTGTTTTTGTGTCTAGGACTAATATTTCGACTTTACAGTGAAACAAGACAAAAAGACTAATGTATCATTCTAATGTATCAAACAGGAGGTCTGGTCGTGTAGCTCAGTGATAGAGAACCTACCTAGCGTGCACAAGGTCCAGTAAGTATGGTTCAAACCCCAGGGCCACAGAAACAACAACAGAAAGGAGTGGCAGGTATTTTGAGGGCAGATCCCTGAAGCCCCTCTTGTTGACATAGGGAAAGCGCGCCAGCCCCTTCCTCCTTACTGTCTGGACTTCTTTTTCAACTTGCTTCCTCATCTGCCCAAGACCTCCCCACGTTCACTGAGAGGGCTTATCCTCACGAGTGCTCCTTAATTTAAAGGACTTCTTATTTGAAGTGGGACTAATCTCTGTTTAGAAACATAGTTGAGATCAGGAGTTCATGTCCCTAGAAGCTCTCTATTCCTGAGAAATGTGACACATGCTGACCAAGAGCCTATTTATTCATTGTGATTCAAACGCCTCTAGAGTGTGAGCCACTGCAGGGCTCCGCTGCTTTAAATACTTCTAAGTCAACCATACTCATTAAATAGATGGAAATTATTGGCACTCTGAGACTACTTAGCCTGTGCGTACAGCTAGCAAGCCGCAGTCATTTCCTGAAGGACTTAAGTAATGATTTAGCTCTGCTTTCATCCCTGCCTCCAGTGTCACCCAAGTGTCAGGATGGTGGCACTCAATGCGTTGCTAAGTCTGACCTACAGAGTCACCTTATTCATATCAACAAACACTTGTTCTCTACACTCAGAGGGGCGGGGGGGGGGAGTAGGTGCTGTCCACAATTATACTACCGATTCGGTTTTATTGCTGCCAATCAAACAAACCTGTGAGCCTCTGCCTCACTGACAGCGACTCAGGGAAGAAGCTCACGTCTGATGGAGTGTGCAGCCCATCCTGCTGGGTCAGGTCTTCGTCCTCCCAACTGTAACCATGTCCTCAAAGGAGATGGGAGTCTGAGACAGGAAGGCTGGGGCTCACAGGTGAAGTCATGATTTCAAAGCTGGTTTATATTCTTATCATCTGTTAAAGGGTAGAAGAACAGAGAATGAGCTGACTTTTTTTTTCTACCTTAAAAGTCTTAGGAATTAATTTCTCTGAGTAGGAAGCATTGCCATTTATACTTTTATAAATTCCCCTGATAAAAGGTGGTAAATTTATCTCTTCTAAGAATGGTTGGCTCAAATTAATCCTAGCACGTCTGAAGTCGAGATTGTGATAAGATTAGAATGTGATAGAGAGTCCAGTCAAAATTAACAAAAAAATTAAATAGAAATATAACATCTAATAAATGTATCTTGCGTTAACACTTCACTGCCATTACCATGACGGCATTTTATATAACATTCATTGGTCAGTATAGTGCCTCTATGGTTGTGATGGGTGTTTTCGTCACCAGTACGGTGTTGCCAATTCTGTACAAATCACCACATTTTAAATACACTCTTTGGAAATGAGATTGGCTTTAGATATTCTCATTCATAATCGTGTATTAAAGAGATTAAGAGTGAAGGAGATACAGGCGGGCAAATCTTAAGTGTGGGAACAAATGCATGTGTTAGTAACATTCCCCACGGTCGCCTAAGCAAGAGCATGGAAGTTTTACATTTCTTCTGGTGTGCCTTAGCCAATTTGCTAATCAAAGTCCAGTCCTGTACTTTAAGAGTTGAAAGGGGGTTTGGGAAGAGGATGCAAATATCAACTTCCA
The DNA here is from genome assembly GCA_902729485.2 of Mus minutoides. NCBI lineage: Eukaryota > Metazoa > Chordata > Mammalia > Rodentia > Muridae > Mus > Mus minutoides. The sequence goes on from LR749632.1 coordinate 247,549, forward strand.
ATTCCCAGCCATAAAGGCAGAAAATTTCAATAGTACTACGTTCTGCAGAACCTGGAAAAATGCAAATAAAAACTGGACGTAATAAAAAGCTACTAAAGAGCAGACTAAAGAAAATAATTTCAGTATGAAAAGAATTGGAAACTATCCAGCCTTGGCCACGGAAATTTAGTATAACCTGAACTGGAGGCTGTCTCGTAAAGTAAGAAGCTATAGGAAAGAAGGGGCATCGTGGTAACAGACAGCAAAAGGTCTTCCGCTCTTCCAGGACTGCTCAAGTGCTGCCTAAGGTGCTGTTAGCTGCCAGCTTCCCTGCGGGGACCACACACTAAGCTGTTGGAGATAGCTGTTGGTAGGCATGCTGTGATGGCTTTATGGAGGAAAAAGTTGGGCTTTCTGTGACTATTTAAAGGACCCAAGCACGGAGCCAGCTACGATTACTGACTGACCTGCTGTTATCTTCCTAGTTCCCAGAGACAAAAGAGAGAGCCCTGGGCTGTTACAAAAGAAGCCCCAACAAACAAAAAGGTCGTTACCAAAATACCGAACAAAGTGTTTTATAGGGAGGGACGGTGAAAAACAGCTATAAGATACAGTCATACTAAGAATGTCAAGAATACGAATTCTTGGTTCTTCAAATTTCATCCTCTCACCTTCTCTGGTCGAGAGAGGAGGGGGTAGGGGAGGGGTGACGAGGCTAGATGGAAATGCATGAAAGCCCCCAGTCCTCTGTTCTGCTGTTGACTTCAGAATGCCAGTTGAATATGAAGGTCAAAGGGTCAAAGGGTGGTCTCCCAAGTGGATACTGGGGTGTGAATACCTCAATACCTCCAACTTAAAGACGCTAGGATGTAGGATGCTGGAATGGTCTGTGATCTATAAAAGACCATAGGAGAGAGCGGGGAAACAGAAGCTAATCTGGAGCCATCTGCAGTTATAGCAAAGCCACGTGAGAGAGAAAGCCAGTCACTGTACATAAAAATGTACTTAATTTTTTTTTTCTTAGTAGCATCTCTGTGTATTGTGTTTGAATATGCTTTTAGTTTTGTTGGAGGGGAGGTGGTTGTACTTACTCAGATAGAATGGATCGGTTCTAACTGGTCAGATGGAATTCCAGCATCCCCTCCTGGTTCATTCCCATGTCCTGCCTCAGATGAAACCCCACTTCTCACTGTGGACCCTGCCACACTGTGGCTAAAGCCTTAAGTGCCACCATGACTCGTGCCCATATCTTACAGGGAGCCTCGACAGCGCCAGTTCTGTGGACACAGGTAAACCCTTAGCTCCCAGCATCAGCCTGTTGGACTTAAGGGTTTTCAAGAACGGTGCATGCGGTGTCATGAATCCCCCTCTCCTCAGCCAGCATTCGTATATCTCTTACGGTCACTTGCCAACGGAAACTGGACAGCCCTCTGCCATATCGAGGAGGTTCATCAGGATCGGTGTTTGGGATGGAGGAGCATCCTTCCTCACCCTCCATTTCTGTAAGGTCCATATGAATTTCAGTGTGTTGATGGCTGAGCCCAAGATCCAGTGAATGCCCTGACCATTCTGACGCTTGTATTTCCTATCCTTTGTCACTCATCCTCACTCAGTGTAACTTCTTGCACTAGTGTGGCCCGTTTTATGTAAAACCAGTTAACTTTAAAAAGAATGTGCCTATGTAATAAAGTCTACACACTGGCTATTTCTGCAGAGGTGATGTTTTGTTTTAGATGTTTTCCTGAATAATCTGTAATATCTTTTGGGGGAGGGCTATGAAAAGGAAGTATTAATAAAAAATTTAAGCAAAGCGGCATTGCAGTGTTTTATGAATACAGCCTGATAAGGAGTGTTTGTCTGGCATGGTAGTGTGTGTCTTTAATAAAAATGAATTAAAACTTAAAAAAAAAAAAAAAGAGTAGATGTTTACTAATGAGGTCCATTACCCAGGCAGTATCGTTTTGGGTCATAAGATGACAAGTAATTTGCTTAAATTATTTTAGATAAATTTATCATTTATACAATTTAAGTCAGTTCTAAATCCACTAATTGCACTCCATTTTTTTTTTTTTGGTCAGGAGCCATAATGAGACAAGCTAATAACTAGCCAGTGATCATCCTGAAATGGCCTGCTTCTGATTATTATATAATCTTCGACAGGTGCACCCTTATTAAGCAAGGCTGTAAGAGATTCATTTTAGGAAAGATTCCTGCTATTAATATGCTTTTCCTGCTATTATTAAACATATATAACAATCACTAAGTAGTAGCGCACCCCTTTGGAGCAGATCTCTGCAGATCCACGAAGATGTACTGTCTGGTAGTGATGCTATATAGATAAATAGATGACTGAAGTATTTATGATGATCCTCTAAGAATTCCTAAAATTGTATCAGTGATTATTAAGCTCATTTATAGTGAGACTGCTATTAGGTCCTTTTCTGATAGTCAAAACTGCGATATGAGAACTCTGCCAGTCTCCCAAGTCACCAGTGAATTACTCTTAGTAAACAGACTTTCTCCTACTCAGAGCACATTCCAAGAGGTTGTAAAAGGATTAACCAAAGGTCATAAAAAGGGAACTAAGGATTTATTTTAGGTGCTAGGACAGGAGATAAAGCACTGACTGGGCTTATCTATACAAAACTTCACTAATAATTTAATTATGGTTTTAAACCTTCAGTGAATCTGTGGAGCTGAGACAGGTGATGTTTAGCTAGATAATTACTCCTAGCAGATATGCATGTAAACATCCTCTATTGTAAACGTCTATTTCGATTTATGATTTGATTTTCTGTGTGAACTTTTGATGAACTTTTTAACATGTGATCATGTATTCTGAAAGATGTTTAAGGACTGAAGACAAAGAGAAGAGTCAGAACTGAGGGACTGAGGTGAGAGGAACAGAGGTGAGAAGTTTTTAGAACATTTTTTAGGTTAGAAGGAGAATGTAGAGTGGAGTAACTTAGAAACGATAGGTAACATAAAATACTAAGAGCAATGTGCGAATGCAGAGGGAGAGAGGAAAAAAGAAGATGTCACAGAGAGCAGAAGGAGCAGTCAGACTTCTTACCATGGGACAGAACAGGTCCCACAGTAAGGACAAGGAAGGCTTAGCCTTATTAAAAGGAACAAAGCTTTTATCTTACAAACATGGGTTTAAATCATTTAGCATTAAAAGGGTAGAAGCCTTTTCTTTCTCTATGTAATAAAGATTGAAGCTCATTTTTCATCCAGAATGAGTGAGTTCTTTCTGTACCCGTGCTTGTTCTTTTGCTCCACATGCATATGTAAGTATGGATGTGTGTGTAAGTATGTAATTGTGAGTATGTATGTATGTGTTTGTGTGTAAGTATGTGATTGTAAGAATGCATGCAAGCTGGCCCCAACTGGGTCGGAATGGAAATATATAAATGAATAAATGAGTATGCATGAATCTGTATATGAACTTATGTGAGATTCTGCATATCCGCTTATAAAAAAGTTTTTCCTTCTGTGAATGTTATTCTTTTCTCCTGGTTCAATAGAAGTTTACTGCTCCAAACTCTCCCCTAGCCTGACAGTAAGAGGCATCTGGACAATAGGGAAAAAGCTCTAGCAATTAATTCTTTACTTAATCTCCTGCTGTTTTAGGATGAGATGCTCAGTGCCTGAGACTGTAGTCTCTGGTCTCAGAGGAACACAGAAGGCAGGTCAGCTACAATAGCATGGTAACTTAGACTTAGATAAGTAAACTTTTTATTATACAGCAACCCTAAATTTCTCGTAGGACAAAAGTCTTACCCTCCGCAGACACGCTTCCCCCTCTGCTACCTCAAGAAGAGCCAACAAGAAGGAAGGAATCTCCCAGCCATGTGTGTGTGTGTGTGTGTGTGTGTGTGTGTGTGTGTGTGTGTCCGTGTGTCCTAACTGCTATGAGAAAATACATGAAACATATAGAGTCCTCAAGGTATTCTTGGAGGTAAGTATGCAGAGGAGTCCATAAATGATGAGTTTGTACATAATTCCTGTTCTATTGCCAGTGCTCAACCAGTAATTAATTGGTAAATACTAATTGCTAATGTCAACCCATTTGGAAAAAAATCAGTATAGAACTATGGGAAAGATTAAAAGCAAAGAAGACACCGGGCGATGGTGGCTCACGCTTTTAATCCCAGCACTTGGGAGGCTGAGACAGGCGAATTTCTGAGTTCGAGGCCAGCCTGGTCTACAAAGTGAGTTCCAGGACAGCCAGGGCTACACAGAGAAACCCTGTCTCGGGGAGGAAAAAAAAAACAAAAACAAAAACAAAAAAAAACAAAGAAGATGATGTCAAGGTTGGTTTGAGTTTGAGTAAACAAAATATAAATAGACAGCATTGTGCTTGGGTTAGTTCACATGAACCAAGGAAGGACATTTTATTACAAAACACAAGCATGTACTGTGGAAGAGCTCAGACTAGTTCAGTGGCTCCTGCTGTCGAGGGAGTCTGTCCTGAACAGTACACAGAATTCCGTTGTCTGTTCCATAATAAATTGGGGCTAGGAAGTGGTGTCAGAAGACCAGCTGGGGCTGGAGAGATGGCTCAGTGGTTAAGAGCACTGACTGCTCTTCTAGAGGTTCTGAGTTCAATTCCCAGCAACCACACGGTGGCTCACAAACATCTGTAATGGAGTCTGGTGTGTGTCTGAAGACAACTACAGTATATTCATATAAATAAATAAATCTTTTTTTTTTTTTTTAAAGAGTTAATAGGCAGCCGGGCATGGTGGCACACGCCTTTAATTCCAGCACTTGGGAGGCAGAGGCAGGCGGATTTCTGAGTTCGAGGCCAGCCTGGTCTACAGAGTGAGTCCCAGGACAGCCAGGGCTACACAGAGAAACCCTGTCTCAAAAAAAAAAAAAAAAAAAAAAAAAAAAAAAAAAAAAAAAAAAAAACAAAAAAAAAAAAAAAATAANTTGCTGGAGATTCTGATGACCAAGATTGTACTTACCCCAAGAAATAAGTCATCCCTAATCAGCAGGAAGTAGTCTAAAGAGATCTATGTCCCCATTCCCCTCCAACCTTCTTTCTTTCCTACCTAGTGTTGGGGAATTGGAACAGAGGTAGACAAATAAGAACCCAATAAAATGCACCCCCCTTAAAAAATAGCATCAAAAGACATATATACACATTTATGTTGTTGTTGTTGTTGTTGTTATTCTGTTTTTCCAAGTGGGGTTTCTCTGTATAACAGAGCCCTGGCTGTCCCAGAACTCACTTTATAGACCAGGCTGCCCTCCAACTCACAGAACCCTCCCTGCCTCTGCCTCCTGAGTGCAGAGATTTAAGACATTTACCACCATACACTGCCACTTTTAATATATATATTTAAAAAAACATAATATTAAACTATGTGTAGTGAATACCTTTAATCCCATAACCCCAGTGTTAGTAGGTGACTTCAGGGACAGTCAGAGCTACATAGTTGTCTCAAAGCAACAACAAAACCACAATATTTTCAAGCAATTCTTTACTGATTATACTCTGGTTCGAGCACCAGTACAGGGGTTTGTAGTGTGCGTTCTCCCTCATTTATCTAAGTAGTCACTTTTCTCTGATTCCAGGTTGGTGAATATAATAGACTTTACCAAAAGTTAGGAACTGATGATATGGTAGCATGAATGACAATGGCCCACATAAGCTCATATGTTTGAATGCTTGTTTCTGCAGATGGTGGAACTGTTTGAGAAGGACTAAGAGGGATGGCCTTGTTGGAGGAGGAACATTACTGGAAGTAGGCTCTGAGGTTTAAAAAACCCACATCATTCCCACTTAGCTCCCACATTCTCTGACTTGTGGTGATTGTCTCAACATAAAAGCTCTTGGCTACTGCTCCAGAACCATGCCTGCTGCCATGCTCCCCACCACGACTACCACAGACTCACCCTCGGAAACTGTACACATGCCCTCAACTAAATGATTTCTTTTATAGGTTGCCTTGGACATGGTGTCTCTTCAAAGTAATAGAAAAGGATCTAAAATAGATAGATAGATAGATAGAGCTATAGCACAAAAGCAGACACTCTGCTCCTAAAGGCACTGACCATACCCTACAATACCCTACAGAGGGAATTCCCGATGGAACACTTTCTCCTTAAGCTCCAACCTGAGCAAACCTACTCCTCAAGTCCCCAAGGTCATTCTCTGCCAATGATGAATGAAAATGTAGCATCCTGTCCCAGTGGGGATTGTAAGGGTTTTTTTTGTTTTGTTTTTGTTTTTGTTTTTGTTTTTGTTTTTGTTTTTTTTTGGACAGTGTCCTCAAACTCAGATATTCACCTGCCTCTGCCTCCTGAGTGCTGGGATTAAAGGGGTGCACCACTGCCTCGCTGCTGAAATTATATTCTTTTTTTTTTTAAAGATTTATTTTATTTATTATATGTAAGTACACTGTAGCTGTCTTCAGACACTCCAGAAGAGGGCGCCAGATCTCGTTACGGATGGTTGTGAGCCACCATGTGGATGCTGGGATTTGAACTTATCACCTTCGGAAGAGCAGTTGGGTGCTCTTACCCGCTGAGCCATCTCACCAGCCCCTGAAATTATATTCTTAAATAAATACTTTCAACCCTTATATAAATAGTCACAAAGGAGGCCAAGGGGCATATAGAGGGAAAAATTTTAATGATCATTGTTCTACAACCCTCAACTTTTTAAATTTCTCCCTTGTGGATATGAAGAATAAGTTCATGAACAGTGGGAAGAAGTCGTTAAAATGAGTCACACACCGTTTCCCTGAGATCTATGACATGAATGGGCCGTTCCAGACTTGACAGCTTTGACTTTTTGCTTGCCTTACAGACACACCAACAAACAACCTGAGTGAAAGCGGCAGGACTTCCCCCCTTCTACCTCACTCTAAGATATAAAGAAGGATCTGGACCACTACTCCTTCTCATCCTGCCCTGTACCCAGGGAAGGTGCTTTCCAAACCAAAGCAAGTCAATCTTGCATTGTCAAAAAGATACAAAGTCACTCAAAGGTTACAGATGAAATTATCAGGAGACCTTGAAGTCAAATGCCTGAGAGATGGTTCAACAGGCAAACTGCTTTCTGCGCAACCCCCGGTGGCTTCAGTTCTGGAGTCCATAGCCAGCATCCACGTGAAAAAGATGAATGCATAGGTTCTGTCTGAATTTACAGCCCCAGGAGTACTACAGGATGGGGGTGGGGGGGCAACCATGACAAGTAAAACTACCCAGGAGAAAAGCAGCAGAAATAATAAGAGAGACCCTGCCCCCAAAACAAAGTGATAAAGAGTACTGCCACACACACACACACACACACACACACACACACACACACACACACACACGAAAATCTTTTTATAAATTGGTGCTCCAATAATGGCACAGTTAACCTAGTTTCTTAATACAGTGTCCCCTAAAGTTCTGCCTCAAAGAAGAAAGAGTTCAGTATAGCACACACAATCCTAGATGGTGGTTACAAGGTTTCAAGTACTTCTTTCTGATTACAAGTTTTTTTTTTTTTGTGGACCCCTGAGAGATATTACAGCCTGTTTCTAGTTAGGGTGTGGCGTGTGACCTTACCCTACACCTTTAATCCCTCTGGCTGGGTACACCTTTAATCCCTCTGGCTGGGACTCAGACAGACAGCCCCTTAATACACACCTTTAAGCCCAAACAATGAAAATAAAGTTAGTTTGTAGAAGGAAGCAGCTATGTTTGAAACTGATGTCTAATTGAGTGGAAGAAAAAAAAAATGACAAGATTTGACAGAATGGGATATGCTCAATTCTCATGACAACAGAAGGGAAGGGAAGCTACTGGAGGGAGAGACTGACAGTACAGGAGAAAGAGAGGACAGCACTGGAATCCGGTAGAATTCCTGGAAAGCAGTACAGTAGAGTTGAGAGGGAGGGAGAGTGGAGCAGCAGAGAGGAGGAGGAGGAGGCAGGTTTAACGGGAGAAGCTTACAGAGTCAGACTGAAGAGAGAACGAGCTAGACACAGATAAAGACAGAATGAGCAAGAGAATGAGAGGTGCCAGAAGATTAGAAAAGATTGCTGGAGTTAGAGGCCAAGCAGAGCAATTCAGTGGCTGATTCAGCGATTGAATCAGTCATCTGGGAAGGAGTTCAAGCCAGAACAGCTGGATTGAACCAGCCAGCCAAAGATCAGAAAGAACAAGGAAAGGTGAGCTTATTCAGCAGCAAGTCTCAGAGGCTGCAAACATTCTAGGCTTAGATTAGACTGTATGGAGGCTAGAAGCTTCCAGCACTAGGCCTAGGTTAGCAGACAAGGGCAATAATCCCTGGAGACCACAGTCCCTGGAGACCACAGTCCTTGGAGACCACAGTTAATTCGGGCAAATAAAAAGTACTTTTACAGAGAGATGTGCAAATAGTAACCTCTGTAAGTTGACCCTGGCAACAATAGCCAGCATCGTTCTCATTAAAGTGATTCTTTTCAAACCTTTATTCTCCATTCCATTCTATTAATGAAGCATAAACTACAAAGTGCATGTTTCCTACTATAAACCTTTATCAGGTTCACTTAGCAGTTCATCTTTACAGTCTTTTGCCAATCCAGTGAACTTCTCTCCATATCACTAAAAAATGTATAATGTAGAAGGGCTTAGAAGGCCCAGGAGGCTGATTGGCAATTAATGGTTACCTAAAGGAAGGAGAGCCTTTTTCTTTGAGTAGTGTGGTTATTTTTTTTTAAGATTTATTTATTATTATATCTAAGTAGACTGTAGCTGTCTTCAGACGTACCAGAAGAGGACATCAGATCTCTTTACTAGTGTGGTTGCTGGGATTTGAACTCAAGACCTTCAGAAGAGCAGTCAGGGCTCTTAACTGCTGAGCCATCTCTCCAACCCGATGTGGTTACTTCTTAGCTGCTCATGTTTCAGTAAATAGCAATACACACACATTCATGCAAGAAACCATAATCAAAACCAGTGGGACTCACACACAGATACACACACAGATGGAAGTAGGAAGGGAACATGTTGGAAAGAAGAAAGGGGTCAAGAGGAGAGGGATATCAGAGGATAGTGACTATATGTGTAATCAGAATAAGTTATAAATATATGTATGATACTGCTAAAGAATAAAGTATCTCAAAGCCTGTGTAGTGGCTTGCACTCTACTGGGCTTACCTACCTACAATACTTACTTCATAGACACCTACGAATCACATAAGGTTGACATCCTTATTTTACAGATTAAAAGAAGAAAGCGAAGAAGAAGAAGAAGAAGAAGAAGAAGAAGAAGAAGAAGAAGAAGAAGAAGAAGAAGAAGAAGAAGAAAACCAGAGCCACAGAGAGGTTAACTGATTTTCCCAAGAGTAGGAAGCCCACAGAATCAACTAACCAGGGCTCGTAGCGGCTCACAGAGACTGAACCAGCAACCAAAGAGCCTGCATGGGTTTGACCTAGGCCTTCTGCACAGATGTTACCGTTGTGTAGTTTGGATTTCTTGTGGGTCTCCTAACGGTGGAAGCAGGGGACATGGGGGCAGGGGGGCAGTGAGTGCTGTCTCTGACTCTTTTGCCTGCTTTTGGGGTCTTTTTTCTCATAGTGGGTTGCTTTTCCTCATAGTGGGTTGCCTTGTTCAGCCTTAATACGAGGGGAGGTGTCTAGTCCTAATGGAACTTGATATGCCATGTTTGGTTGATATCCATGGGTGTACTGGCTAGTTTTGTGTCAACTTGACACAGGCTGGAGTTATCACAGAGAAAGGAGCTTCAGTTGAGGAAATGCCTCCATGAGATTCAACTGTAAGGCATTTTCTCAATTAGTGATCAAGGGGGAAGGGCCCCTTGTGGGTGGGACCATCTCTGGGCTGGTAGTCTTGGGTTCTATAAGAGAGCAGGCTGAGCAAGCCAGTGGAAGCAAGCCAGTAAGTAACATCTCTGCATCAGCTCCTGCTTCCTGACTTGCTTGAGTTCCAGTCCTGCATCCTTTGGAGATCAGCCACAATGTAGAAAGTGTAAGCCGAATAAACCTTTTCCTCCCCAACTGCTTCTTGGTCATGATGTTTGTGCAGGAATAGAAACCCTGACTAAGACAATGGTGGACCTGCCCTTTTCTAAAGAGAAATGGAGGAGGAAAAAGAGGAGAAGAGGAGGGAAGGGAAACTGTTGTGGGGATGTAAATAACAACAACAACAATAATGATGATAATAATAATTAATAAAAGCAAAAACATAGTAAAAAGTGGTAGAACTTGCCTGATGAAGCTGAGCCCCTGTCTGTGTTAGTCTGCCCCCTGCAGGACAGTCATGAGTGAGCCACCACATTCTCAGTGACACCAACCACTAAAACTTGCTGACCAATATACTATTCACTGAAGAAATAGTTTTTTTTTAATTGAAAATAGATGTTTTTCATACAATATCTTCTAGTTATGCTTCTCTCCTTCCCCCCTAATTCCTCCCAGATTCCCCTCACTTCCGCACCACCCAAAAACCCTCTTTTTTTCTCTCACTCATTAGAATACAAACAGGCAGCCAGGCAGTGGTGGCACACGCCTTTAATCCCAGCACTTGGGAGGCAGAGGCAGGCGGATTTCTGAGTTTGAGGCCAGCCTGGTCTACAGAGTGAGTTCCAGGACAGCCAGGAAACCCTGTCTTGAAAAACAAAACAAAACAAAACAAAACAAAACACAGGCATCTAAATAATTAATAATAATAATAATAATAATAATAATAAACAGGGTATGGCAAAAAAAGCAAATAAACAGAAGAGAAAGAACCAAAGAAAAAGCTCAAGAAACACATAAAGTTGAAGAAACAAACATGTTTTCACTCACAGAAATCCCATAAAAACATAAAACCAGAAATCATCCTCAGAGGATCTAAAAGGTTAAAACAAAACAAAACAAACAAACAAACAAACCAAAAGCCAAGAATCCCAAGAAGCCCAGGAAAAGCACTACAAGACAAAGCAAGCTGTGAAGTGTGGTTTGTATATCCAGTTAGACTCCGTTAGACAAAACTAATTTTTCCATTTGTAAGTGATTATCAGCTGGAGATTGCCTCTAGGTTATGTATGTGAGCTGGTGCCCACTTTCCCTCTCAGCACCAGCCCAGACCTGTGTGGAACCTGTGCATGCGGTTACAGTCTCTGTGAGTTTATGCGTGCATCGGTCCTGCTGTGTCTCGATTAGATGTAACCTATGCCTGGAACTGGAGTTTCCTTTGGTGACAAGAGCTATCTAGTCAGGGCTCCGTCCTCCTTATTTGGTGATTCAACTTAGATCATCTTTGTATATGTATGCATTTCAGAAAGCGTCTACTATATTAGCTTTCCATGTGACCCTCAAAAGGCTCTTAGTTTTAGCTTCCCTTTCTTCTCCCCTGTATTCCCTCCCTCACCCTGTTTGATCCTTCCATTCCAGTCCCACCCCCACCTTCTCCTTCCAGAATTATCTATTGTATTTCCCCTTCCTGGGGGATCCAGTCCTTCCTTCTAGTCACAGACTCTATACCTAAGCTCTGTGGTTATATGGATTGTAACCTGCTTACCAAAGACATCATAGCTAACATCCACATATAAGCAAATACATACCATATTTGTGTTTGGGGGTCTGGGTTATCTCAGGATGAATTTTTTTTTCTAGCCCCACTCATTTACCTGTGAATTTCATGATTTCATTTTGTTAACATCTATGTAATATTCCATGTTGAAAAGGTACCACATTTTCCTTATCCATTCATTTGTTGACAGGCATCTAGTCTGTTTCCAGTTTCTGACGATGATGAATAGAGCAGCAATAAACACATTGAGCAGGTGTCTCTGTAGTAGGATATAGAGACCTTTGGGTATATGCCCAGGAGTGATAGAGCTGGCTATTGACATAGCTCTAATCCCAGCTTCCTGAAGAACCACCCCACTGATTTCCATAGTGGTTGTACAAGTTCTCACTCCCATCTGTAATGGATGAGTGTTCCTCTGAGTCTCCGTCCTCGGCAGCATGACCTGTCATTTCTTTTATTGATCTTGGCCATTCTGACCAGCGTAAGATGAAATCTCAAGGTAGTTTGACTTGCATTTCCCCATGACTAAGGATGGCGAACATTTCTTAGTCATTTGTGTTTCCTCTTTTGAGAATATTATTTAAATCTGAACCCCATTTTAAAATTGTGTCATTTGTTTTCTCCGTGTTCATTTTTTTTAACTCTTTATGTATTGTAGACATCAGCCCTCTATTGGATATACAGTTGGAACAAATCCATTCCGTAGCCTGCTACTTTGAATGATGATGTCCTTTGCTGTATGGTGTCCTTTGTAATAAATACAAAGCTTTTAAGTTTTATGAGGTCTTACTTACTTGTTTTTGTTCTTAGTGCTTGTGCTATATGCGCTCTGTTCAGATTGTCTTTTTCTGTGCCGGTGAATTCAAGACTATTCCCACTTTCTCTTCTATCAGGTTCAGTGTATCCAACCTTATGTTAAGGCCATGATCCACTTGGTGTTGAGATTGTGCAGGGTGACAAGTATAGTCCTATTTGGATTCTTCTCCATTCGGCTGTCCAGTTTTATTGGCACCATTTGTTGAAGATGATGTCTTTTTTCCAGTGTGTATTTCTGGCTGTCTTAGGGTTTCCATTGCTGTGAACAGACACCATGACCAAGGCAACTCTTATAAAGGACAACACTTAATTGGGGCTGGCTTACAATTTCAGAGGTTCAGTCCGTTATCATCAAGGCAGGAACATGGCAGCATCCAGGCAGGCATGATGTAGGAAGAGCTGAGAGTTTTACATATTGTTCCAAAGGACAAACTGGAGAAGACTGGCTTCCAGGCAGCTAGGATGAGGGTCTTAAAGCCCACACCCACAATGACACACTTACTCCAACAAGGACACACCTCCTAGTAGTGCCACTCCCTAGGCCAAGCATATTCTAATTACCACATGGGCTCCCTTACGTATATAATCATATCATCTGCAAATAAAGATAATTGGACTTCTTTCTTTCCTGTTTGGTATTTGTTTGTTTGTTGTTTTACCGATGTCTCATTATGTAGCTATTGCTGTCCCAGAACTCACTATGTAGGCCAGGATGGCTTCAAATTCACAGAGATCTGCCTCCCTCTGCCTCTTGTGTACTGGGGTTAAAGTCTGGCTCTGGCCTTGTCCTGTTGGGTGGGCTTTCCCTTCCTTGGTTTCTGTTGCCCTCTCTGCATCTTAGGAGAGTGAATGGCTGTGGGTGTTTGCAACTATTAGGAGCTGATACAAAGGAATGGGGATGGGCTAGAAGTGGGGTGAGGGTGGCTGAGAGGGTCTCCAGAAGAGGGGAAAGCTGGGTCAGTCACAAGGATCTCCAGTACCCCAGGGAATGAAGGAAGAGAGGAAGGACAGGTCCCTGCTTATGGTCTGCTACAAAGCTGGGGATGAGGCTGGGGACTTGGAATTGGAGGAAGGGGAGGAGAGTGAAGAACACCTACCTGACTGTCACGGCCAGCAGGTTTTCAGGGAGAGAGTGCCTGGTGTGTGGGTGTCTGAGACAAGCTTGTTGGTGGTGGTGATGGTGGTTTGGTTTGGATTTGGTTTTTCAAGACAGGGCTTCTCTATGCAGCCCTGACTCTCCTGGAGCTCACTTTGTAGAGGCTGGCCTCGAACTCTCAGAAATCTGCCTTCCCCCTGCCTTCCCAGTGCTGAGATTAAGGTGTGCATCACCACTGCCCCCATCGAGAAGAATTTTTAAACATACCTGTGGTGTTCTAAGGACACAAAGAGGAAGCAAAGCAAACCTCGTTCCAGAAGCACCTGTGCACAACACAGACATTATAGCAGCAGCCTGAAAGGCAAGAGCAGCGGACTTGAGCTCTTCCTTGGAATGACAAAAGAAAACAGCCCCACCCCCAGATACCCCAATACTGCACATAGATAAGGAGCCAGGCTTCCACCCACTTCCTCAGAAGAGCTTTCTCCTGCAGTTTGAAAACTACCCAAATTATGACCTTTGAGAATCAAGAGAGAGAGAAAGAGAGAGAGAGAGAGAGAGAGAGAGAGAGAGAGAGAGAGAGAGAGAAGAAATACCACTGGGCTTTAAACGACCTTTAGCTTCTAAATCTTTTTTTTTTTTTTTTGGATGAAAAGATATTATCAGATGTTTGGAATTCATACAAAATAAGTCTATGTAGAATAGTAACTGAATGTCTTTGTTTGTTTTGTTTTTATGGGTTTTTTTGGGGGTTTTTTGTTTGTTTTTTTTTGTTTTTTGTTTTTTTTTTTAATTTTTTTTTTTTAAAGATTTATTTTATTTATTATATGCAAGTACACTGTAGCTGTCCTCAGGCACCCCAGAAGAGGGCGCCAGATCCCACCAAGGATGGTTGTGAGCCACCATGTGGTTGCTGGGATCTGAACTTATCACCTTCGGAAGAGCAGTCGGGTGCTCTCACCCGCTGAGCCATCTCACCAGCCCTTGTTTTTTTTTTGAGACAGGGTTTCTCTGTGTAGTCTTGACTGTCCTGGAACTCACTCTGTAGATCAGACTGGCCTCGAACTCAGAAATGTACCTGCCTCTGCCTCCCAAGTGCTGGGATTAAAGGCATGTGCCACCCCTGCCCGACTTTACAGAGTGTCTTAATAGTTAGGTTTATTTACTTCATTTTACGTAGATGAACATTTTGCCTGAATGCACGTATGTGCATCACATGCATGTCTGGTGCCTATGGAGGTCAGAAGAAGTCACCAGATCCCCTGGAACCGGAGTTGGGGCATGGTTGTGAACCACAATAAATCAAACCTGGGTCACCTGCAAGAGCACCAAGTGCTTCTCACCTCTGAACCATATACTCCAGCCACCGTACTCACCTCTGAACCATATACTCCAGCCACCGTACTGTATTTTCATCTCAATATAAAGATAGGTCAGGCAAACAAGCTGTAGACAACATCAAAGTCTGTGGGAGTGAAGTATAGCACGAAATGTAAAACAAAGCCAGCAAAGAGGGACCACTGAAGGCTCATAAGGAAGTGAACATAGCCTTAATGTTGAAACCTTAGGAAAATGTAATAGATATATAGTAAGCAAACACATTCAGAAATATTCCTAAAAATTGTTTGGAGACATGTCTGTCCCACATTTACATATTCTAGGCAGGAGTATTTCATGTACACTTATGAGTCATAGAATCTCAGAATACTCGTATCCAATCTGTAGATAATCATCAACAACCATAAACACTTAGGGCCTTCCCCTCTTTTCTCTCCCTCCTCCCCTTCCTCCTCCTTTTTTGTGTTTGCTTGTTTGGTTGGTTTTTGTTTTCCCAAGACAGAGTTTCTTTTTTAAAATTTTTAATTAAGTTCTTTGTTTACTTTGCATATGGATCGCAGCTTCTCTCCTTCCTCTCCCCTCCCTTCCCACCTCATCCATCCCTCCTGCCCTTCTCCTCAGAAAAGGAGAGGCCTCCCGTGGATATCAGCCAGTACTGGCATGTCAAGTTGCAGTAGGTGCTTCTTCTATCAAGGCTAGATGGAGGCAGACAACGTGGCTG
The DNA here is from genome assembly GCA_902729485.2 of Mus minutoides. Lineage (NCBI taxonomy): Eukaryota > Metazoa > Chordata > Mammalia > Rodentia > Muridae > Mus > Mus minutoides. The sequence goes on from LR749632.1 coordinate 263,026, forward strand.
CTTTCTCTTTGAACCCTTGGCTCAAACTGTAATCTTTTGTTTGTTTGGTTGGTTGGTTTTTCGAGACAGGGTTTCTCTGTATAGCCCTGGCTGTCCTGGAACTCACTCTGTAGACCAGGCTGGCCTCGAACTCAGAAATTTGCCTGCCTCTGCCTCCCAAGTGCCCAGCTTCATCCTGTAATCTTAAGAAAAATAGTTTTTTTTTTTTTTTTTTGTTCTTCAATCAAATTTAGGGTTTTGCATCCCTGAGACTCGTGCTCTTCTACTGAGTGATTTCTCCAGCCAAAAGAATTGTCTTCATTTCTAAATACATTAAATCTTGAACATGTGATCATTATTGCTCTCAAAATGAATTATGCTTCAGAAAATAATGTATGGGCTAGGCTGGAGAGATGGTTCCATGGTTAAGAGCACTAGGTATTCTTTCAAAGGATCTGCCTTTGATTTCCAGTACCTACATGCTGGCTAATAACCATCTGTAACGAGCTGCAAGGGGATCTGGTGCCCTCTCCTAGGTCTGTCTGTACACGCATGCATGTGTGCACAGACATACAGGCAAAACACTCATACATAAAATCACAATAATTAATAATAATAATAAAACTCATAAAAAGATAAGGCAAGCTTTGTATGATTTGTATAATGCTGGGGTATGGATTTTAGAGATTCAAGGAGGAAACCAGATGACCTATTATATTCAAAGGAGAGATTTAGAAAAAGACTGTGTTTTGAGCCAGCTCCAAAAAAGAAAAAAGACACACGCATACAAAAGACAAGACAAGGCACTTCAAACATCAGAGTGAGTAGCTCAAGTTCACTTTAGTCCACTAAGTCTGGAGGCCACCCTGATGCAAGTAACAAAGGCAGGATTAAGCATAAATCGTGGATTTAGAGAAAATCTGTTTACTTCAGGAGAACAGCAGATACAAATGGCAAACTACTTCCCCAGAACACATGCAATGAGCAGCAATCTTTCGGTGCCAGGCCCTTCCAGAACTTCCCTACATTACATCAAATGGTGGCATCGGCTGGAGAGATGGCTCAGCTGTTAAAGGCTAGGCTCACAACCAAATGGTGGCATCTCTTTTCTGGTCCTTCAGTCTGCATGGTTGTGGTTCATGACGGCTCCAGCCAGATGATTAGATCAATGTGACTCCAGCCAGGTGATCAGATACGATGTGACTTCAAGACAACACCATGGAAGGATACATCTTCTGTGCTCCCTATGTGACAGTCCCCTCTGGAGTCCTGCTGCAGTGGCTCAGAGCTACCAAGGCACAGGAATAGAACATATGTAACTACTCTAATTGACAGCCCAGCAAGAGTCTCAGCCGACAGAAGAATTCCCTGCTACCTGTGAACACATGAACCTTCAGATGATAACAGGCCTCAGACTCTGACCTTCCTGTGAGGTACCAGACGTCACAAAACCAAGAGCCTGCCCCGCTAAACCCTACCAAACTCCCAACCCATCACTTGTGGTACCCTCTAGAGGTAAGCTAACATATGCACTTACTTAGATATACCAGGAAATCATAATAACATAAAATGCAGTCAGGAAAAGGGTAACAGACTGTAGTCATTAATTCACCGTCTCAGAGTTAATCTTCATAATTATCAAGTACTATTGACAAACTTCATTCATCTCACCCATGCAGTAAACTGAACAATGATATTACCATATTATTTGATTCCTTAAATCTTTTTTTGTTTTTTTTTTTTTTTCCAGACAGGGTTTCTCTGTGTAGTTCTGGCTGCCCTGGAACTCACTCTGTAGACCAGGATGGCTTGGAACTCAGAAATTCGCCTGCCTCTGCCTCCCAGGTGCTGGGATCAAAGGCGTGCATCACCATGCCTGGCTGATTCCTTAAATCTTATATCAGTAAACTATTTCTGAGTAACAGTTAACCCAAAACATCAATAGGTTTGTGCAGGCTAGTTTTAGGTCAACTTGACATAAGTTGGCTAGAGTTATCTGAAATGAGGGAACCTCAATTTAAATGTGCTTCCATAAAATCCAGCTGCAGGACATTTTTTCTCTTCTTTTCCTCTTCTTTTCCTTTCTCTTCTCTTCTCTTCTCTTCTCTTCTCTTCTCTTCTCTTCTCTTCTTTCCTTTTTCCTTTTTTTAAAGAATCATTTGCCTTTAATCCCAGAACTTGGGAGGCAGAGGCAGGTGGATTTCTGAGTTTGAGGCCAGCCTGGTCTACAGAGTAAGTTCCAGGACAGCCAGGGATACACAGAGAAACCCTGTCTCGGGAAAAAAAAAAAAAAAAAAAAAAAAAAAAAAAAAAAAAAAAAAAAAAAAAAAAAAAAAAAAAGAAAAGAAAAAGAATTATTTATCTATTATATGTATATGAGTACACTGTTGCTGTCTTCAGACACACTAGAAGAGGGCATCAGATCCCATTACAGATAGTTGTGAGCCATCATGTAGTTGCTGGGAATTGAACTCAGGACCTCTGGAAGAGCAGTCAGTGCTCTTAACTGCTGAGCCATCTCTCCAGCCCATGGGCATTTTCTTAATTAGTGATTTATGGGGAGGGCCCAGCCTATTGTGGGTAGTACCATCCCTGGGCTGGTGATCCTGGATTCTATGAGAAAGCAGGCTAAACAAACCACATTGAGCAAACCAATACACAGCACTCCTCCGTGGCCTCTGCATCAGCTCCTGCCTCTATGTTCTTGCCTAATTCGAGCTCCCGTCCTGACTTCCTTTGGTGATGGACTACTTCGTGAAAGTGTAAGCCAAATAAACCCTTTCCTCCCCAACTTGCTTTGGTCATATTTCACTACAGTAATAGTAGACCTAACTAAGACAAGCTTTAAAAGCAACCTTCCTTCCTTCCTTCCTTTCCTTCCTTCCTTCCTTCCTTCCTTCCTTCCTTCCTTCCTTCCTTCCTTCCTTCTTCTCTTTTTTTCCCTCCCTTCCTTCCTTTTTTCCTTTCTCCCTTCCTCTCTTCCTTCCTACCAGAGAGCTTGGTCTCCCTCATATGTCTAAATTGGCTGGGAACTAACTATGCTGTATGCTAGGTTTGGCTGTGCATCTCAGCTAATAGAGACAAGCTCAGTATGTCTCTTCTTGAAGCCAGTGCTCTTTGTGGAATATGTTATTTCTGTGGGAAGGCAGACGCACAAGAGTGGGGCTAGAAACACATAAGGCTTCTCGATACCTCTGCTGAAAAATGTTCCAGAACTACGTCTGCTTCTACTAGAGGCCAAATCCAGTCATGTGACCAGGCCTAAATGAAAGAGGTAAGAAGAAATATTTCACCTACTTAGTGAACTACAAAGTCATAGGCAAAGAATGTGCATACATGAAAGGGTAATAGATTGGAGTCAGTAGCTTAATCTATCACACACCTTCATAGTCAATAGGTCAGTCCCTTCTGTGGTAAACCAGGACTCAGCACCTTTAGAAACACGAGCTTCCTGAAGTTTTGGGAGAGTCTGATGAATGACACCCTCCTTGGGACTTTCCACAACTGTGTTCACTGAAAACTACCTAAGAAACCAACCCAAACTTTAAGAAAACATTTCTTTCTATCTTTTTTTTTTTTTTTAATTTTCTAGACCATAATGGACTACCAGCATGCTGGACCACCCACTTTCCTATCTGAGTCCCAACCTTGCTCTAACTGGCTCTTAGGATCAAAGTGTAAACTATACAGGTAAATTGCCATGTGCTCTTTAAAGTCACCAAGAAGTTGGGCTCTGTCGGTGGGGTTGTCCTTCCACCCCCACTTCAGATCCAGGCATGCTTGTCACAATTGCCCTCCCAAAGTCCCTGTCCTGGGGCAGACTGGCCACTTAAGTCAGAACAGGGAGAAAGGAAAACAACTGACAGATAAGCCAGTTAAAAACATTGGGGCCTTGAGAACAGCTAGAATGTAAACTATTTCTAACAGATGTTACCATTCTTTATCCCATAGTATAATCATGCCTGCCAAGGGTCCAAGTGCCAGGCGCTCCCTGTGAATGCCACTGGGAACTGTAGCTTACCACTTCAACTTCCTTGATTGATTTCTGTTGGGTGTTATCGATCCCCAATGTTATCTCTAGGGAGTGTAGTCTTAGAGTCCTTTGGGTAGATTCCCAGGAGAGGTACAGGTTAAGTCACATCATCGTTCCACTTCAGGTTTCGCTGTTGTCTTTGTTGATATTTTGAAGTCCCTCCACACAAATCTCTATAGGAGCTGCACCAATCCCCATCCCCAACAGCACTATATATCTATACATCCCCACCAGTAGTATATATCTATACATCCCCACCAGCAGTATATATCTATACATCCTCACCAGCAGTATATATCTATACATCCCCACCAGCAGTATATATCTATACATCCTCACCAGCATTTAATTTGGATCTCCTTCATGGAAAAGGTCATTGAGCACGGTTTTCAAATACTTATTGATCATTTTGTTTCTTCTTTTAGAAATTGTCTGTTGATACGGTGGTTTGGATGGAAGTGGCTTGCATAGGCTCAGTGAGGGGCACGGTTTGAAAGAACTGGGACAAGTGGAATAAGGCCTTGTCGGTGGAAGTATGTCTGGAGCTTCGGGGTTTTAAATGATCATGCCAGACCCCAAGGTTTCTCTCTTCTCTTGCTGCCTTCCAATCCAGATGCAGAACTTGGTGGCTCCTCCTCCAGCAGAGGTCTGCCTGGATGCTGCCATGCTTCCTACCATGACATAAGGGATGAGACCTCTGAACCTATAAGCAGCCCCAACTAAATGTTTTCCTTTATAAGAGTTGCCATGGGCTGGAGAGATGGCTCAGTGGTTAAGAGCACTGACTGCTCTTCCAAAGGTCGTGAGTTCAAATCCTAGCAACCACATGATGGCTCACAACAATCTGTAATGAGATCTGAGGCCCTCTTCTGGAGTGTCTGAAGACAGCTCCAGTGTACTTTACATATAATAAATAAATGTTTAAAAAAATACTGTTTATAAGAGTTGCCGTGATCGTGGTGTCTCTTCCTAACAATCGAACACTAAGACAATTAAACTCATTAAAACACTTACTATGTCTTGAAATCCCAAAAAAACAAACAAAACACTTACTAATTGGATGACTTGATTTTCTTCTGGTGTTTATGTTTGGGGTTCTTCATATATTCCAAATATAATCCTATCAGAGATACAGTTAACACAGATGGGTTTATTATTTTTTTTTTCTGTCCTGTAGGATGTCTCTTCAATCTAATAATTGTCTCCTTTGGAGTTGAGATATTTGTTGTTGTTGTTGTTGTTGTTTTGTTTTGTTTTGTTTTTCACTGTTGCTATTTTATTATTTTTTAGCTTAATTTTTTTCATACGATACACTTTCTTTTTTGAGACAGGGTTTCTTTGTGTAATGGAGCCAAGTCTGTCTTGGATTCACTTATGTAGACCAGGCTGGCATTGAACTCACAGAGTCCAGCCTGCCTCTGCCTCCCAAGTGCTGGGACTGAAGGTGTACCCCACCACCACACCTGGTGCAATACATTTTTTATCATGTTGTGTCCACTCTCAACTCCTCTCAGATACCCCACACCCACACCTCCTCATCCATCCAACTCTATGTTCTTCCCATTTCTCTTTTTAAGAAGCCAAACAAAGAAAAAAAATCAAAACAAACAAAATAGCCGGGCGTGGTGGCACACTCGGGAGGCAGAGGCAGGCGGATTTCTGAGTTCGAGGCCAGCCTGGTCTACAAAGTGAGTTCCAGGACAGCCAGGACTATACAGAGAAACCCTGTGTTTAAAAAACCAAAACAAACAAACAAACAAACATAACCCAGTAAGACAAAACATGCAAAACAAAGCATACTGAGGCAAACAGTTTACCAAAGGGAAAACATGGAGTTTGCTTTGTGTCTTGGGCACGGTGCCTGCACTGGAGTGTGGTTGATATACCCAGTGACACTCCATTGTAGAAAACTGTTTGTCCATGGTGGAAGGGTGACTCAGCCGTTGGGAGCACTGACTGCTCCTCTGGAGGACCCCAGTTCAATTCCCAGCACCCACATGGTAGCTCACAACTGTCTGTAACTCCAAGATCTGACACCTTCACACAGACATACATGCAGGCAAAACACCAATGCACATAAAGAGAGAGAGAGAGAGAAAGAGAGAGAGAGAGAGAGAGAGAGAGAGAGAGAGAGAGAGAGAGAGACTGATTTTCTGTTTGTCATTGGGTATCAGTTTCAGATAGCTTCTCCATTAGTAGAATCTATGTCTATCCCCCTGCCAGGCTTGGTCCTATACAGGTGGAGTGCAGGCTGTCACAGGCTCTGTGGGTTCATATGACCACCAGTCCTATGGAGTCTGGAAGCTAGACTGTTGCCTTAGAGTGGAGTTCAGAGCTCTTTTGGTCATCAGTCTTTTAAAAAAAAGTTTTGTGAGCCGGGCGTGGTGGCGCACGCCTTTAATCCCAGCACTCTGGAGGCAGAGGCAGGTGGATTTCTGAGTTCGAGGCCAGCCTGGTCTACAAAGTGAGTTCCAGGACAGCCAGGGCTATACAGAGAAACCCTGTCTCGAAAAAGAAAAAAAAAAAAAGTTTTGTTATTGTTGTTGTTGTTGTTACACTTTGCAGGGCCCCAGACTTAGCAGACCTCCAGACCTTAGCACAGCTGACTCCACAATAGAAATATCATTCAGGCTGTAAATCTTAGCGGGTGACAGCACCACCTGCCAAAACGAAAACAAAGACCTAATCCATCAAAGTCCTAGTTCTGGGAAAAACCTCTTAATGCACTAACCTTGCTTTTTACCTTCTGTGAGTGTGCTTCTGACCAACTGTTCTTGTTAACCAGGACGTGTGTGTGTGTGTGTGTGTGTGTGTGTGTGTGTGTGTGTGTGTTTAAAAGCTCACCCAGAGAAAGGCTCATGGCTACACTGGGAACCCAGAACACCCAGAGTAGTATCCGGCTGGCTAGTAAAAACTTTCTGGTTTTGGTTTTTTTTTTTTAACTAGTAAAAACGTTCTAGCCGGGCGTGGTGGCGCACGCCTTTAGTCCCAGCACTTGGGAGGCAGAGGCAGGCAGATTTCTGAGTTCGAGGCCGGCCTGGTCTACAAAGTGAGTTCCAGGACAGCCAGGACTATACAGAGAAACCCTGTCTTGAAAACAAAAAAACCAAAAACAACAACAACAACAACAACAACAAAAACGTTCTATTGGCCTAAAACCATGCCCTAGCAGACATTCCTGGCAGCAGACCCACAACACTGGGGTGGAGGAAGCAGTGTGCCAGGACATGCAGGTAGAAGTCAGAGGACAATGTGTAGAGTCAGTTCTCTTCTCCCACCGAGTGGGTTCCAGGGATCTAAGGCTGTCAGCCTTTGCTGATGAATGAGCAAGTGACTTCCCAATTGAGCCGCTTTGCTCCCGCCGTTCTTTTCTTTAAAAGATTATTTTGTTTTATTTTATTTTATCTTATTTTATGTGTATTAATATTTTGCCTACACGTGCAATGGATGTGCACCATTTGCATGCAATGCCCACAGAAGCCAGAAGAAGACGCTGGATCTCCTAGAACTGGAATTATAGATAGATTGTGAGCTACTTTTTGGGTGCTGAGAACCAAACTCTGGTTGCCTACAGGAATAATGAGTGCTCTTATCCACTAAGCCATCCCTGATGTCCAACTCCTGTAGAAAATAACTATTTCCTTGATATTCTCTCTCTCTCTTTTTTTTTTTTTTTTAGAAAAAAAAATTTATTTATTTAAAACATGTAAGCACACTGTAGCTGTCTTCGGATACCACAGAAGAGGGCATCAGATCTCATTACAGATGGTTGTGAGCCACCATGTGGTTGCTGGGACTTGAACTCAAGACCTTTGGAAGAGTAGTCAGTGCTCTTAACCACCGAGTCATCTCTCCAGTCTTTCCTTGACATTCTTTTTTTTTTTTTTTTTTTTTTGGTTTTTTGAAACAGGGTTTCTCTGTATAGCCCTGGCTGTCCTGGAACTCACTTTGTAGACCAGGCTGGCCTCGAACTCAGAAATCCGCCTGCCTCTGCTTCTGGAGTGCTGGGATTAAAGGCGTGCGCCGCCACGCCCAGATTTCCTTGACATTCTTGATTGTCATGTTTTTGTTTTCTTCTTCTGGTGCTCACTCTTAACTCTCTCTCTCTTCTCCTCATCCTCCTTCTCCTCGTCTTCCTTCTTCTTCTCCTCTTCCTTCTTCTTCCTCTTTTTCTCTTCTCTCTCTCTCTCTCTCTCTCACACACACACACACACACACACACACATATATATATATATATATATATATATATATATATATATATATATATATATAAAATTTTTATTTTTTGAGACAGGAGCTCACTATATACCCAAATTGACCTTTCATTTGGTATCACTTGGCTCAGCATCCTGAGAGCTAAGCTTGCAGGTGTGAACCATCGTGCCTGGGGTAAGTACTGTCCTTGATCCAAGAGTGACTCTCTAAATACCGTCTCTATCTTTTTAAAGATCTTCTTTCAAATTATTCTTTATTTGTTTACAGCTAACAATGCAATGAGACTATTATTTTATTTCTCCACAGTCTGGGAGAATAAAAGCTTCTCACCCATTGCCCTGAGGGTAAATAGTTCATTATCATTACTGCTGTCAGACAAGTATCTTCTTTAGGAAGAAGAATGACTCAGGAGTTGCTAATCTCACACCCCATTGGAGGGCAAGGCGAGTACACAAATAGCCTCTCAAAGTGGGTGTGGTGGTACACACCTGTAATCCCAACACTTGGGAGGCTAACTCTCCCCACCCTCCAACTCAAAAAACAAACAAAAGACCAAACACCGTAAATACAAGACTCTTACTGAGCACGACGGGCTTTCTGACGTGAAAATGTCTCCTGAAATTTGTGTATTGAACTTCAATCGCCACTGGACGGTGATGGCCTAAACCTTTAATCCCAGGCAGAAGCAGGTGGCCAGCCTGGTCCACAGAGAGTTCCAGGACAGCCAAAGCTTCACAGAGAGACCCTGTCTTGGAAAACAGCAGCAGCAGCAGCAGCAACCACAACAGCAACAACAAAGAAACAAATCCAATCACCATGGTAACAATGTCATAAACTTGGGCTTTTGGGGTATTTAAGTGTTTGCAAAGACAGGAATCTGTCTTTATAAAAAGACTTAATAGAAGGAATGAGACTTTTTTTCTTCATTTTTAATTTATTCTATGAGAATATTCGGGGTGTATATAATGTATTTGGTATTATTCTTCCCTACTCCCAACCCCAACTCCCCCTAGACATTCCCACTAACAAGTCCTTTTTAAAACTTCACTAAATCCAGTTAGTGCTGCCCATATAGCTACAAGTTTAAGGTCACCCAGTGGGGCATGGGTCACCTCCCAGAAGCCACATCACTGGGGGTAAAATGCCCCTCCCTTCCAGCAGCCATCAAGCTCAGTGTAGGCATGTACTCTGTCCCTGCCCCTGCCCCAGCCAAGATAGAAAGGTGACTGGTTTGACCTTGCAGGTGTTGCGGTAGTGATATCTGCTGTGTGGGTGTAATGTTGCTGTCATGTCCAGAAAACAGTGCTTTCCACCCCTCCACCCCCCACCTCCCAGCAGTTCTCCCCAACTCTGGCTCTTACAGACACTTCCCTACCTCTTCCAAAATGTTCCTTAAACCTCTTGGGACTGTGGTGGGTCCAGTACTGTTCACTTACAGCTGAGCACCTCTCATTCACTTGTCCCAGCACTCTAGCCAGTTGAAACTCTGCACTAACCACAACCCACAACAAAAACACAAAAGACGCCCAAAGTTTGAGGCCAGCCCACTGACCTGTGTTGGGTCGCTAATACAAAAAAAAAAAAAACAAGAATGGACTTCTGCAAGCTGTCCTTTAAACTCTATCCACACACCTCCCTCTTAAGAAGAGTATATCTCTGTCAATTTACTTTGTTTCAAGTTTAAAAGGTTAAGTATTTAAAAAAATAGTTTAGTTGGGCATGGTGGTGCAAGCCTTTAATCCTAGCACTCGGGAGGCCGAGGCAGGTGGATTTTTGAGTTCGAGGCCAGCCTGGTCTACAAAGTGAGTTCCAGGACAGCCAGGACTATACAGAGAAACCCTGTCTCAAAAAAAAAAAAAAAAAAAAAGGATAACACTATGTCCACTTAGCAAAATAACAGTACTCAGTTCTCCCCTAAGGCTTATGATGTCGCCCCGCCTCCCACCTAGGGGAGGAACCTTGCTGATAATACTAGGCTTATGTTCCCTCTTATGGATCCAGCCCTAAATTCAATCATAAAGTGCTTGGTAACCCACATAATATTCTACCACTAGAAGTATCTTTCCAATCTGGTCATTATTTTAGTTCCCAGGATTAACAGTTGGGTAAGCCTGTTGGTTTTTCAACTTCAGTGACCTGCCCAGCATCTTCCTGCACTGTGAAAGCTAGCCAGAAGGGAAGAAACTTCCAGGTCAGTCCCAGACTGATTCCTCCATGTCCTGTGTCCAAGGTGTGGGTGTCTTCACTACTATGCCCTGAAAGTCAACCGTATTGTTTTGAGTGACTCTGGGACCCTCTGACCAACAGAGTTTGCCTCTTTAAGTCTTGTCTGTTCCTTGTACCACAAGAGGACACAGCTCCCCCTCTAGAGAATGAGGTAACAAGGTACCAGACTAAAGTCTCACCAGATGCTGAACCTACTGGAGCCTGGCTAGCCATCAGCACTGTAAGCTGTACATCTATATTCTTTTAAAAACATTTGTTTTATGTGTGGAAGTGTTTTACCTGTATCTATATATGTGCATGTATGTGTACCACATGCATGCCTGGTGCCCACAGAAGTCAGAAGAAATCAGTATTTGATCCCCTGGAACTGGAGTTATAGATGGTTCTAAGCCACTGTCTTTGATATCGTTCTATTGCTATGAAGAGATATTATGACAAAGGCAACTCTTATAAAAGAAAGTATTTAACTGGAGGTTTGCTTATAGGTTCAAAAGCGACTCTGGGACCCTCTGCCATTATCATCATGGCAGGGAGTATGATGATAGTGGGGAAGAACTACCCATGTCTGATCCTGAGCACTTTACATACAGGTCCATAGGCAGCAAACTGAGAAAGTACTCTTAACCACGGAGCTATCTCTCCCACTCCATAAGCATATACTCTTTTTCTTTTTTAAGATTTATTTATTTATTTTATGCTTATGAGTACACTGTAGCTGTCTTCAGACATACGAGAAGAGGGTATCAGATCCCATTACAGATGGTTGTGACCCACTAAGTGGTTGTTGAGAATTGAACTCAGAACCTCTGGAAGAGCAGTCAGTCTTCTAAACCGCTGAGCCATCTCTCCAGCCCACATATAATCGTTACAAATGATCCCAGCTGCCAAATAATACCACAAACAGAGCAAAACAACTAGTTCAAACTCGAGGCATCCTATTATTAAAAAGGGATAAATTTTTGAAGACGATTTGTTACCCGTGTGACATTCATTAAGCCCAAATGGCCCCCTGCTCCAAATCTTTCCCCAGACAGCTGAGAGCAGAGAGTCATGCAGAGAGGGTGACTGGCACATTCGACATGATGGCCGTCTGCCAAGCGTCCTACTTAGACTTGGTCTTTTCTCTCCATCCTTTTTCCACTCTTTACAATGGATTTTTAGATTATAGCTGTCTGTTTGATCTTTAGGAAAAAGAAAAAAAACCCCACTAAATCTACCACTCTAGCAACCTGAGCTACCTACTCTCAACATGGACTCTGTTTTTCTTCTTCTCCTTTTGTAGTATGTAGATGATCCTGCATCGGGACTGCGGTGAGTAGTCCAGCTAAATGAATACCTCCTCTTGTGCACAAGCCCATCTTTAGGCATCGGCATTGACAGTCTATGGCTATGGACTTTGGAGCACAATGGATGTTTGCAACTTCAAGGGGAGGACTTAGATGGCAAATGGCTGTTCATTTTGGTCACTTTTAGGTCTTGGCACATTAGCAGTCACCTAACTGCCACTCAAGCCTTTGGCAGACCACCAGGCACTCATTCCAAGTTTCATGTGGCAGCCACATGGGTACAAAGGACACTGCCATCTAAGTATTTGAATCTGTGGCCTAGTCACTGATGGCAGTTTCAACAGATCATATTTTTAGAATAGTCTTAGGCTCTCGGAGATTTCCCATAGACTCTTTGCCTCCATACAAGTGATAGCACAGTGAGTGAGCATGGTGTTCTGTAGTGAAAGTCACTCTGTAGACTAGACTGGCCTTGAACTCAGAAATCTGCCTGCCTCTGTCTCCCAAGTGCTGAGATTAAAGGTGTGCACTCAACCCAGTTGAGAAAGGAGCAAAAGACTGACATAGAGACTCTCCCAATGATGCAGATAGCCAATAGCAGATGGAAAATGGCAAACATAAGTAGACATTAGGGAGATAAGACTGAAACCATAAGGCATCATCACTTTATAGCCATTAGGTACTTGAAAAAAACCCAGAAAATAAACATTGGTAGAGATGTAGAGAATTTGGAATGTGTGTGGAGGATCAACAACTACATAAAAACAATACAATTACTATGGAGAACACTGTGGTATTTTCTCATAAAATTAAGAATGTAAATACTATGTGATCCGTCAATCAATTCCACTTCGGGATCTATACTCAGAATAATTGAAGGCAGGGCTTCAAGCTGCTACCGATACATTTATTATTTGTGGCAGCTAGAACATGAAGGCAAACCAATGTTCACTGCCAGATAAGTGAACAAACAAAAGGTTGAAAATACATATGTCAGACTATTACACAATCTTAAAAAAGAAACAGCCTTGGAGCTGGAGAGATGGCTCAGTGGTTAAAAGCACTGACTGCTCTTCCAAAGGTCCTGAGTTCAAATCCCAGCAACCCCATGGTGGCTCACAACCATCTGTAATGAGATTTGATGCCCTTTTCTGGTGTGTCTGAAGATGGCTACAGTGTACTTACATATAATACATTAAAAAAAAAAAAAAAGAACAGCCTTGTGACACGTGACAACATATATAAAGATCAGGGAAAGATGCTGAAAGAAATAAGCCAGATTCCGAAGGCCAAGTGTGGCATAGTTTTTATATGAAGGAATTAGTCAAAATCATAGACAGAAAGTATAGTCATGGTTGACAGGGACAAGAGGAGTGGGAATTCTTTGTTTATCAGGTGTAAGCATTTCAGATTTGGAAAGCACGAAGAGTTCCAGAGGTATCTGTCGGTATTGACTGCACAGCAATATAAATGTATTTAACACAAACAAACTCTACGTTTAAGATGATACGACAGTATATTTCCTGTTACGTGTGCTTTACTATAATACAAAGAGAGAAGTAGTTTGATCCCATGTCCCTACCCTAACCAAATACAACCTCATCCGAGGACTCTCACGGTCAAGCTTCTCCAGATCATCTCTATCTTCACTGCGTTCCTCTGAATTCACTGCATAGTCTATCATCTGTTTGTACGATCACAATAAGGTCTACTTCTGTCAGCCTGCCAAGGGGACAGATCCAAGGTCCTGTCTGTCATCGGCTCATGTTCCTCTCAGTGGCGGGCGCTTGACACATTTCATGCTTCGCTTCCTTGCACACTTCCCTTTCATTGTGGTCTGACCACTTTCCCTAGGCCTCCTCCTGACTGACAGAAGAACTCCTTCAGGGTTACGGGTCTTTTCTTTCCATTGGAAGAAGACTTTTCTCTTCTGGGGTTCATAATCTACATTTGAGAAAGCCTCTACTGTCTGTCTCCCCACAATGCCTCCAGATACCACATCAACCTTCTGGCTGTAATGAAGATGTTCTAAAGATGCTCCTCTGCCCACCCACCCCCTTTGGCTGTTGGACAATTGAGAGTCAAAGGTCCCCAAGGAATTGGAATTTCTCCAGAAGTCTCCTGCTGGGAGAAAGAAAAGACCAGAGCCCCAATCACAGCCAGAGGAGCCAGTCCCCAGGAAAGGGAGGGTGTCACACCCTCCAAGGAGAGACCAGAGCTGAAAGAATAATGGGCTGAATGGTACCACGTGCTGAAGGGGAAGCTCACTTACTCACACCTTCTGTTTCATGCTTACAGGTTCAGCTGCTACCTTCCCTAACCGGAGGAGCGTCCCCCTACCTTTTCATGGATTCAATGAGAATTTCAGGACTGGTTGATATAGTGAAGCCAACTTAGAAACTGTATTAACGATATTTCACTGTAGGCTTGAGCACTAGGGTCAAGAGAAAGAGATGTGCTCACAGGAAAGTAAGGTATACCCAGTGGGACTATGCACTTCCCAGATGGGACTAGAGGGGGATGTGTTTCTCAAGGGAGAGGGAGCCAGTAATTTCTTTAGTGTTAGCACATTAGCACGGTAGACCCATCTAAAGGTCACTAACAACTCCTCCCCTCCCCATCTCTCTCTCTCTTCCTTGAACAAAATTACGATCTTACAAGGTAAAACTGAAAGCCACTAGCGTTGTACAAGGAGTTAGTATATGTCCTTGAAATAACACATGATCCTTAGACATAGGTTTTCTGGTGAGGTTCCTAGAAACTGCGGGTTTCTAGCTGGGAAGAGAAAAAGGGCCTTTAGCAGGTGGGAATTGTGCTGGGGTTCTTGTTGCTCACCTAGTGGCAAGGGCTCTAGCTAGATTCCAGAGTGAGGGGGGTTCCTTTCCCTATTCAAGCCTCCCAAATTTCCCCCTGGCTTTCAGTGCTACTTCAGTAATGGGAGCCGTAATTAGAATTTCTTCAGGAAATCCCACGCTGCAGGTAGGGAGACGCCTCCACCGGGTCTCCCGGGAAGACGCTGCCACGGTTCAGAGGACTTCTCGCACCGCTAAATGGATGCTATGGATGCGCGCGCATCTCCTGGCGTTTGTTTCATCGCTGCTGTGAATTCTAACACTGCTGCAAGGCAGAGAGAAGCTGAGAATGTGACTTCCTCAGTTCTAGACAGAACTGTAAATAAATCTGGTTCCTTTCACCAGCCAGTTCCCATTTTCCTGGTTTTCAGTAGACTGAGCAACGTACCTCAAGGCTTAAAATAAATAGACATTTCCAAACTTCCCCACTTTCTAGGTCTTTCACCTAGGAGGGATGGTGGGGGTGGGGGGTGGGGGCTGGAATTTTGGTCTTCTTTGAGACAAGGTCTCATTTTATAGCTCTGACTATTGTGGAATTTGTTATGTAGTCCAGGCTGGCCTCCAATTTACAAGAATCTAGCTGCCTCTGTCTCTGGAGTGCTTGGATTAAAGGTATGTGCCACTATACCCAGCAAGAATGTTTTGTTTTGTTTTGTTTTGAAATTGTGTGCATGTTCATGTAGAGGCAGCTCTAGTTTTTTTTTTTATTGGGATAAAAGAAAGACAAACACAAGATTAAAAATACTGTGAGTATATTCACCTTAATCTTCCTTTGAACATATATGTCTAAGCAAAATATACAATTATGTCAAATACCATCATTTTCCAAATGTTTAAAACTAAGAACAAGGGAGTTGGAGAGAAAGAAGAGAAGGGGGGCAGGGGAGTAGGGGAGTCTGTGGAGGGGAAAGGGAAGAGAGTGAAAGGGACTTAGACCTGACTATCTTTGACAGAAATTAGAGACTTTAGAAGCAAATATGTGTGGAATTCTACACTTTGAAAATGAAGCCGCTGTTATCACTACATTTCACCATGGAGACTAGAAACAAGAAATGTTTCCAGACATTGTGCTTTCAGGGACCTGTGTTTTTTTTTTTTCTGGGTTCAGGCATCTTTTGCCATCCTGTGGCCATGTGACATTTACCTTACAACTGTAATACAATATATATGAAGTCTGGGGGGTTGGGTGGAGCGACCCATCATTTTAATCTAACAACCCTTAACGAAGAATAGAAATATATTTTACACTTGAAAACTGAGCCAGTGGTATATCTGTGCGAGAGGTTGATAGAAAGGACCTGGTTTTAAACAAGTTGAATCATTCCAGAAAACGAGATATTTTTTTCAGCTGATAGAGAAACAGAGAGATCAGTTACTGAAATGATTTAGCTCAAAAAAGCTGGTGGAATATATGCTAAGAGTAAAATCAATGTTTAATTTCAAACTTGAAGTTGTGTTCTGACTCTCAGTTTACAAGTGGACAAACGCACGGGCTTGCTTCATTGATAGACTGGGTTACAACCACGCCCTAATTTCCCAGTGTTTGTGTTACTTCAATACTCAATAAGATCTCGGCAAAGACAATGGAGAATTCATCCTTCGGTTGTCTATGCTGTCAATATTGTCAGTGTTTCTAACATTTACTGAAGATCCACTTTGTGCCAAGCACTATCCAAGGGGCTTGGGGGGAGGTATCTTTTAATTCTCATACAACTCTTTAAAGTAGTATAAGAGAGTGCCACTGTCTAGAAGAAGTAATTGACCCGTAGGGAGGACAATACTTGAACTCATTTGACTCTGGTGCACATGCTCCTGGGAACTTGCAAGAGCAGGATCTTTTCCAGTGTACACTTTCTCTCTTAATGACTGAGCGGCAGCACTGGTGTGGGCACAGTTTGTGTCTCTGTTTCCATAATGGGAGGTACGACATTGGCCCATTAGGCAAAATGAAAAAGAATTCTCTTAATTTTCTACCACTAAAAAAATGAGCATCCTTCATTTTGCTTGTTTTATGGAAGCATTAGCAATTTAGAGTGGCGTTAGATAGCAATATTTTTCATTAGAGAGAATCTCACTAGAGTACCTTTTGCCAATTTCAGTAATTGAGAAATTGCTTTTCAAAACAGGAGAGCAAGAATTTGACTGATGGAGAAGCAGAGAAAATCACTTATTCAAATGCTTTAACAAAGAACTTTTTTGTTTGCTTGGGCTTTTTGCTTGTTTGTTTTTGTTTTTTGTTTTTCAAGACAGGGTTTCTCTGTATTGCCCTGACTGTCCTAGAACTCACTCTGTAGACCAGGCTGGCCTCGAACTCAGAAATCTGCCTACCTCTGCCTCCCAAGTGCTGGGATTAAAGGCTTGTGCCACCACTGCCCGGCCCCTGTTTGTTTTTTTGAGATGGGATCTCACTTTGTAGCCTGTGTTAGCCTGGAATTCATTATGTAGACCAGGCTGTCCTTGAACTCACAGAGCTCCAGCTGCCGAGGATAAAGGCATATACCATTATGCTCTCAATAACAGATATTTTTGCATGACAAGGACAACTATAATTGGGGTCACTGTTTTAAGTGTTACATTTATTTAGTTTCTCTTCTTCCAAATTTATATAATTTGTAAAATTAAAAACTTGACAAAGAGCCTTGAACTTGTACCTCTAAAATTTCACAAATAACATATGACCTTAGATACTGTTATTGCTTAAGATGGGTTCAGTTTCTTACCCACAAATAGAAATAGCCTCATTTTCTAACTCATTGGACTATTTGTGTTACCTTTCTGCTGCTGTGATAAAACACCTAGGAAAAACAACTTGGAAAAAAGTATTTATTTTGTCTTAAGTGTCTTTCACAGGTTTCAGTCCATAGTAGCACGTGTCCCTCGCTTTAAGCCTGAGATGAAACAGGCATCATGGTGGTTGTAACTTAGGGTTGGACGGCTGCTTCCCTTGTACTATACAGATGGAAAGAGTAGTGGTTAGAGTTACGACAACAGACCCTTTCAAGGCAGGGTCCTACCTCTGCTAGCTAGTCTGTCCAGCAATGATTAATCTCAACAGTAGATTAGTCCATTGATATTAATGATGATCACACCAACTACTCATTTCTGTGCAGTTTACCAGCTGGGACCAAGTACTCAAACTAACAAACCCTTGGAGAGCTACTTCATATTGATCCACGATACTGTGTAGTAGGTCTAAAAGAGATAATATGTGATTAAAGTCTTTAAAAACGTGGCTGGAGATCCTCAGCAGTTAGGAGCAGATGCTCTTATCGAAGACCCAGGTTCAATCCCTGGCACCCACATGAGGGTTTACAAACACCCACAACTCAAGTTTTCAGGGGGACCCAGTGCTTTTTTTTTCTAACCTTCATGGATACCAGGCACACAAGTGATGGATATACATACATCCAGACAAAACACTCATGCATACGCTAACAAGATTAAGTACATTTTGTTTTGTTTTGTTTTGTTTTGTTCTGTTTTTCGAAACAGGGTTTCTCTGTATAGCCCTGGCTGTCCTGGAACTCACTTTGTAGACCAGGCTGGCCTCGAACTCAGAAATCCACCTGCCTCTGCCTCCCGAGTGCTGGGATCAAAGGTGTGAGCCACCACCGTCTGGCTGTGTGTCTCTTAGAAAGACACACTTTTTGTTAGATTGAGGTCCTACCTAGGTAACACGACAGTTCATCCCAACTGGTGCTCTTATAAAAAGGGAAATGGGCAAAGACAGAGAGGATGGTTTTACAAATGGTGGCATTGGTGGGGCAGCTCACATCAGCAATGCCAGCACTCACAAGGGGGAGGCAGGAGGATTTCCATGAGTTCAAGGACAGTCTGGGCTACAAAGTGAGTACAAACAATATTGAAACTAGGGAGCACTGAGGAGACGATGACTGGCTCCCGACACTGGGAATAAGCAAGGAAGAGAGATTATTTACAGTCTATAAGGGAAACAAGAAACATGCGGAGAACAGGCACACATCATGATTGAGGCCCAGAGATCCAGTGACCAGCCATCTGCACACGGAAGACCCAGGAGATTCCAATGACTTGGAAAATCTCAGGAGCCGGTGGTCTAAGACCAGGTCTAAATCTGTAGGACCGAGAACTAAAGTAAGAGACAGGAACGTAAGGGTATCATGCTCTACGTTCCCAGTTCTATCTTAAAACCCCGAGAACCAGAAACGCTAAAATTCTAGGAAGACAGATGCTTCACCAGAAACGCACAGAAGTGAATCCACCTTCATTCTGTCTTTTTGTTCCCCTCTAGCCATTGGCAGATAGGATAAGAATTCCCATCCTGATTGTAATCTGCAGTATTTGTTTTACTTATGTAAATGCTAACCGCCACTGAAAATACTTGTATTGGTGACTTTCAAATATTTGTGACTAAAATGCCCGAGGGAACCATTTAAAGCTGAGGGAAGATTATTTTAATTCATAGTTTCAGACTCTCATGGGAGAGAGGGTAAGGCAGAACAGACTGAGTCACATCACAGTGGGAAGGCAGAGGAAACAGGCTTACACAAAGGGCCTAGGGCAAGACCTAACCCCAGAGGAAATGCCTCTTGTGGCCCATTTTCTGGATAGGCCCTATTTCCTACTTTACAACAACCCCCAATAATACAATGTCGTCACAGTATTCTTTATTAAGAGAATAATATGTTCATTAGGCCAGAGTCTCAAGAATCCACTAACTCCATCCCTTGGCAGCCAAGCATCCAATGCATATCCAAACCACAATACACCTCCACAGACACACTCATAAATAATCTTTTATTACTTATCTGGACGTTCATTAGCACAGGCAAATTAACACAAGGCAGTTAACAGTAACAGGATTCTATCCAGTGTCTGTGACTATATGGAACAGGTTTAAGTAGTTTAAATGCTAGTTTCCAGAGCCATGGAAAAATACTTGTTTAAACTACTTATAGTGTGATACGTTGTTAAAATAGGATTTAAATTCTTCTCTTTGGTTATCTGTAGGAAAAGGTATTCCACATTTGGCTTGGATGAGTAATACTTGTGAATTTTATTTGGAGGGTTTTTTAAATTTTGTTTTGTTTTGTTTGTTTGAAACGGGGTTTCATGTAACTCAGGTTGGATTTGAACTTATGGCCAATGATGAGCTTTTGCTACTTTTGCTACTGCTTCATTTGTTGCGATTACAGGCTCACAGCACTATGTCCAGTTGTAGGCAGTGCTGGGGATAGAACCCAGAGCTTCATGTGTACATCTACTGAGTTACACTCTGGGTTCCTAAAAAAATATTTTTCTTGTAGGATTTATTTTGGAGTTGTTGTAGGGTACCCACCAGAGAAGCCTACTCAGACACAGGTTTAAGCCAATGAAGACTTGATTAGCCTGCTGGCAAGTAGAGTGGGTGTTTGGGATTTCAGTGTAACCCCGAGCCTTTTTCAGGGTGAGCTTTTAAGCTCACAAGCCATTATCTTGGTTTGTCATACTTCAGTTAACAAGAACAGTTAGCTAAAAACTACAGCACCTAAAAACCAAGGTTAGAACTTTAGAGATTTTCTATGGACTTGGATGGATTAGGTCTTTGTTTTGGCTGGAGGTGCTGCTATGTGCTGAGTTTTAGGGTCTCAATAGTATTCTCATTCCAGCGTCAGTTGTGCTAAAATCTGTGGGTCTGTTACAGCATCAGTACTGTCTCCAAGCAACCTTGACTCCTCTTAGTGAAAAATATTTCAAGATCATAATCCAGAAAGAAGTGTTACTCAAAGTTACTGGATTGGTCAGTTTTAAAGCTCTTTGAGATACATATTTTATGAAATAAAAAATTGAGGCTTTGTTCTTGTTTTAAGGAAGGCCTTTCCTGCTCGTGACTTAAAATTAGAAAACAGAACTTCTCAAAAGCACTGCCCTGAAAATATCATACACAATCTAGGTACTAGGGGTACTTGTTGCTGCTAGGTTGATTTCACGTAGCTCATCATGAGTCTTAAGACACAATACTAGAGAATTTTGTTTCCGCTCTGTATTTTCTTAAATATGTATTTCTTCTCTCCCATGTTGACAAGAGATTAGCATTTCAATCTGTAGACTACAAAGGATCATTTTAACCATTTGGGCATCATCATGGAGGTCCCGGTCTCCAGAATATACAGGTTTGTGGTTGTTGTTTTTCTTTTTTTAGACAGGATCTCTCTACATATTCCTGGCTGTCCTGGAACTCACGGAGATCCTGTTGCCTCTCCCTAAAAATCAAAGGTGTGCCTACCATCCCTGGCTAATACAGATATTTTTATCTGCCTATATAAAATATTTTGAAGTTAGAGAAAGATATTCATTACAAAAAAGGCACTACATATATTAAAAATATAAACTGTGTCTACATACATTAAAAATATAAACTCAAAACTGGAAATCCAGTATGTTTCATACTAAGGGCTATTACAATTAGAAGCCATTCAAGCTTTAGAAGAAAGTAGGAGGGTCAGTTAAAAAGAAATACGATGCAGTTTTGCTTGAGTGCTTTCTGGACAGTCTTGTCTTGGAAGTTAAAACATTAAGTTCCAG
Organism: Mus minutoides; assembly: GCA_902729485.2. Classification (NCBI taxonomy): domain Eukaryota; kingdom Metazoa; phylum Chordata; class Mammalia; order Rodentia; family Muridae; genus Mus; species Mus minutoides. The sequence continues at coordinate 284,163 of LR749632.1, forward strand.
AATTTTGATACAAGATCAGAAACTATCTGAAGCTGGTTGACATACATTCACTGTGACTGAAGGGGTACTACAGCTAATTGAAGAAGTAGAAACAATACACTGTAGTGGAATCCTTGGGGTTTTTAGAGGTATGCGGGAACTGAAAGGGGAAGAGTCCTGGGGAAAATCATTGTTAGGCATTGTTGCAATCTAGAGTGTATAGACATGGAAAGAGCCTCCAGTAGTCTGATTGTGTTTTTTTGTTTTTTTTTTTTGAAGTTTATTTTTATTTCTGTATATACGTGTGTGTCCCTGCACACGTGTGCTCAGGTACTTCAGGAGCTGGAGTCTCCTGAGGTGATGTCCCCAGGAAGAGCAGTAAGCACTTTTAACTGCGGAGCCATCTCTTAAGCTCCTCAAGGAATCCTTTTTTTAAAAAAAAATCCAGTCAATGCTCATTTCACAAATCAGACCTAACACCATAGATCTAATCGATCCCTTCTGAAGATTAATTCTGTAGAGAAGGAAGTTCATAGATTCTCTTCCAAGTTCTGTCTTTAGTGGTCTTAACCTTAACTGATGGCAAAACACTTGATAATTTAGTTAGGAATATCAAGTGGCAGAAGAAAAACTGGGTGCAAAACGTTTCCAGTATGTATGTGCATGGAGTCTTTAAAGAGCAGAGTGAGACCCACTGGGAAAGGGCCTACTGGTTTTTCATGACAATTGTAACCTAAATATTTAAAAAGCCCAAAACGGCCGGGCGTGGTGGCGCACGCCTTTAATCCCAGCACTCGGGAGGCAGAGGCAGGCGGATTTCTGAGTTTGAGGCCAGCCTGGTCTACAAAGTGAGTTCCAGGACAGCCAGGGCTGAACAGAGAAACCCTGTCTCGAAAAACCAAAAAAAAAAAGCCCAAAACGTTCTAAGTGTTGATTGGACCACAATTTCAAATACTTATGTCCTGTGAATTATTTTCTAGTGCTCCAGACCAGACACACCTTGCAGGGAACTGTTGAGCCTCTATGTAGTGGCCAAATGTAGTGTGGCACTCAAAGGGCAGAGGGAGGTGGATCTCTGTGAGTTCAAGACCAGCTAGGTCTACAGGGATTCTATGTAGTCCTGGAACTTGTAGACCCTGTCTCCAAAGGGGGGAGGGGAGAAAGAAATGAAAGAAGAGAATAGAGCTAATGTTGAAGAAATCCTAGAGTCAAGTGTGGTGGCATGCCTTTGATCCCAAAGAAATGAAAGAAGAGAATGGAGCTAATGTTGAAGAAATCCTAGAGTCAAGTGTGGTGGCATGCCTTTGATCCCAGCACTGAAAAAGCAGAGGCAGGCAGATACACTGTAAGACCCCAAAGCGCTTCCCCCTGAAAGGAAAAGCCCCTAAACGTTCTCCCAAGCCTGTTTTCCCCATCTCTAAAAATACAGCCAGTAAGAAGCTTTTTGTTCTCTACAGCCAGCAAAAAGCCTTTTTGTTTCTATACCTTACAACCAGATAAGTGATAATTGTAAAAAAACCTAGCCAGGCTCTTGCCTGGCTCCCTGTGCCAAGGACACCGAGATAAACTCCACAAAGAAGAGCTATAACTCACTCCACAATCCTCATGCCTTGTAATTTTACCAAGGACAACTCCCCCCCCCCCGCCCCCCCACCGGAGAAGAACTGTAGCCCAACTCCTCCCAATTCCTCACTTTCTCCTTTAAAAGACCCCTACTGTTACCGCTCAGGGTGGAACTCCCCAGCCCTTTCTAGAGAAAGGAGTCCTTCCTCAACTGGCTGATAATAAACCTTCCTGCAGTTTGCATCAAGCGGTTTCTCTCAAGTCTTTGGGGGTGCCAACTCATCCTGGGACAGGAGTGACCCCGTTCTCGTGAGTCTTACAACACAAAGAAACCCTAAGCTGAAAAAAAAATTTTTTTTTTTTTCTCAAAGAGCTGGGTGTGGTGGTGCATGCCTTTAATCCCAGCACTGGGGAGGCAGAGGCAGGTGGATTTCTGAGTTCGAGGCCAGTCTGGTCTACAGAGTGAGTTCCAGGACAGCCAGGGCTATACAAAGAAACGCTGTCTCGAAAAACAAAACAAAACAAAACAAAACAATCTCTCAAGAGACGGTATTATGTCCAGCTTCTTAGTATGCATGGCCCTGGTCTTCGCTAATCCCCTTCCCTGAGGTCAGTCTGTAGACTTTTCATGCTCTTCTAGTCTTTGATATTCCACTTATCTGGCTTCACTGGCATAGAATGACATTGTCTGTTTGCTTTTTGAACATAAAGTGCCTACGTCCACATTACATTTTATTTGTCCCCAAATTCCTAGGACCAGGAAAAGTGGCAGTTGTTAAATTCTGCCTACCAAACAGGAATCTGTTCCGTGAAATATTGATACAAAGGCAGAATTTGCTTGCAAGTCACAGGTTAAACTCCCGATAAATTGCACTGCAAGATCCTGACACTCTGCCCGATCTCTTGTGACAGGCCAGGCAAGTTGATGAGTCAACGGCATGGGTTTCTGATGTGGTTAGTCAGTGTGTGCTGGCCCATGTGCAAATCACAGCACTCTGGTAACATAAACAGAGCAGTAATGTATGTCAAGGGAGTCCACAATGTAGTAGTTGTAACCGAGTTCCTTTTCTTTTTTCTTTTTTTTGTCATTTCTACCACCCTAAGAAGTCATTTAAAGTATTTTTGAGTTGGGAGAGGCTGACTCTTTGGGGCATTTTAGCCAAAACACCTAATAGTTTAATTCCGTACAGACAGACGGCTGCAAACACCTCCAGGCGTCCCTCATTCTATAAAGCAGACAGAGCGAGCACAAAACTTTGCTCGCCTTTGGACATAATGCACAACTTCACGAGGTCTGTCCTTTGCAAGAGGCGCGAACTTCCTCCTCGTCCGACCTAAGCTCGCGAATCAAAAGATGACTCCGCATTTAAAAACTGTCCCAAGCCCCAGCGCGCGGGAGCCGGAAGCCGCACCACGTGACCCGCCGTCCCTCCGCAGCCATCCTCGGGGAGGAGGTGAGGCGGGGGAGAAGCCTGTCGCTTCGGCGGCTACTCCCACGTCTCCGCTCCACCGGATGCAGCGCTAGGTACCCTTGATCGCTGGCTTCCCTCGATAACCCAGCCTCCTCCGGGGAAGCCTCCAGGTCCAAGCGGCCGCCGCCACTATCACCACCGCGGAACGCTTCCGCCAGGGTGCCGACCACGTGACAGCGCGGGCCGGGGGCGGGGCAAAGGCGGCGGCGCGCGCCTTCTTTACTCCAGGCCCGCGGCCCCGCCCACCCGCCCGGCCCCAGCCAGTGGGGATAGGCGGAGGGGGCGGGGGGAGGCCCTGACGACGCTCGGGGCGCGCGTGCGCACGCGGTTCTCGCGGTGTCTCGCGCTCGGCCCCGCCCCCCGCTGCCCCCGCCCTTTCCGCCCCTCCCTCCCTCCGCCCTGTCTCTCGGCGGCGGCGGCGGCGGTGGCGGCGGCTCGCGCAGCTCGTTGGCTCGCTATATAAAGGGGAGAAGCAGGAGGACCGGACGGCTGGAGCTGCAGCCGGTGGCGGCAGCGGTGGCGCGGGGGAGCGGTGACCGGTGTTGGTTTCCCCTCCTCGGCGCCGAGTGGGAAGCGGGTGACGCCCCCTAGCCCCCTAAGGGGTCGTGGCTAGTTTTTTTTTCTCCCCCATTTTTTCTTTTTTTCTTTAGGCGATTCTCGAGGTTTTTAGCTGCGGGAGGAGTGTCCCCCTCCTCCCGCTCTCCCGCCTCTTACTCCTCCTGGATCGGTTTTGTTGAGAGATTTTTTTTTTTTTTTTTTGCCCCACTCTTGGCGGGTGATTTGGGTCACCCTCCGGGTCTCAGTTTTTTTTTTTCCTTTTCTTTTTTTTTCTTTTTTTGATTTTATTTTTTCCTTTCTATCTCTCGTCCCCTCTTGTTTGTGTTGTGTGTGGAAATGGCGAACTCGGCAAACACAAACACCGTGGTAAGGACGTGGTGCGGTGGCCGGCGGGGGCTGCGGAGGTTCCGGCGGCAGGCAACGGCTGGCTGGGACGGACGGACGGACGGGCGGGGGCGGGCCCGGGCGAGGCGGCGCTCCGGACCCGGTCCCCTCCGCCCTCCACCACCATCGCCACCACCGCCGCTGCCCGCCGCGGGCCTGGCCGGGCGGGGGGGACGCCTCGGGCTGGCGGGAGGAGGGCGGCGGGGGCCGGGAGCGCCGCGGGGCGGGCCACGCAGGCCGTTGGGGCCCTGCCTTGGCGACCCCGGGGCGCGGACAGGCGGGCGATGGCCCCACGCGGGGCCCCGGACCCGGCCAGTCCCCCGAACGAGCGGCTTGCGGCTCGAGCCCGCGTCTGGGGAGCCTTTCGGATACCGCCTAGGCCGGGCGTGCCTTCGGGGGCTCTCCGGAGGTGGTGCTTTGGGAGAGCCTCCATTGGGGCCGATTTTACTAATCCTCCGAAAGAAAAGAAAGAAAAAAAAAAAGACAAGAAAAAAAAATGAAGGTCGGAAAAGCACTTATCTCGGTTCCTCCCCAGTGGGTAAAATGGCGAAGGGGAAGCAAAACCCCCCGGTATCTTCGACTAGCAAAAGCACCAGAACAAACAAAGCCTACAGTGAGTGGCCCAAGAGTCCCCGCTTTCGCCTCGAAATTTGCCTACTTCTTCCCGCTGCTCCCTTTTGTTTTAAAAAAAAATTTTTTTTGGTTACTTGCGATCACGTAGGTTTGCAAAAAGCAGTCACATAAAAAAAAAAAAAACCTTTTAAAAGAGTCACCAACGCAGTGTGATCACTAGGCCACCCCATCTCTTGATTCTTTTTATTATGACAATAAAACACAATTTTTGTTTTGTTTTTTGTTTGTTTCTTGTTTTTGGTTTTTATTTTTTTTGCCCGGTCCCAAACGCCGCAGAGCAGCCTGCGGCTGCCCGACACTGTACCGTTGGCGACTCGGGTCGATCCATCATGGCTGCGGCCGCTTACCCTGCTTTTCAGTGCCTGCGCCTTGTGGTCCTCCTCCCTTTGGCTGCCCTGTTTATATAGAGCCATTGCCGCTCTCTAATATAGACTCTGCCAGGATGGGAAGGTGCTTTTCAGGCCTACGTCACCGCCTCTCCATTTAAACACCAGATCCGGCTTTAAATAGTGAGAGCTGCTGAGCGCGGGGCTGGGAGGTGCGTGCTCCCGAGGCGAGAGGAGCCGCCGTGCGGAGCTCTTTTTATTTCTAGGCTCCCTTCACGCCGAGAGATTGTGCTCCGGAGCCGGGAGGCTTTTGTCACGGACCCGAGTGTTTTGCTGCGGCAGCTAGAGTGTACTGCCTTTGTTTGTAGTGGGAAGTAGGCCAGAATTGCAGCCTCGTTTTTGTTCCTTTTCCCTTTCCTTTATTTATGAGTTTAATTTTAAATCGTTTTGGATCAGATAGGATGATTCTTCCCCCCCCCCCTCCGCCCCCTGGAGGAGATACGGTCAACATTCTCGGCTTTAAAAAAAAAATGCGTTGTACATTAAATGTTTCCGGAAGAGGACTTGAGTTTGGTAGTGTGTTCTTAATAGCTAAGGCATGAAGCTTTTCAAGGAAATAGTGACTGACGCTGCTCCCCTGTGAGACTGCTCACAATCCATTGCTTGATGTGTGTGTGTAGAGGCATAGCCTAAACTGAGCTTTAAGAATTAAAGATTAAGTGGTGGTTTTACTTTTACCAGTGGCTAACATGGAATCTAGTATAAAAAAAAATCCACCTAGGTTATCTAATATTGTGCCTAAAAATTAGCACCTTCTAAAAGGAACCTTCCAGTTAATCACTTGATAATGCTACATGCAGTCTCTAATTTGCCAGTTTCAGAGTTTGGAATACTGTTTTAAAAGGACAGATCTAAATGACCTTGTATGCCATAAAGACAGAAGCCTGCTCAAGTGAAGTTTAGAATTTCAGCATTTTCCTTTTTTCCTTCAACAATAGCGCTTCTGAATGGGTTAAGTTGTAGGCTGGTTGGTGAATGATTACGTAGTAGCAAAGAAGGAAATTTTCTGCCTCAAGTGTTTGACTCTCTAAGGAAAGGGTTTTAGGGTAACTGATTTCAGAAACATTAAACCATCTGGTTTGCTGGAAATTTATCTTACCAATTTAAAATTACATGGTCAGTATAGAGTTTAGCCTGAAGGTATAGATTAGGACAGGGGAAAAAAACCAAGGTTGCTTTTGTATAATCAAAGACTGCTGGATATGACCAGAAGATGACTAACAAAAAGTTACCCAAAATCTAAGAACTGCAAAGGCTGTGAGATGGGACAGGCATTAAATCAAGCACGGCTAGTAGGAACCAGGAGTGACCATGAACTATTATTAATCATGATGGCAGACATTTTGTTCACAATCAAGGAAATTAGAACTGGAATTTGTGTTGACTGTGCATAAAGAGCTTTGGTTTATGAACTCCTTTGCCCAGCCTTACAGTTTTATAAAATATGTCATTGCTAAATTTAGTTTAATGAGGGTAAAATACATGCTTGGTTTTGTTTTGAAGACAGGGTCTCTGTAAATTGACCAGGCTGGCCTGGAACTCTGATATCCTCCTGTCTTTGCCTTCAGAGTGATAAGCTTGGCTTAGGATTGTAGTATCTTTAAAGTAACAATTTAAAATAAATTTTAGATAGTTGGCCAAATGGCTTGTATTTAATAAATATTTAATTAAGGATTTCTCAAAGCCTGTTAAAATTTTGAAATCAGTCTTTTATTGAATCTTATTTTTCCTTTAAAGCCTAAATTGTATAGATCTGTGATTGAAGATGTTATTAATGACGTACGAGACATTTTTCTGGATGATGGAGTGGATGAACAGGTCCTGATGGAACTAAAAACTGTGAGTTTGTCTCTTTTTAAAAGAATATTTCAGTAATTAATAACTTTTCTATAGGATGAATGTTTGACTTTGAGGAGAGACAGTATAGTGTAGTGAAGGGTAATGATTTAAACCTCAACTGTTTCTTCTATACTTCCTTTAATTGGGTTGGTAGATAACTTATATTTCAGCTTTCTTCTCTGTAAGATAGGAATTGGTATCATTGGGCAGTTGTTCGTTCTTAGGATTAAGTGTAGTAAGTATAGAGAATACCTATCAAAATGCCTAATAATAGCTTTACTTGTTCCCATGTGATATTTATGGTCCAGTTGCTTGACATGTCAGTAATAGTATTTAATTTTTTGTATTCTTATATCTGTAATCTAAAATTTGTTTATGATGGGGCGATTGAACAGATGCTTGATAAAAGAATGTAACCTTTTATGTATACTAAATGCTCCTTTTATGTATTAAACACCGAGAGCTAGTTTTTCTTTTTAGGTTTTTGCATAAATACTTAGATTTTTAAAATTGCATTTGTGTGGGCACTGGAGAAATGGCTCAGAGTCTAGCTATTCCAGAGGAACGGGAATCGGTTCACAGCACCCACATGGTGGCTCACAATGGTCTGTAAGTACAGTCCCAGCAGAAGCCCTCGTTTGACCTCCACAGACATCAGTCAGCATGCAAGTGGTACACAGACAGTCGTGTAGGCCAGGCCAAACACACACACACACACAGTGCTTGTGTCTCTTGGTGGGAGAAAAAGTAGAAAAAGTATAGGGGAGTTTTGTATTCGCTGGACTCAGTACCCGATTTGAAAATTTCATAGTTTATTATTCTTTCATTTGAAAGTTACATCATTTGTGGTTGGGGAAGTGACTCTAAGAGGGCCTGAGTTGACATCTCCTTCACCACATAGAAGGCGAGTATGACCACATGTGCCTGTCACCCCGGTCACCCCGATGTTGGGGGATAGAGACTGTGGGTTCCAGGAGCTTGGTGACCAGCCTGAACTCCAGGTTTCAGTGAAAGACCGGTCTCCAAGCAAGGGTGGAGAGTGATGGGGAGGACTGTTAACATCCTTTTAAAGGCTCCACATGCACACATACAAACATTGTCCTCTGAGAAAATGACTAGCTCAGCTCAGCACCTTCAATGCCCAGTGCTTACCATACCTTTCTTTTAGACTCTGGTTATGTGCGGCAGGGCTCCTTTAGGTATATTAACTGTGCTGATGACTGTTGTAAAATATGTATACTCTGTGCATAGTGACATGTGTGAACATTCAAAAGATCTGCACACTTTATTCTTAATGATTGTTGGAAGATCCACTATTCTAACAGAACAGTATGCAGGTTGAGTTATATATTGCTGAACTTTTAATATTTTAAAATATCATTTGCTTTCTCAATTGTGTAAGTGAATGAGAAATTTTTCTTTCTATCCTTAAACTAAAACCAGTGAAATGCAGAGGCAGATGGGAAATCCACTTTCTTTAAGTCTTATCAGCTTTTTTTTTCTAGTTAATTTTGGGAAAATTGGTATCATTTATGCAAGCCTAGACTTCTCCTTTTAAAATCTGAACATTAAAAGTATCTCAGTTTTTGAAGTCCTCATTAATTTTTGGAAAGAGATAAATGGAACAGAAGCTGACTTTCTAAAGTTGTCCTCTGACTTGTGCTATGGCATGTGGACAACCCCCCATCATACATAACTCAAAATAATAAAAAATTAAAAATAGATAAATGGGCCAGAGGTCAGAAGATATTATAACTGTTGGTTTAGAAATTGGGAGTAGCTTCTTTATAGCTGTGCTCAAATCTTCACAGTTAAGAAGTGGTTATGGAACATTAGCTGTGGTCTTCTCCCCTAGGTGGCGCACGCCTTTAATCCCAGCACTTGGGAGGCAAAGGCAGGCGAATTTCTGAGTTTGAGGCCAGCCTGGTCTACAGAGTGAGTTCCAGGACAGCCAAGACTACACAGAGAAACCCTGTCTCGAAAAACAAAAAAAAAAAAACCCCAAAAAACAAAACAAAAAAAAACCAAAAAACAAACAAGCTAGAATTTAGCTCTCATTTTAAATAAAGTCTGAGCTTTAGTGTGGTGATAAAATATGTCTTAATATGTTTAAACACCTTTGGACAACTTTTAGAATATTCCATAAGAGTTTGCCAGTATAAGAAAAGAAAAAAACGTTTCAGTGAAATGAGTAACACCTACCTGGAGAGAAATATAGATGTTCTTAATGCTCAGGGATACAGGTGTTGGAATGCCTCTTACGGAACAGGAGTGGGAAGTGTGTGGAGCAGCACAGAGCAGCTACATTTCACGGAGAATAAGAAAATAAGCTTAGCTCCTACAGGGAGAGAAACGGATCGCTTAAAGATAAAAGTCGTAGATTTCCTCCTTTGAAACAGGATTTGGAACAACATGGGAACAACATAAACGTATGTAATTATATGAAGAGCACATAGACGAGCTTCCTCGGTCCTCAGCGCACTGGGGAATGTTTAGCACTTTGTAGCTCTCAGTAGTTGCCTTTTCTGTGACATTAGGTAAAAGGTACAGTTTCTAGAGGTATAGAAATGAGCCCTAAAAACTTTAATTGATTATGGTATAGGTCAATCTGGGGTCTTTATTATTTTCTCTTGCTTTGTGGTTGGTTGACAGTTTAGAGAATTCTATCTTCTGACTGGTCCCTGTAGCTGTTAAACATTCTAGTCAAAGAAATGAAATTGTCTTGAAAAATCAAGGGTCTTTCTTTGCATGTCTCTTACATTTGAAAGTAACCCATTCAACAGTTAATCTTCAGTTTCTACCATCATTCTTGTCCTGTGTGGCTGGCACCCAGTTAAATATTTAGCTGATTTGCTTTATAGCATGTGGCTCTATAATCTTATCAATGCTATTTTTGTTATGTTAAGTGGGACATACTCTTATACCTTGGGTTGTACTAAGAGTTAAAGCTGTTAGATGAGAATGAACCTAATTCTCTGTACTAAATTTCTTCAGGACCTCATTAGAAGTTTAAGAATGTGCCCTAGATTTAAGATAGATCTAGCCTTGTCCAGGGCTTTCTGCAGTGATGAAGTGCTGGGTGGCTGTTAGCTCCTGCACAGCCACATGGAGTTGTTATGCATTTGCAATGTGATTAGAAGAACTGAGGAATACATTTTTGTTAATTTTACTTAATTTAAATTTAAATCACTAAATGTGGCTAGTGATTATTACCACATTGAGCTATTCAGATTTTCTTGCTAACAAGGTTAGCAACCATTGTGTGTTTCATGATTTATAATGGGTTTTGTGAGTTAGCTCTGAGCCTTCTCCTTTTGTAATTGTTTGACAGATTATCAAGGTTGCTAAGGCTATCAGATACAGTGGTAAATTAGATGATGAACTGAGATGCATTGTGAGAATGCATATAATTTAAAGAGTAACTAGATACTGTAGGAAATGTCGTTTAAAAAACAAGACAGAACAAAGCCAGCCAACTATTTAGATGGGTCCTGACCTGTTAGGCGCTCACGAAGCACGTGTGTAAACTATGTGAGCTGGGGGAAGGCATAAAGGCAGTCTATTTCAATGGAGTGTGTATTGGCACATGACTGGATGGGAATGACACTTTAGAAATCTCCTTCAAAGTAAATCATGAGCAACTGAGGAAGGCAAGGCAGGAGAGTTGGCGCAGGGTGAGCTCTGTAGTGAGGCTGTCTCAGAAAACCAAAACAAACAAAACAAAACAAACTGAAAACAAAAACTCAAAAGTGAATGATAAACCAATCTGCCAGAGCTACCTATTTCTAACTAGCAAGCACAACTCAGTATATAACCCATGCGGTCCCGAGCCCTCATTCTCATTTGGCCCTCCCATCAAACCACTCTCCATCAGACCGAGCCTTGCATAAGCCAGGCCAATGCTGTGCCTGTGAGCCACATCCTTAACCCTTTGTGTCTGTGCTGATAAAATCCTCAGGTAGAGACCAGTCTGGAAATTCAGGTTGTAAGTCTCTAGTCCCTAAGCCTTGCCATGTTGGACTGATTGGTTAATAGTTGCATAAAGAGTGTTCTGCCAGTTGCACCCTTTAGTTGTGTTTAGAAATGTTTTTATTGCTAATCTCTCTAAGGAAGTGGTAGAAAAATCACCACAAGTTGAGAACCATTTTTCTAAATATATCCTAATTATACATAGATACTTGATTCACTGATATAAATGCCTAAACTACACATTGAATAATTACCTGCTTTCTGTCCTTTAACAAGAACATTTAGCTACGAGGTAGTGGAAATGTGAGAGCCTAGGTGTGCCATGAGATAAAAGACCTAAAATCATATTTCTACCATCTTTTAGTTAAGTGCCCCTGTCAAAGGATGGTCAGAATTTACTTTTGACTCAAACTGTGAAGTGCCCATTCTCTAGCAGTGTGTTGGGCCAGACATTTTAAATGATTCTCCTGTTTCTACAAAGTACCCAGCTTCTGGATAAAGTGTAGGGAACCCAGCTTCCCCAAAGAGCAAATGAAAAGAAAGTAGATGAATGAACTGCTTACAGAGAGATGGGCATGCGGGCAAGGCGTGCAGTACCAGGTGCAGTGCTCAGGGACAAGAGATGGGCATGCGGGCAAGGCATGCAGTACCAGGCGCAGTGCTCAGGGACGAGAGATGGGCATGCGGGTAAGGCATGCAGTACCAGGCGCAGTGCTCAGGGACGAGAGACGGGCATGCGGGCAAGGCGTGCAGTACCAGGCGCAGTGCTCAGGGATGAGAGATGGGCATGCGGGCAAGGCATGCAGTACCAGGCGCAGTGCTCAGGGACGAGAGACAGGCATGCGGGCAAGGCGTGCAGTACCAGGCGCAGTGCTCAGGGACGAGAGACGGGCATGCGGGCAAGGCATGCAGTACCAGGCGCAGTGCTCAGGACGCTGCCTTAGACTCTGGTCATCCTACTTTTGCCTTCTGTTATTTGTTGATCGTGGATAATTTGCCTAACTCCTTGTTCTTCAGGTTCTTTTTCTTTAGAGAAGGAGGTGATAATGTCTATAAATGTACTTACCTTTATAGAATTAAATAAAATTTAGTTACTAGACTGTCTCGGTAACACATACAGTTGTATACCTCAGTCTTTTTGGAAGCAGAAGGTGAAAGTTTTGTCATGTCAGTTTTAGATGCCTAGGCACACATTGCTGAAGTGTGGGTATGCCAGAATTCATAGTTTGCTTGTGGGAAAGGGAGTAAATAAAAAGAAAAGAGCTCTTCCAGTTTTCTAAGCAAAGACATACTTAATAATTCAGTTTTCCTATTTCAGCTTTACTATTGCTAAAACAGTGCTACATTATCTTAACAGCTGACATTTAGAACCTAGAATATTTTGATAAAGTGGAAATTATGGAGAAGTGAAATCTTAGGGCTGGAGAGATGGTTGAGCAGTTAAGAGCACTTGTTGCTCTTACAGAGGACCTGGATTCAGTTCTCAGTGTCCACATGGAGGCTCCCACCATCCATAACTCCATTTCCAGGGAATCTCAATACACGCTGGCAAAACCCTTGTGTGCACGAAACCCTTGTGTGCACGAACCTTTTTTTTTTTTTTTTTTTGGTTTTTCGAGACAGGGTTTCTCGGTACAGCCCTGGCTGTCCTGGAACTCACTTTGTAGACCAGGCTGGCCTCAGAAATCCACCTGCCTTTGCCTCCCGAGTGCTGGGATTAAAGGTGTGTGCCACCATGCCCGGCGCACGAACCTTTTTAAAAAAAGAAAGTAAAATATTAACATTGAGTGAATAAATCAAACCTTACTTGATGGTATAAGCCTGGTGCTTAGCTATAGATTATTTTTGTATTTGTTAAGTTACTAGAACATTTATCTAAGTTCTGATTCTTGATTGACTAGCCCAACCCCTACAGAACTTTTGGCAGTATGGGACCATGTTCATGTGTCAAAACTAGCCAACACCTTTGTCATCTAGGAGGCAAGAACTAGGAATGGTGCATTTCCTGTGGGCCATCCCGTATGATGCACATAGACGCTGCCAGAAATGCCAGTAACATCCTATACAGAAAACAAAAATCTTTAAAAGATTTATCTATTTATTATATGTGAGTACACTGTAGCTATCTTCAGACACTCCAGAGAGGGCATCAGATCTCGTTGTGAGCCACCATGTAGTTGCTGGGATTTGAACTCAGGACCTTCGGAAGAGCAGTCAGTGCTCTTAACCACTGAGCCATCTCTCCAGCTCCCAGAAAACGGAATTCTAATAAACATTAGTTTGTTTTTATAATATTTCTTTAAATGTAATACTAAATGGCTGGTAAAATCCCAGTTATCTGTTAAATTGGAGTAAAATAATGTCTTCATGAAGGAATTCATTCAAAAGTAGAACTATAATGGCACAGGGAGTAACTCCCATCCCCTCCCCTCCAAAGAAGAAGACAGAAAACCCAACAAAAACAGAGCCCCCGCCCCAGTCCCCCGGTGCTTCCGACTAAAGACAAGCATCAGCATGCCCAGCCTAAGTGACTGCCTTCCTTTGGGGCTATGGAACTTTGATAGGTTTCATTTTAGAAACTGCACATGAAGAGCTATGGAATAGTCTAAGGTTATTTAACAGAAAGATGCTTAGAACTGTAAGAAGTACAATACCGTTACAGTAGCAGCCAGTCTGGCGACTAGCCCGTCCCAAGCCTCCGCTCCAGAGGCTGGCTAAGTGGGGTGGGTAGTGAGTGGGACCAAGCTGCTGGCTTAAAAGTAGTCTACTAGCTGCCCCTTAGCTACAGTCTTTCTTTAAAACTTTTTTTTAATGTGTGTGGTGTTTTGCTTGCATGTATGTCTGCACCATGTTGGTCTTGGTGCTTGTGGTGGCCAGTGGATGGCATTGGATTCTTAGAACTGGGGTTACACAGGCTATTGAGAGCTCTCACGGGAGTACTGGTAATTGAACCTGGGACCTCTGAAAGAGCAGCAAGTGCTTTTAACTACTAAGCCTTCTCTTCAGATCCCTGATCTAATTTTTTGATGTTTTGTTTACCCTTGGTCAGCTTTGTTAATAATAAGTGAAGTAATCCAGAAATAAGCAATTTGTGAGTTGTAGATTGTGTACATTCCGACCAGAATGATGAAATCTTTCCCCAACCAGTTGTACAGTCTCCAGTTTGTGAGTCATTTTTCTGTCCAGCTTATCCATTCTGCATATGCAACTCATCCATTAATTATTTAATGTCTACCCAGTTGCCAGAATATCTGTGCAGTGTCATAGTGTGAGTGTTCAGATAACCTAACAGAGTATCTGTGGACTTCACCTAAATCTCCTAGACATTGTATTTTATATCTCCATGCGAAGCTGCAAACATTCAATAAGGTACTTTGAGAAAGAGACCACAATCACATAGCTTTTTATCACAGAATATCCCTATAGTTCTGTTTTATTGCACTGTATATAATTTACAAATTAAATTTTTATCATGGGTGGATGGGTATGTATGTAGAGGAAAAGATCATATTTGAGTCACGACATACAGTTGGGATGTGGGCTGTTTTCACATAAGGGTGACTATATTATAGGTTATATACATATATATCATATACTTTATAGATTATGCAGATTAATATAATTAATGTCTATAATAGTCTAAAGATTATTACAGTTAAGTAGTAGATGTACTTGTAAACTTTAGAAAGTTAATCTACTAACAGTGCCGAAAGCAATGTTTCTTAAGCTTTAATATATACTGTATAACCCAAATAAAAACACAGAAACTATTTCCTATGTTACATTTTCATTTCAATTTGATATTATTCACAAAAAAATTCAACATTGACATCCCCCCATCCCCCAGACAGGGTTTGTCTGTGTAACAGAGCTGTGGCTGTCCTGGACTTACTTTATAGAGCAGGCTGGCCTCACACTCACAGATGTGCCTGTCTGCTGAGTGCTGGGATTACAGGCGTGAACAACCCCACCCGGCTCCACGTTTTCTGACCCACTAATAGGTTAGTGTCCTCTATTTGAAAAGCATTGATTTAGACTTCAGTACAACTTAGAATTACTTTTGCAAACATTACAAAATAACCCGGGCAATTCATAAGGGCTTGTGGCTCCTGCCGATAGACTAAGTCTGGATCCCACCTCAGAATTCGCTCTCCTCCTGTTGTGTAGCTGCCAGCTCCTCCTTTCTTTCTTTTTAGTTTCTTGTGGCCCTGTTTTTGTGATTCTTATTTCATGCTAACTGGGCAAGCACTCTATTAAAATACACTGTGAACCTTCTCAGTTATGAATTTTGATTGCGAGGTCCTTGACAGGAGGAAGCAGGGGGTAGAACGTGTACTCAGCCGCACATTACATGTCACCAATATTTCTATTATCATAGAGGCATCATTGGAGTGATGGGATCACAACCAATTGATGGTAAAAACAATAAAACATTGAATTTAGGAAAGTTGAAGAAGGCTAGAGAGATGGCTCAGTCACCTGCACACAGGACATAGAATTCTGTTCCTAGAACCTACAGCCAGCTCACAGCTGCCTGTAATTCCAGTTCCAGGGGATTCTACACCCTCTTCTGGTTAGTGACGGCAACCACAGCATGTGATATGCATTCACACGCCAACAAATATATATATATATTTTAAAACCTATGATGGGTTGGGAATTCTGGACTGTTAGAAAGTATACTTTAAGAACTAGTTTGGAGGGTTTGGTGGTGCACGCCTTTGATCCCAGCACTGGGGAGGCAGAGGCAGGCGGATTTCTGAGTTTGAGGCCAGCCTGGTCTACAGAGTGAGTTCCAGGACAGCCAGGGCTATACAGAGAAACCCTGTCTGGAAAAACCAAAAACCAAAACAAACATACAAAAAAGAACTAGTTTGGCTCTTCTTCATCACCTCCTCAATTAGAAAATGACACTGTAAAATTCTTTTCTCCTCTTGAGGCAGGATCTCTGAAAATGTGTAGACCAGGCTGGCCCTGAACTCATAGAAATCCACATGCCTCTGCTTCCCAAGTGCTGTGATTGAAGGTGTGCCTGGTTTTAAAAATAGTTTCTTAAACACTGACAGTTCTTTTACTTCATATTTTGTTTTTCTTTTTAAAGAAAAAATGTATTTTGTCTGTGTGTTTGCACATATGTATGTATGTGTATGTACCACCATGTGCATGTGGAGGTTGGGTGATAACTTGTGGGAGTTGGTCCCCCCTCCCCTCTCTTTCCCTCCCTCCCTCCCTCCCTCCCTCCCTCCCTCCCTCCCTCCCTCCTCTGTCTCTGTCTCTGTCTCTGTCTCTGTCTCTCTTTGCAGAGATCAGCTAGATAAAATGCGGCCTCTTAGGAAGTACTTCTTTGTTGCTCTGGGAAGTGCTTTTAGTGTGGGGTTTGTAAAGGCCTCTATTATTGGCTGGAAGTTTAAAAATAATCTAAATGAATTTTCCTTTAATTTTAGATGAGGAAAATGTGTAAGAATTTTACATGATTGAGACATTAGTAGACAAACCAGTATTAACTGGTTTTCCAGCCTCTGATGTAATGCTGTTACATAATTGCAGCCACTACTGGATTAGTAATAACAGCTAGCATTCAGTGATCACTGACTTTAAACTCTGATAACCATGAATAAAGGTTAGTATTTTTTTAAGTATAGATTTCAGGCATTTAAGTATTGGGCTTGTAGTTCTACTGTGTACCTGACTTTTACTTCATTCTTCAGGACACTACTAGAAGACGCTGGAATTGTTGTAGCAGGTAGTCATAAATACAGGTCATGTAGAGTGGGCAGGGTGAGGGGTTTTGCTTTGTTTTGAATCTGTATAACAAGAGGAGCCTCTGAAAGAATCCTGAACAGACCTCTGAGTTAGCAATATCTCAAGAGCAGATCCTGGACCTAAAAAAAGAATGCTTACACAGATGCCCGAGTATAAAACTGACCAAATTGTTTTCTTTGCATTTTAGAGGCACAATTTAACTTTCTTGGATAATTTCTTATAGGAGTGAAACTCAAAATTAAACATTAAACATAGGAGAAAGCAAATATGTTATGGGAAGAATGAAATAGATGAAAATGTTTTCCTCTCTTTTGGATGACTCTCCCCCCTTCTCCCATTATAGAACTTACCCTGTGGTGGAATGAGAAAAGACAGATTGGGTAACCCTAATATGAAAGGTCTCACCCACCCAGGAATGTTACTTTTTTGCATTGTTTTCAGACTTTGAAATGCTTACATATACTAAGCAGTGAAGTTCTCTTATGTTTCACATACACCTTTTATACATGGCTAGGAATTAATTGTACACACTATTTTAATGGTTTTGTGCATGAAACAAAATTGCATCAGGTAAAATTTTTCCGTGGTGACATCCTTTCAGGAGTCAAAAAGGTAGAACATCGCACGCAGAGTTTGAGTTTTTAGGTTAGATATGTTCAGCTTATAGAAGTGACTAAGCAGAAAGTGATTGTCAGTCTTCGTATTAGAAGAAAGGACATTTCAAGAGGTGGAGGATTGGGATGACGATTTCAGCCTCATTTTCTTTAACTTACAATGTTAGACAAATGGAAAGGAAGTTGGCCTATTTAATTTAGAGTGCCTTTATTTCACATAATTCTCATTGAGGACGGATGGATGAATATTTCTCCTTTTGACTCCTATTGAAGAGATAGAAAATTTGTATTGAGCAAAGTTCCATAAAAGCAGTTTAATAATTTTGAAATAAAAAGATAAGCTGTGCTTATTCAGGGATTGACTCTGGGAACCCTATTAAATAATACCTGCTAACTGAAGAATTACTTTAGAAAGTTTCTTGGAATGTAAAAAAAAATTTTTCTTCAGTAAAATAAACATGTGATTTGATTAAGGCTTATTTTCCTTGTATAAAATGTGGGTACTTTTTTTGTGATTGTATTATTTCTGGAAGAAATTTACAAATACCTAATAACTTAATATTTTGTCTATATGAGCAGCGTTTTCTTTAAGTCACTGAGAAGGCTTTACTGTTCTTCGTCTTAGTTGTGGGAGAATAAACTGATGCAGTCTAGGGCAGTAGATGGATTTCATTCAGAAGAACAGCAGCTTTTGTTGCAAGTTCAGCAGCCGCATCAACCCCAGCAGCAGCAGCATCACCACCACCATCACCACCAGCAGCAGCCAGCGCAACCTCAGCAAACGGTACCTCAGCACGCACAGACCCAACAGGTCCTTATTCCTGCGTCCCAGCAAGGTGAGAGGGCTAGAGGTCCCTATTGTGCCTTACAAATTACACTTGTCCTTTGAAAGTATCCCTTTGACTTTTAAGATTCATTCATTCATTTATTTATTTAATGAATGTATATGAGTACACCATTGCTCTCTTCAGACACACCAAAAGAGGGCATTAGATCCCATTACAGATGGCTGTGAGCCACATGTAGTTGTCTGCAATTGAACTCAGGACCTCTGGAAGTGCAGTCTGTGCTCTTGACTGCTGAGTCATCTCTCCAGCCCTAATTTGACTTTTAAGTTTGATGAATCCATCATCTTTTTTAAACAGATGCTGGGATCGGGAGATCTCTATACTGATTACTCTTTTTCTTCTCTATTGACTGGTAGAGTGCTTGCCTAGCACACCTGAAGCCCTGGGTTCAATCCCCACCACCACATAAACTGGGCATTGTGGAGCATGTCTGTAATCCTAGCATTTAGGGAAAGGCAGGATCAGATATTTAAGGTCATCTTCCGTTATACAGTGAGTGAGTTGGAAGCCAGCCTGGGCTACATGAACCTCAAAAATAGCAAAAGAAAATAACAAAGGCAGAACTTATGAAAAGCATCCCTAGGAGGGGAGCTATAATATGTGAATAAGCTGAGCTAGGGACCAGGTACAGAGATGTAGAGTCCCAAGAGCATAAAGCCAGGAGGAGTTCTGTATCCCTGTGGGAAGGTAGGTAGTAGAGACAGATTCCCAGAAGTCTGGTTATGGGCCAGCTAAGCTGTTATATATGCCAGAAACACTACAACAACCTTGTGTCACATAGGTTGAAGGAAGGATCCATACTTCACACTTTGTAGATTTATGTAAGATAAAAGAAAATGGGGGTCCCTACCTATACAGACTTATTTATGAATGAGTTCATTTTATGAAACATGTTCTTTCAAAGACATATTTATTTTGTTCATGCATCTTCAATACTGGAGACATCTTGTAACTTTGATAATCTGAAATTTTAATTCAAATTTTAAAAAAGATTTATTATTATATGTAAAGTACACTGTAGCTGTCTTCAGACACATTGGAAGAGGGCTTCAGATCTCATTACAGGTGGTTGTGAGACACCACCTGTTGCATTAGCCTTTATTGAGGTGTTGCAGAATAGCTTATTAGCTCTGTTTCACAGTTGAAGGAAATCTGGGCCCTGCAAAGATTAAGAATCTTGCCATACTTTAAACCCTGCACTCAGGAGGCAGAGGCAGGCAGATCTTTGATTTCAAGGCCAGCCTGGTTTACAGAGTTATTTCCAGGACAGCCAGGGTTACATGGAGAAAACTTGTCTCAAAAAACTCTAAAACAAAGAAGGATCTTCATCCATCATACATAGTTTTTTTATATGACAAAAATCTATTGAGTTACAAAATTTTCTGAATATTGTAGTTAGATGAATTTGACTAGAAAGGAAACTTGAGGTAAATGAAAGCTTAGTTTAAGGTGGCAACTGTTTGGTTTGCTTCATCTGAGAGTATGTGAAATGCACAGTGAATGTAGGTGAATGTACACAGTTAGATGTAGCAGAAAGCGGATATGATTTGGTTTACTATTTACAGCTAATAGATTTTGAGTATCCTTTTTAAGGATTCTTTAACTTAATTTCGTGTGTGTGTGGAGGAGTGGTGGTCCATGGTATCCATGTGGCAGTCAGGACAACTTGCAGGAGTCTGTTCTTTCCTTCTGCCACGTGGGCTCTAAGGATGGCACTCAGGTCTTTAGGCTTGGTGGCAAGGGCCCTTGCCCACTGAGCCATCTCCCTACTCTTCAGACCGGCTTTTCATTTTATCTTTGATGACTGTTCCTCCTATTGCCTATAGGCATGGCACTAGGATTTTAGGTCATCATAAATTAAAATGGACTTTATTCACTCAGAGAATATCAAGATATTGGGATTATCTATGTATTCTCTGAAATTTGCGGGGTCAAACAATTACTTCTGTCTTTTTACCTAACCTTGCTGTTGTTTCTTTCTTGGGTGTGATGTTTGTGTGCACACATGCAGATGTTGGGGCCCATGGACCATGGTGCATGCTTGGAGGTCAGAAGACAACTTCAGGTGTCGAGCCTTGCTTTCCACTCTGAGGCGGGATCTCTGTTGGTTTCCTCTATATACACTAGGCTAGCTGGCCTCAAGCTTAGAGCTCTCCTGTCTCTGACTCATCTCCCTGGTAGCTCCCCGTCTCCTACATAGAGCAGTGGTGTTAGAATGCTCATGCTACATAGCTGGCTTTTATGTGTGGTCTGGAGATTCTAACTCAGGTCCTCTGACTTGTATAGAACAAGCATTTTTAACCCATTGATTTGTATTTTTCAAATAGTTAATTAAAATGCCAGGATCATGGTAGCAGTCAAGTTGCTAGAAAAGGAGGTTGAAGGGTTTTTTATTTTTTGTTTTTAGACACTTTCCTACTATATAGACCAGGTTGACCTTGAACTCAGATCTTTCTGCCTCTGTTTCCTGAATGCTGGAGTTAAAAGCATGATCTGCGATGCCTTTGTTGTCATTTTATTAATGTTTTTCAGTATAAAATAAATATATTTGAGCTGTTGATTTCCATAGGGAAAAAAAATAGAAAATCTAAAATAGCAAATAGTTTGAGAATATTTTAAAGTAGAAAATGCAACAAAAGCATGAAAAAGGTAAAAAAGGTTTTGGCATTTTATAACATTCCTGCAGCTCTGAAGTACTCTTGTTTGTAAATGGATCTTTTTTTCTATTTTTGTAGCTGCAGCACCACAAGTTATTGTTCCTGATTCTAAGTTGCTACAACATATGAATGCATCAAGTATTACGGTAAGACTTGAACACGGCACGAACTGGCTTTATTTATTTAATCTAAAATTGCAGTTATTCCTATGTGTATTATTTATTACCAATTTGAGGATTATGGAAGATTTGTGCAAATAGGTGTTAATGACAAATCAAATCTTTGTTTATAAAACTATGTAATTAAAAAAAAAAAATACCAGAAACTCTCTGTGGGGGAGAGTTCATAGCTGACAGTGGCACTTATGGGTCAAGAGGTCAGTCAATGTAAGTACAAGAAGGCTAAGTTTATAAACTTGATGAAAATGAACTGTTTTTCACAATTCAAGATAGCTATTTCTTTTTTAAAAATGTAATTTTATTAGTTATTTGAGAATTGCATGTGATGTATTTTAATCATATTCACCTCTACCCCAACTCTTCCTAGATGCACCCCTTCTTTTCTACCCACCCACTCAAGCTTGTACCTTCTGTTTCTTTTTAAACCATTACATCAGTTGTGCTAACCATGTACATTTGAGTATGTGGTCAGGAAGCTCTTTCCTTGTTTTGTTTTGTTTTGCTTTTGCTGCCTGCCAATTCCAGGGATTAAAGGCATGTGCCAGCATTCCCAACTCAAGGATGCTACTGCTGAAGTTGTATGTTAAAAGAATTTTTGTTGTGACTTAAGCAGAATGCATAGTTTGCTTTATTGTAATCTTTAAATTTACACCTTAAAGTGTATTTTATGCAGTTGAGTTATAAGAAGAATTTTGTTCCATTTCAGGTGGACAGGCACACTGAATATCCTATTCTTTAAACGTCTCATCAGATCAGAGTGCTTAACTGTAAACTGAAAGAAGCCCTTCAGGCTCTTAGAATGTGTCACCAGATGGTTCATGTTATAAAAGAAACAAGAAAACAGAGGCTGACCACTTAGTTAATACTTTACCATGAATGACTTATTTTCTTAAAATGTGTAGACTATAAACATTGTAAGGTAGTGTCACAGTTGTGGCATTTTATTTTTAAAATCAACCAAAATTATTACTAAGGAAAAAAAATCATTTCTGAAATTGTCACTTGGTCTGTGTAAGTATTCAATGAGTTTTTTGTTTTTTGTTTTTTTGTTTTTTTGTTTTTTGTTTTTGTTTTTTGAGACAGGGTTTCTCTATATCGCCCTGGCTGTCCTGGAACTCACTCTGTAGACCAGGCTGGCCTCGAACTCAGAAATCCGCCTGCCTCTGCCTCCGAGTGCTGGGATTAAAGGCGTGCACCACCACGCCCGGCTGAGTTTTTTGGTTTTTAATGAAAATATTTTTACAAACACTTTGACTTTCTGAGTGGCAACTGTGATCCGTAAGAGTTTACAGCTGTGATGTGTAAGCATCTAAGAAGCAGGGTCACCTGTTAGTCACATGACTTCCTCCTGTGTACTGCCAGTCTTGCAACTTCATATACTAGCAACTCCAGTTTTTATTTTCATTTATTTGTATTGTTTATAATGTTTTTTCCTATGTGTCTGACTGCTTGCCTGTGTGTATGCTTGTATATCACATGCCTGCCTGGTGTCTATAGGGCACAAAAGAGGGTAGCAGGTCTCCTGGACTTGGTGAAGATGGTTGTGGACTGTCATGTGGGTGCTGGGAATAAATAGAAAGAATCTGATTCTCTGCGAGGGCAGTAAACGCTCTTAACCACCGAGCCGTCTCTCCTGCTCCTGAACTGCACAAAAGTCATTTTCATGCCTTCTCATTAGCTTCTCTAAAGCATTGATGCTCATTTCCTTAAACTCAATCTAAATGCTAATTTCCTAAAACTTTATAAATTAAACAATAATTAATGGTTGTGTGTATTAAGGCATATCTAAACATAATGGAATAAAAGCTACATAAATAAAGTTACAGTGAGATGCATAAAAATATGTAAAAGTACAAAATTAAGCTAACAGTGATAGAAATCTTTTGAGGCAAGCAAGAATTAAAAAAATCTTCAGAAGAACTAAATGGAGTGATTGCAGTCAAAACTCAGTGTCAGTGGGGCTGTCATAGGGCATTGTGTAATCCCTTCCCTCAGGAGGTAGAGACAGGAGGATTACCAGTTGAGGCCAGCCTGGACTAGAGTGGGGCCCTGTCCTAAAGAAAAAAAAAAGACCAAGAATGTTGATACACACCTGTGATCCCTGTACTTGGGAAGCAAAGGCAGGAGAATGACTTCAAGTTGAAGACCAAATTGCCTGGGCAGTGAATTCCAGGCAAGAGAGGATTACATGCAAGATCTACTTTAAGAAAAAACAAAAGGGTACTGAAATAAGAAATTATATTCAGAATATATGTATAAATATATCAAAAATAAATTTCATTCTTAGATCTTTTGATTCACATATCTAGGACGTGTGTGTGTGTGTGTGTGTGTGTGTACACAAGTATTTCTTAGTTTAGGAGCAGTATCTGAAGTTGAGATAATTCTGACTCCCAGGTTTGGACTAAGAAACACTTAACCTATTGTATGTTACCTGGATTATTCTGTCAATGTGTTCCTCTTCCTTTTAGATAATGTGGCATCTTAGAATTCTGAGATAATTTTTTATGGAGACTGTTGGTTCTGGTAGTAATGAAGAAAACCAGAAACAAGGCCTTAAATGATGAGCATGAAATTGGGTGTAAGCAACCAAAAAATGGTTCTCAGTATACGGTCTATCAATAATGGAATGGTGGTCTCAGATGGTACAGCATGGCTGTTAGAGCATATATTTCTAAAAACATACAGGTTCGGCTCAGACTGTGAGAGCTTGAATTCGGACCAAAAAAAGCTTTCCTATGACGTTACTTAGGGTAAATTTGCTAAGGGAACCAAACAGTTAGACCTCTCCTTCCTTGAAATACTTTAACATGTTATTTAGGCTGTGCTGTCTTCCTTGTGCCACATAGAACTTTATCTTGTTGCTGGAATGCTATTTTAGTAAATTCCTCCATGTACTGGTGAAATGCACTGTACATAAACTAAGCTCTTAAGTGAATGCGAGATATGATTTTTCTTCCTTTGTTTTTTTGTTTGTTTTCTATTCCAGAGTGCTGCTGCTACAGCTGCTACCTTGGCACTCCCTGCAGGAGTGACTCCTGTTCAACAGCTACTAACAAATTCAGGTAACTAGAAACAGGGGAAGGAAGCAGTTTTAAATATTGTTCAGAAGTTAACATCAAGTAACTCTTAAGGTTTTATTATCACTGAAGAAGGAAGACAATACTGACACTTGTTTAGCTTTTGGTTTAGGTTGTTTAAATAATTTAAAATCTATAAAATAGAGGATCGTAACCTTAATAGAGGATACAGTTGAGGAAATGGAAATTGTTGCCATGTTTGGTAGCATATAATCCCAGCAGTTTGGAGCTGGAGGCAGGAGATCAGAAGTTCAATGTCAGGCTTAGTTTCTATAGAGTCTCTGCATTAATATATTTTTCATCATATCTTTTAGAAAGCTTATCTTTTGGAAAACGTATGCAGACTGCTACTTGGGCTAATGTCTGTCGTCTTCCTTATTTTTGTTTGATAATTTCTCCGTGAGGAACCAATCAGGGCTTGTCTTGCTGCAGGGTTTCGCTCACTGTTAAGGAGTCTCTTATATGTAAGCAAATACACAAGGGTATTGTTAGGTTATTGAGTCATAATTTTGGCATTCTAATTGGCTCAGCAAATTTTCATTGCATGTTGAAAATTTAAGCAAAGGTTTTGCTTTGGTTTAAGACATAAATGAGGTGTTATACCTTTGTATCTTGAAAGTTTTTTTTTTTTTTTTATAACTTTTTGTTTTTAGATATGTTGTTGTTGTTGTTTTTCGAGTCAAGGTTTCTCTGTATAGCCCTGGCTGTCTGGAACTCACTTTGTAGACCAGGCTGGTCTTGAACTCAGAAATCCGCCTGCCTCTGCCTCCTGAGTACTGACTGGGATTAAAGGCGTGCAACACCATGCCCAGCAAGTTTTTTTTTTTTTTTTTTTTTTGGTAGTTTTTAGATTTTATATCTTTATTTTATATATGTGATGAGTACACTGTAGCTGTCTTCAGACACACCAGAAGAGGGCGTCAGATCTCATTACAGATGGTTGTAAGCCACCATGTGGTTGCTGGGAATTGAACTCAGAGCCTCTGGAAGAGCAGTCAGTGCTCTTGACCGCTGAGCCATCTCTCCAGCCCCTGTATCTTGAAAATTTAAAAACAACTATTGAAATATCTGATCCTATTTATTACCCTTTCTTGACTATTACCATGTGACCAAAAGTAATTAAGGCTATCATAAAGTCTTTTTATTTCAGTTTTAAGTTTTGCATGTGTGCGTATTTTGCCTGCTTGTATATCTCTGTACCACATGCTTGCAGTTACTTGGGGTGCCAGGAGAGGCCGTTGTATTCCCTAGAACTGGGGTAGAAATACCTGTGAGCTCCCATTTGAGTGATAGGGATGGAACCCTAGTTCTCAGGAAGAGTAGCCAGTGCTTGTAATCACTGAGCTGTTTGGATATAGAAGGAAGATGGGAACAGTAATGGTTATAGTTCAACATGTGTAGGTGATATCCCTTAGTAAAATTTCTTTGTGTATTAATTGTTACTGAAATAGCAACTTGGACTATATTCTTTTTTGCCTTAGGCCAGCTGCTTCAGGTGGTCAGAGCAGCCAATGGTGCCCAGTATATCTTGCAGCCTCAGCAGTCAGTTGTTCTACAACCACAAGTTATACCACAAATGCAGCCTGGTGGAGTACAAGCACCTGTTATCCAGCAGGTAAAGCAGTTTTACCTACCAGCCCCTTGGTATCCATTTTCTTGGGCTTCTGCCTCTGCTGCTGCTGTAGTTGTATGACTTTCTTGTATGCTTCCCCACTCTTTCCCCTAGACTAGTTAATATGTGTGCAGCAGTCAGAAACCATTGTACTGAGTTAAGATTATATGCCTTCAAGCTTAATGTACATTTCTCATGTTTAAAACTGAATTATTATTAGTTTGGTTTTGGACGTTTGATCCCTCTAACCAGTTTCTAAAAGGTGGTTTTGTTTGCCCTAGGTCTTAGCCCCACTTCCTGGAGGGATTTCACCACAGACAGGTGTCATCATCCAGCCACAGCAAATCTTATTTACAGGAAATAAGCCTCAGGTCATTCCTACAACAGTGGCAGCACCCACACCAGCACAAGCACAGATACCTGCAGCTGGACAGCAGCAGCCACAGGCCCAGCCTGCCCAACAGCAAGCTCCATTGGTGCTGCAAGTTGATGGGGCAGGGGATACATCTTCTGAGGAAGACGAAGATGAAGAAGAAGACTATGATGANTTGTTTTTTGAGACAGGGTTTCTCTGTGTAGTTCTGGCTGTCCTGGAACTCACTTTGTAGACCAGGCTGGCCTCAAACTCAGAAATCAGCCTGCCTCTGCCTCTACTTGAGTTTTTCTTGACCATGTATAGCATAAGTGCAATATTTTTAAGTGTAGTTTCTGTTAAATTTTCTTAAAATGATGTCACTAAGGTTCATGTAGGTTACAGTCTATAACTCATTTTTACTCTTGATTGTACTATAATTTGATTGCCCTCTTCTGGATCCTGTGAGCACTTGGGTGGCTTGTGTTCTGGGAACTCCTGCGTTTCTCTTTAGTATTACACATGAACATGGACTTGCCAACTACCTTCCTGAGACTATCCTTCCATGTTGTCTGTAATTTGTAGATGTCAATATGTTATCAATTCCTGATAGTGGCAGACTGTTGAAATTTTTTCAGTCTGAAAAATGGTGTCTTTAGTTTTAACTTCCTGAATACTTAGGAGCTTCAGTTGCTTTTCATGTATTTACTTGTTACTTATATTTTTACTATGTCAAAATGGCTAGTGTGCATTATTTCTAACCCTTTCCCAAATTTTAGTCCTTCCATAAGTGACATTTATATTGTATTTCTCCAGTATGCTTGAGTTATAGACATGTACAGAATTTGTAATAGTCATCGTTGAGCCAGCCTCGTGGTTTTGTACTAATGCCTTTGTTTATTCTTGTTTTTTATGTGGAAGATTTTTTTTATAATGGTCTATGATTAAGTGTATTTGTTGGTGGGTTTTTTTTTTTTTTCCCTTGTAGATGTCTTTTGGGGCTAAGTGAGCACCAAGTGTTTTGCTTTTTTTTTTTTTAATATAAGGAAATGTATTTTATTATCAAATGCCTTCCTGTAACCATTGGTCACTGTATCCCACTCATAGACTGCTATTTATGAATTTTATTGAGTGGTCCTAATTTACAAACCAGTCTTGAGCTCTCTATGTGACACAGCTTGGTCATTATATATTCTCTCCCTAACTGCTAGACTCACATTGACAGAAGTTTATATCAATATATATATGAATGCTTTTGTAATTTCTTTTCTCATAATCCTCTCACCAGTTCTTATGTTGATAGTATCCTTATGAAAGAATTTGTATTTAAAAAAATTATATAATCTCTTCTGTGTTTTGTTTTGTTTTGTTTTGTTTTGTTTATAATTGTTTTTGAGACAAGGTCTCCTTAAGTATCCCTGGCTGGCCTGGAATTTAATGCCTCCTGTGTTCTAGGATCAAAGTTGTGCACCTCTGTCCATGCCTGGCTAAACTGGGGGTGGGGGGTGTTTTTTGTTTTTGTTGTTTGTTGTTTTGAGGCAGGCTCTGTAGCTCTGGCTGTCCTGGGACTTGGTATGTAGACCAGGGTGGTCTGTACCTCCAGCTCTCCGGTGATGGGATTAAAGGCATGTGACACCATGAACAGCATCTGGATAGTTGTTGCTTTTTACTGTATTCTGCCATTGAGCCACCCACCCCTCAGCTCGAGAGCGTATAAGAAAGTCTTAGCCTTACAACTTTAAGCAGTTCAGTTCTGCCAGCAACCTGAATGAGCTTGGAAAGACCCAAAGAGTCAGCTGACAATATGTCTTGTCAGACCACATTTTAACCCGTGTGAGACTGAACAGGGAACCTTTCTCTAGTATGCTTAATGCTTTTGACCCTCAGAAACTAATAACAAATGTGGTTTTCTTTTCTTAAGCATTTTTAGTCGTTAGGGAAATGGAAATTTAAACCACAATTGGGGGTCATCATACCTACTAGGAAAACTATAATTAAAAAAAAAAACATTACATGTATGGCTGTTTTGTCTGATGTATTTCCATGTAATACATGCATTCATTGCCTACAGAGGCCAGAGGAGAGGGTGTCAGATCCCTGGAATTGAAGTTATAAATGGTTGTGAGCTGCCCTGTGGGTGCTGGAATTGAACCCAGGCCCTCTGGAAAAGCAGCCAGGGTTCTTAGTTGCTCAGCCATTTCTCCAATCAACAATGGTGTAATTTTAAAAGAAAGTTTATAAATGATGGTGAAGATTTGGAACCCTTACGTGTTTCTGGTGTGAATATGAAGTGGTACAGGTGGCTTTTATGGGAAGCAGTGTAGTGGTGGTTTTTTAGGTTAAGCAGAGAATTAGCAGTGTGCTGCTGAAGTTTCCCTTGCAAATGCATATAGCAAAGCATTGACAGCAGGAATTCAGACAAAACATGTACATGAGTGCTCACAGTGATACTTTAGGGGTGTGGGGTTGAGACCGGGTTTCTCTGTATAGCCCTGACTGTCCTGGAACTCACTCTGTAGACCAGGCTGGCCGAACTCAGAAATCCGCCTGCCCCTGCCTCCAGAGTGCTGGGATTAAAGGCATGCGCCACGCCACTACTGCCTTGTTCACAGTGATACTCTTGTCACTGTCCAAACAATGCAAGTATCCCGGCTTTCTGTGAATGGCTAGATGTGGCATGTCTATACAGTAGAATAGTATTCGGCTTTAAGGAGCTCAAAGTACTGTGCATGCTGCTACATGAGTATTCATTGAACATCCAAAAGCACAGCACAAACACCCACAAATTGTATTGCTTTATTTATGTATACAGAAGAGGTAAATTCATGAAGTCAGAAAGCAGATTGGTGGTTGCCAGGAGATAGAGAGTGATTGCTTATGGCTTATGGTGGAGTGCTCTGGAGCTATGGAGATAGGAAGTGAATATTCTAAACAGATTTATCATTTTTTTTCACTTAACATAGATAGTTGTGTTCAAAGAGTATCTATGTCATGCACCCCTATGTGTGTGTGGCATATACCCCTATGTGTGTGTGGCATACACCCCTATGTGTGTGTGACATACACCCCTATGTGTGTGTGGCATACACCCCTATGTGTGTGTGGCATATACCCCTATGTGTGTGTGGCATACACCCCTATGTGTGTGTGGCACACACCCCTATGTGTGTGTGGCACACACCCCTATGTGTGTGTGGCATATACCCCTATGTGTGTGTGGCATACACCCCTATGTGTGTGTGGCACATACCTAGGCTTTAACAGCCTTGATTATTTTCCTTTCTACCTCTTTTTTGTCTTCATTTAAATCTGAGTTAAAGCTTTTGTCTAACACCACAAATGAAGTGTAACCTTATTTTAGCCCCTTCTTTGGTTTTATTTTTGGCTCCGAGATATTCCGTCCTCTACGTTTAAGACTAATTTAAATCTTAATTCTTTTTTCCCCATGTCATGCTGACAGACAGTACTGATCAGCATTTAGAATTTTAGTCTTTAGTACAGTCCTGAGGCCACACTGCAAACCAGTTGTAGTCTTTGCTTTCTTCTTCAATGTCATTTTTTTTTTTTTTTTTATATACTGTTGCTGGTACATAATATCATGACCTCATGAAGCCTTCGTATCTTCTCAGGTTTATTTCTAGGCATCTGAAACATGAGAATTTATTTTGTACAGTTATTAATGAATAAAGAAATTTGAAAATATGTGCATGAGTGTTTTGCTTGCATGTATGTTCACTACATGAGTGCTTGGTACCCAGGGAGGTCTGAAGAGGGCATCTGGTTCCCTGAGATGCAGTTAGGATGGTTGTGAGCTGCCCTAGTGGATGCGGGGCAGTGAACCCAGGTCTTCTACCTGAGCAGACAGTGCTTTTGAATGAGCTCCAAAGGAAATAAATGCTAACCCCTTTGAGTCGTACGAGTTCTCTAGCTTAACTTTTCTTAATTTCCTGCTGAAATCACATCGGCCCACCTTGAGCATTGACAGCACTGCACTCGGTATGTCCAGGTAAACACCTGACATCCTTCCCAGAGACCGTCAAGGCCATGGATGAGATCTGTGTAATAAGTCTCCTTTTATCTGCAGGAGCCCCTCAACAGTGAAGATGACGTAAGTGAAGATGAAGGGCAGGAACTCTTTGACACAGAAAATGTTGTTGTCTGCCAGTATGATAAGGTAAGGACTTGACATTCAGTGAGAGCATTGTTTTTATTGTAATCTCTCGAAACCATCTTTTCAGCCTCACTGAAACGTTTAGGCAGGCTCCTGAGACCAGGTTTTACTTAACAGGGTGGCCAGGAACTCCATGTGTAGGAAGCTAGCTAGTCTAGGATGACTTTGTATTCACCTGGGCTCCTCCTGCTTCAGTCTGGGCCATGCTACCGTGTCTGCCTTGCCTTCTTCTTTTATAGCCAGTGTGAAAAGACACACTGTGATTGTTTCAGTTGTTTGAGTAGAAGGAATAGATCTTAATTCCTTACCACTGTCTTTGGAAACAAAGTGATGGGCAAAATGACAGGAGATGATGATGATTTTTCTATTCATATGATGTCACCTTGTAACAGCCCCCCCCTTCCAATGACAGAACTAATGTGATAATTTTGTCTTTCATAAACTTCAGCTCCCTTGAAGTCTGAAAAGACCTAATTTATGAGTTTTATGAGATTTCTTAAATTTTTTATGTATTTTTCTCTTTGAGGAAGTTTAAAACCAAGCTGTTTGGAATTGATTATTGAGTTTTGTGGGGTTTTTTTCCCATTAGTTTATAAGGTTTTAGTTTTTTTGAATTTTTTTTTTTTGTGGGGGTCTTCCCCCCCTTTTAAGTGTATGAGTGCTTTGCCTGCATGTATGTATGTGCACCACATTTGTGCCTGGTGCCTGCAAAGGTGAGAGGTGGTTTTCCAGATGCCTTGGAACTAGAGTTACAGAAGGTTGTGAGCCACCCTGCAAATGATGGGAACCAAACCCTGGTCATCTGGAAGAGCAGCCAGTGCTCTTACCAGCTGAGCTATTTCTCATAACTGCCTAGTTATTGAAGTTATGATTTTTTATGATTATTATATTTTTAGGTTTTCAGCAGAATGTTCTTTCATAATATGTTTTGTTAATAGCTCTCTGTGTTGTGGTTGTCAGTCTTCCTAACTTAGGCAGTCCTGTGCAAAGGTTGGTCAGCCACCAAGGCTTGAGGACTGCTGCAGTAGTGTTCTAGTTAGGACTTTTATAGTTACGTCATTAAGCGATAAGTGCTTATCAAAGTCATGAAACTGATTGTAAGTTCACATATCATTGATTTTTTTTTTGTACCCATGTGATTCTTTTCTTAAATGTTTAATGAGTAGCAGTAAGTGCTAAGTACTCAGACTAGAATTTGGGTATGAACATGTAGTGTTTGGACATGAAATTCCTTTAAGATTAAAGAGGCCTTACTTTTTTGTAATTTTACAATGAGTGTAAGTAGCCATGCCTAACCAAACAGATGAGTAGGGGACTGGCAATACAGTATATCTTCCTTCTTAGTTAAAAAAAGGCAAAGCCGGGTCAGTTACATACCAATAACCTAAAGTCTGTTACATGATTGATCTGTTTTAGTGCATTGTGACTTCAGATGAATGTTTTAATAACCTCTATCACAAACTGTACAGCAGATGGGATTTTTTTGTTAGCTGCAGAAAGAGTATGAGGTTAAAACAGCAGTTAGTGTGAAGGGACCTGCTTGCAGCCAAATACCCAAAACACAGTTTCATGCCAGACAAGAGCTTGACTAAAAAATATTCCTCGAAGTTTTTTCTTGTTTTAAGAGAATAGTGTATTCTCCTTTGATAAGCTCTATTCATTTTTTTTTTAAATCCCTGTATTCTTTTCTTTACACTCCAGATTTCCTTTCCTCCTGGTTCACCTCTGACTGGTCCTCATCCTATCCTGCTGTATTCAGTTTTTAAGTGTTAGTAAAGTTGGTTTGTCTTGTTCCCAGATACATTCATGCATTAAATTAATAAAAGGAGAGTAGGTTTACATAGCCTAGTGAGAACAATTTCATAGTGTTCAGAGTTCTATTGGAAAAATTAGAAAGACTGAAAGACTAGAATGAGTGCTTCGGTAAGTTAAATGGTGAAGTAGCCTGGGTTATTTAAAATGAGAAATGAGTAGGGTTTGGGCCAACTTGATTTTTTTTTTTTTTTTTTTTAGAAGTTTTGTTTTGAAGTCTGAGTTTTGCATTTCAACAGTGAGTGAATTTTAAGAAAAGCACAGAAGGAATAATGAAGTTGTTGCCTGGCAGGTCGTGCGTGGCTTAGTTGAAATGCTAATAGAAGGGCAATTTTCTGCTGATTAAAGAACAAACACTTGGAGCATTGGTGAAAACAGTACAGTGTGAGGTTTCACCACTGTTAGAAGTAATTTTATTTGAATACATTTTCTTTGGACATTAAAGACATTTTGTTGGCATTTGGTGCATTTAAGAAGGGCTTAGGCTAGTAAAGGAATGCTTTTAAATTTGTAATTTGTACTTTGTACTTCTGTGCAAATACAAATATTACTCAATATGACTTCAGTTTTGAATTTTTGGATTTCTTTCTGAATATGAGTCTCTGTTCTACCTTTATTCTAACATTGTATTCTGTTTTGTTTTCATGAGAAGTTTTGAGTCTAGAGCAAGAACACTTAGTGATTTCCAGATGCACAAAACATTATTTATATCAAAAGGAAATGCTAGGATCAGTAAGTGAAAGTTAGCGGAAGGGCAGGGTAAAGTCTAGACAAAGTTTTAATTATAATCATATAGACATTGAACAGCCATGTGTCATAAATATGCCAGAGGGTGTCTATGCTAAGAGGATAAGGCTGTAGGGTTTTAGGATTGAGATCTCAGAAATGTGTATCCAGTGAGCATTTCTGTGTGCATTATTATGTGAAAGGTCCATATTAGGCACGGTTATTTGAGTAAAAGAAACAAGGCCACAGTTGTACTGTTTTCAGATAACTCATAACTATTTTATTTGAATATAAATTACTGAGAACTATTAACAAACTATTAAAAAATTAAATCTACATAGTGTTTTTTGCTAAATATTAAGAAAATTTCAAATTTCTTTTTTTCAAATTTCAATTTTCAAATATAGTATTTATATAAGACAGTCAAGCTTGTGGTTTTATTATAAATGAGGTTTTGTTATGTTTTCCTATTACATCTCTTGCATTCTTAATTTTTGTTTAGATACACAGAAGTAAAAATAAATGGAAATTTCATCTCAAGGATGGCATTATGAATCTTAATGGAAGAGATTATATATTTTCCAAAGCCATTGGAGATGCAGAGTGGTGAAGTTGCTTCTTTCCTTTTATAAATAAGACAAAGGAACTTAAAAAGTTAAAATGGACGGTTTGAAACTTGGGACATATATCAGCCAAAACTTCACTTCTGCATGTCAGAAAAGCGCAGTAGAAGCAAGGCTCCTGGAGCAGAGCTAGGCCCTGACCACATGGACACTACTTCAGACCGGCAAGCCATGGAACTGTGGCACCCGGGGTTGCTGGGCGGGGGGAGGGGTTTGTGTAGGAAAACTGTAACTGTCCATTTTAAATACAGGAGCCTGCCATTGGAATTAGCATGGAAAGCTTTGTCTATATTTGTTTCTCCAAGTTGGGCTCAATCAGAGGATACTTGTTGGAATGACCCGAAGAATTACCTTTTGATAGATTGAACTGAAACTGCTTATTGTATGTGGTTATATTTGGTAAAAATTGCGTGTGAGCTTTTTACAGAAGGGCAAGAATTATGGTGTTGAATTTTAATTCACTTGTATAAGAAAATGTAAAACTCATAATAGGTCTTAAAACATTTTAACTTGTTACCCTCCTCAGTACTATATACCTCTCGCTTCCCTGCTGTCTGAACATACACTATGTGAGATTTAAAGAAAAGGATCGATCGATGGTCACAGCTTGGAGACAAAGTTGACCCAGGAATGGATGCTTGATTTAATTAGGTTTTCATGCTTGTTAAATGTAACTTAAAGATGTGGGTCTTACCTATGTTGACTAGAATTAAAGTGACAGCTTAATTTCTTTACAGAAAAACTGCTCAGTCCCCTTCTATAAGAGGAAACCCCAAATTGGCTCTCAGGAATATGTTTTCATTTCACAAAGGTCCCACGGAGCTGCCGTTGTATAGTACATGTGAGGTGTGGAGGTTTTTCTTCTGGGCTACAGTGTGTGCTTACTGTGCATTAGTCTGTGTAAACCCTGGGATGGCATTCTGTGCATTGGTCCAAGCAAAAGGGCAAGGGATGAGGGCTGGATTTTTATTAAACAATTCAGTAATTATAAAAGTTTCTTGTGTTTACTAGTAAAGGATTTTAAAAATTATTTTAATTAAACAAAAATTAAAAGAAAAACAACTTTGTAATTAGAGGGAAGAGTTTGAGGGTGGAGGGGGTAGAGGAAAGTGGGCCACTAAATACAAATTTACCTCTTTTTCATTGGGTGGTCCTTCCAGGCCATCGGTGATGTAGACTTGGGCTCCAATTTGCACATTGGAAAGAAAACGCAGAGATTTGACTAGACATTTACCGTGTGTTGAGAGTGTGTGGCTCTGTCCCTGTAAGGAGCTCCACAGAACTAAGAGGCAGCCTCCTGGGACCTGCAGGGAAGCGCGCACACCTCACTTCTGTTCTAGTGACTGACGATGTTACATTCATTACATTCAGTCGTTAACTTGCCTGTTGACTTTTTTTTTTTTTTTTTTTGGTCTTCCATTTTTGTCTTCCTTTATTTTGACTTTATGTAGTTCTGGAAGTAACAGATAAACTAAAGTATATCACAAAAGAAAAGCTGTGAGCTGTATAGTGCTTTTTTAAGAACATATTTTAATTTTTGTTAATGCAGTTGATTTCTCCCCACTTTGCACCCTACGGAACCAATTTAGTATCAGTGGTGGGGTCCTCACATGACAGGAGGTAGAGTTTGCTTGTATTCCATTACTGGTAATACAGGTTTTTAAAATTTTATGAGTTTTTTCTTAATGTAGCTTTTTGAGGGGAAGTTTGTTTAATCTCCTATTCTCAAAGCACACAGCGGTTCTGGTTTAAGTATAGAACTTGGCGAATGGAGGGAACAGAATCCCATGAGTTGCTGAGTTGACCTTCCCTCAGTATAGTTTCTAGGTCTGTGTTTACTCAGTGAAATCAGTAACCTGAACTACCTATGGCAGCCCAGCAGTGCTGCCCCAGTGAACCTTGGGCTCATCAGTAGTTCTTATACTAATTCAGCACACGTCCTCCCTCCCTGTGTAGTCAGACATACTGAAGGTTAGCATTGTCCACTGGCCTGTTTCTTCTAGCTGAACATTGTCAAACATGAACAACCACTTCTTTCAGAGTGACACAAAGAGGGCTTGTCTTGAAGCAGGAACTGACCATTTATATTTGTACCTATGTATTGCCTAATAATGACGGCATCCTGGATGAATCCTTTGATCTGGGAAAGCTCTGAAAGGTGGTTCCAATAGCTCCGCACACCGGACTGTGCTCTTACACGCTGTTCTATTGTGTTCCTTTTAAATCAAGTAGCATGTGGTCTTCTTTAGTATCTATGTAGCTTTTGCTTTGTAAATGTTACTTGCTTTGCATTCTCAATCATGCTTTCGCCATAACATTTAACTGATGATGTCATTAAGTTCTATTAAAGTGTCATTCCTTTGGAAAGCAAGGGTTTCTCACTTGCAGAATTTTAAGATGAAAGTAGCAAGTTTATCCAAAAGGTGGAACCAGGGACGCAAGCCAGTGTCTTCAGAAGCTGATCCGTTTCGATGTGTACCTAGAGTGACGGCACCTTTTATATGACACGATGCCAGTAGTGCCAAGGTCAGTTCACACCAATGACTAACATGGAAGTGTGTGCCTTTCAGTAGATGAGCTCTTGCCTGGTGGTCATTTGTATTCTCACACCACCGGAATGCCTGCAAACACACGCACTTTCTTAGTGACACAACTTTGTCCCGTGCAGTTTCTAGAGTCAAACAGGATAGGAGGGGATCTTTATATGAGGCTTTTGTATTTGAAATGTTGACATTTCTGTTAAATATGTCTCACATTTACACTGCTGCCAGTTTAAAAGTCAGGCTGGCATCAAGATTCACGCAGCATGTACCGTGATTGAAATGTGTTATTGACAAGCATATTCTGGCTTTAGAAGACAATGTAAAAAAGTACTAGTTTTTATATAAAGGCTTTCTTTTGCTGTATTGAAAATCAAGTTTTCTTTTGGTGGCTTGTATGGACGAATGCAGAGTTGTCTCCCTCTGAGAGTATTTTTTTTATATTATAGCAATAATGTCCCCATATTAGAGGNTGTAAATTAAGGTTAATATAATTAACATTGTATTAAATGAGTATTTCTACTCAAAAAGCTTAGATTACATAGGATGAAGTTATTAAGAACATTGTTTCATTTGTTTGGCTAAACTGTTTTTTTTCTCAGTTCAGAGTTTGTAAATAATTGCTTATTAGGAGATTTGGATTATTGAGGTTTGTATTACATATTGAATATATTTTGTGTTACTTTAGAAGATATTAAAATTACTAGCAGTATTTTGATTTTATAGTTAATTCAAATGAATCATTAAGAGCTTGCCTTTTTGTAATTTTTTATCCTGTTATAAACTACTTTATCTAAGGAAACATGCAGATTTTAACTATTAAATAATCATAATAAAGATATTTTATTTATTGCCAGCATTTCTTGTATTTTGCAGTTTAATTGAATCTCCTACGTTATGATCTTAATCCTCGTGACCTGAGTTCCCATCTGTGAAATGATAATGGCAAGATTTTGAGTATGAGATAATTTGGATAATGTAAAATGATTGGTTAAAAAAAAAAAAGTACAAATAGCCAAATGTGGTGTGATCAAGAGCCCAAAGGGTCACAGACCAGCCCAGAAGGGAGAGCAGGTGAACCTGCGTGGACAGCAAGAGCGCACCAAGGGAGAGAGGGGCGGTCAGCATCACAGGGTGGGAAGACTCTCTGTTCGGGATCACAGGTCTGAAATAGATTGATTTTTTTTTTGTTGTTGTTTTTTTGTTTTTTTTTTCAAAATGGAAACTGATAGAACTATACTATTTTTCAGTTTTTTTTGTTTTGTTTTTTGGTTTTTCGAGACAAGGTTTCTCTGTGTAGCCCTGGCTGTCCTGGAACTCACTCTGTAGACCAGGCTGGCCTCGAACTCAGAAATCCGCCTGCCTCTGCCTCCCGAGTGCTGGGATTAAAGGCGTGCGCCACCATGCCCGGCTCAGTTTTATTTTTATGTGTCTGAATGTTTTCCCACCTGCATGGATGTGCATACACCAGGAGCATTCAGTGCTCACAGAGATTAAAAGAGGAAATTGGCTTTCCTGGAACTGGAGTTCTGGCCCGTTAGGAGCCATCATGTTGGTGCTGAGAATCAAACCCAGGTCCTCTGTGAGAGCAGCTGCTGTTCTTAATCACTGAGGCATCTCGTATGGGTCATGTGCAGTTGATGTAAGGGGAAGACTCTAGAGAGTCAAGTACGAATCCATGAGTGAGTGGCAATATCTCCTTTCGGCAAAGAGCCTACCGATTTCACCCAGTCCACGGAACCTCCATGCTAAGGACGCCATAGCTAGTTCTCGTGGGCAACTGGGAACAGTGGCTGTATCATGTGTTTTTGTGGGCTGGGCCCGCTG
Organism: Mus minutoides; assembly: GCA_902729485.2. Lineage (NCBI taxonomy): Eukaryota > Metazoa > Chordata > Mammalia > Rodentia > Muridae > Mus > Mus minutoides. The sequence goes on from LR749632.1 coordinate 321,750, forward strand.
ACCAACCCAAATAAATAGCCTGGTACTGGGATTTTTCTTTTTTTTTTTTTTTTTTTTCCAAGCCATGAGAAACTTGACAAGAATATTCAGTGTGAGGGAGAAGAGTAACGGGAAGAGAATATGTTCAAAGTTCTGTATATGTGTGTGAAACAGAAAGAATAGTAGGAATGCTATAGCTCCAGGGCAGTAGGGGCAAGGCAGGCAGGCCTAGTAGAAATGAGATAGCCCTTCTTTGACTCAGTTTATGGGAACAGATGCTTTCTATCTTAGGCTGTCCTGTTAGAGGCTGTGGCCCTGCAGCCTGCTGGGTTTTCTTTTCTGCATTCTTCACTGTCTTCATGTCTGTCTTTCAACAGACACGGGAGTAAATAAAAACGCCCAGTGTGTACATAGTTTAGCCATTTGCTTCACATGTCTGTCATCAAGAACCCAAACTGCCAGGATGACTCACAGAAGGCATTGGGTGGCAGTCACAGAACAGAAGGAGAACAATGCCCACTGACAGGGTTCTAAGGTGTTGGTAATGAAACCATTTCTTTGTGGGAGTGGCAGGGTCAGGATACCCACCCCACACCCCTGATTGAAGTCATCACGACCCCTGCCTCAGCTGCAGGTCATCCTGCCACTAAGGTAGCCTTAGTGTAGGGGTGAGAACATAGAGGAGGTTGAAGGTTAATTGGGTGATGCAGCTGCCTGAGTGCTCCGTGCTTCTGTAAGGAAGCTGGTGGATGGGTGATGTCACCAAGCTGGACTTGGGCATAATCCCTCCTTCTCTCTGCCTGGTCTCTATTGATTGAGGTGAGTAGATAATTTTTTAACTGTCTTGATAGGAGGGAAGATATTCTAAAGATGGATGTGTCTGCCTCCTCCTTTGGTTATCCGATTATTGAAGCGCAGTAGCCCTCCGCAGAATTAGAATTTCCTTGAGCCTCCTGCTGGGAGAAGAAAAAGGCTGAATCTTGGTACCAGTGGGAGAGTCGGAGAGGGCTTGTCTCCTGAATAGAGATACAGCCTGGCAGGAGACACAGCTGAAGTGGGTGATGGATAGACCAAACCTTGACCAGGACTTCAGTGGATATCTTTAACACTGTTAAATCTAAACCTCAAGTTAGGACCTCCAGAAGTGGGCTTGGGAAGGTGTCACTGAACCTCTTGATGTGTTGTCCTCTCCGGCATGGCCACAATAGATAGATCTCTCACTAACAATGGTCTCTCTTTAAAAAAAAAAAATTGGATATTTTCTTTATTTACATTTCAAATTTTACCCCTTTCCCGGTTTCCCCCCTTCTGGAAACTCCCTATCCCATCCTCCCTCCCCCTGCTTCTATGAGTGTGTTCCTCCATCACCCACACAGTCCCAACAATGGTCTCTTTACATGACTTGTTGAGGACAGATGGCCAAGTCGTGCTTGTTATGGCTGTGGAGGCCCAGGCTTTGACTCTAATGGCTGCTATAACTGTCTCCCTGGGTAAAGTTATACAGTCTGGGAGCATGAGGGCAAATTCACTGCTGCTCACACAAGAGTCAGCAAAGTGTACAGTTGAAGCGTTGATACCTCACAAAATCAAGTGGAATTAAAGGAAAAGGGTTCATTGGGTGAGGGAAGTATTTATTGTGTTTTCCCAAAGGGAAGATACTATGTTGAGTCCACATAACACTTATTATAAGTTTTATAAAATACATTTTATACGTTATTTATATGATTGCAGATTAATCAAAGAACGTAGATTTGTCTATGTTCAGCTAATGTTTGAGAGTGTTCTGCTGCAATTAAAGTGGCCCAGTCCTAAAGCAGCGTGTAGCACATTTTTAGGTTAGTACTATGATCTGAAAGTCTTGTGTGTCTTCTCAAATTCATATATTGAAATCCTAATCTGCTCAGTAATCATATTTGAAGTTGGGGCTCCGAGAAGTGAATTGGTCACGAGAGAGTTCCACTCATAAACACACCAGGTTCCTGATAACTCCAGTATGAGTACTAGGTTACGTGATACTCCAGAGTTAGCTAACCTCTCTTGTGTGAGATGGATGCCAAGCATGGTCTCCTGAAAGATGCCCAGCGTACCAGGATCTTACATGGGCTTCCCAGCTTCTAGAAAAAGAATCTAAATGATTACTTGTTTGTTAGTCTTCCAGTCTTCATATTTTGTGATTAAACAGCTCTAAAAAACGAAGCTAAACACCCCAGTCTTCAAAGTTAAATATGTGCGCGCGGAGCTCCTGCTGCCTGGATTGCTGCCAAGGCAAGCTGTGAAATCCGGCTACTTGGCATGTGTACCAGCAGGGTTGTGCGGGGCGTGGTCTGTCTTGTGAGCAGACGAGGGGAGGATAGTGTATTTGGAGCACGTGTAAACGATAAAAGTGCCGGAGTCGGAGAGCAATTTATCAGCTTCAGCGTGCTGGGCTCAGCCACCCAGCCTCGTACCCCAATTAATAACCAGCCATGATAGAAAGCAGTGCACGGCGGTGTTGGGCAGACAAATGCAGAGACGCAGTGATTGCTGTGACATGTGCCTTGGAGAACTGAGGCCAGGGGCAAAAGTTGTGGGGGCGTCGGTGGAGGTGTGTTCTGGCTGATTGTCATCCTGGCACTTCTTAGCAGGCGATTGGAAGCTGAATGCTGTCTCTGCTAGGTGCCAGTCTGGTTCCCAACAAGGTAATGCTCCTGCTCCAGGGTGTGGCTTCTTCACCTCAGATAGCGTTCTCAGCTTCGAGGGGCTTAGTACTGAAGGGTTAGCGTTCCTGGAATCCAAGGTATCTGCAGATTTAGAACCCACCTACCTTTGTGCCTTCTGCTTTGACTGGGGAAGATGGGTTAGGTTGATCGAAAGTCCCTGGTGATTGTCATGGCAGTGCAGTAATGCAGGAGTCTGACTCCCAGAACAGACATAGGTATCAAGCTTTCAGCTTGCCTTTTATTTTTCTTTTATTTATTTATTTATTTTTTCGAGACAGGGTTTCTCTGTATAGCCCTGGCTGTCCTGGAACTCACTTTGTAGACCAGGCTGGCCTCGAACGCAGAAATCCACCTGCCTCTGCCTCCCGAGGGCTGGGATTAAAGGCGTGCGCCACCACACCCGGCTATTAAAAAGTGTGTGTGTGGGGGTTGGGGTTGGGGGTGGGAGAGAGAGAGAGAGAGAGAGAGAGAGAGAGAGAGAGAGAGAGGTTTCAAGTAGTTCTGGATGGCCTCAATCTTGCTACGTAGCCAAAGATAGCCCTGAACTTCTCATCCTCCTGCTTTTACCTCTCAAGGGATTAAAGATGTGCATCATTACCTCTGGTTTTGTGGTGTTAGGGCACAAACCCTGAGCCTTGTGCATGCTAGGCAGACACTACCAACTGAACTCTCTCTCCAGTACCTTCTACTGCTTTTTCATTACCTCTTGGGCTCAAGCGAGGAGTCAGGGCTTTTAGATAAAGCACCTTCTAAGTGCTTGTTACAAGAGTGCTGAGTGCGGGCTTAAATAGTTTTTAATGTGTTGAGCCAACATAAAATATTTATCCTAGCCAGTTTTATATATACAACTCAGTGATGAGTTTTAATCTTTATGTTGCCTGTTTTCTTAGATTTTATATAAATGATTAAGGCAATCCCCCAAAGAGAGATAGTGTATGAACCCATTTGAATCTATAGTAGTGAAGTTCTTAGAAATAATGGAATGGCAGACACCAAGAGCTGGGGAGTGAAGAAATGCTTAATGGGTATATGGTTTCAGCTTTGCAAAGTGAAAAAAAAAATCTTCCAGAGGTAGTTTTGAGACCATATGAATATATTTAATACTGGGTAGCACATTTTAAAATAATGAAGATAGTAACTTAAATCACTTAGAAATTTTTTAATGTGCATGGTGTTTTGTCTGCATGAATGTCTGTGCACCACATGTGCACAGTGCTCAGAAAGGCCAGAAGAGGGTGTTGAGTATCCTAGAACTAGAGTTACAGAGAGGTGGTTATGAGCCATCATGTGGGTGCTGGGAATCAAACCTAGGTCCTGTACAAGAGAAATAAGTGTTCTTCCCCAGCCCCGTACCCCCTCCCCCTCCCCCCTATTGTTTTTGAGAGTGTTTTAAAGCACGAAGCTTGAAAACATGAATTTCATTGACCAATGAGTTTCACGGATCTGCCAATCTGTCATCACTCCCCGCCCCCTGCGACACACACCAGTTGTAGGAGCAAGGTACCACCAGCCTTGGCACAGGTCCTGGAAATCTGCATTCAGATTATAGTGCATTGGCAGCAGGTATTTCTCCCCTCCCCCATCTCCACAGTCCCAGAGCTTTGTATTGTTAAATGGTTGGGAAAATCCAAGAGACTCTGGAGGCATACGAACCATGACATTTAAACGCCAGCACTCAAGACTCATTCCGAGGGAAGCCATTTGCTCATTTTCTTATTGTGTACAGCTAGTCTTGTGCTGTAATCGCTGAGGGAGACAGCTGTGGCAGAAGCTGTGTGGCCCCACGGTGTCTGACATGGCTACTTTCTCACTCTTTTGAATGGTTTTTCAACAAGTGCCTCTTCAACAGATCAACCAGGGCGTTTGTGTCAACGCTTACATCACACAGACCCGCTCTTCCGCACAATTGCCTCTGAGTGGCTCTCCAGTTCTGTGACATCAAACAACTCTTAAATAAGGCCCCCCATTCTTACCCAACTCTTCCACAAGACTCCCTAGCTCCGTCCAATGTTCGTCAGTGGGCCTCTGCATCTGTTTCAGTCAGCTGGTGGGTGGAGCCTTTCAAAGGACAGTTATGCTAGGCTTCTGTCTACAAGCAAAACAGTATTATTAATAGTATCAGTGCTTGCTCTTGGGATGGATCTCAAGTTGGGCCAGTTATTGGTTGACCATCCCCTTGGCCAACACCAACCAATAATTGGCCATTCCCTTAGTCTCTGCTCCATCTTTGTCTTTGCATTTCTTATAGACAGGACACATTTTGGGTTGAAAGTTTTGTGGGTGAGTTGGTGTCCTTATCTCTCCACTGGGAGTTCTGCCTGGTTATAGGAAGTGGCCACTTCAGGCTCCATTGGTTAGGAGTCTCAGCTCAGTCACCCCCCATAGACTCCTGGGAACCTCCCCCGTCCCAGGTCTCTGGGACTTTCTAGAGACTCCCCTTACCCCCACCCCCAACAGCTGCTGATTTCCATTCATTCTCCTGACCCTTTGGCTCTCTCTCCTGTCTCTCCTCACACTTGATCCTGACACCCCCATTCACCTCCCCAGCTCCCTCCATCCATCTGCCTCCTATGACTATTTTATTTCCCTTTCTAAGTGAGATTCAAGCATCTTTGCTTGGGCCTTCCTTCTTGCTTATCTTCTTTGGGTCTGTGGAGTGTAGCGTGAACAGCCTGTACTTTTTGTTTTTAGCTAACATCCACTTACAAATGAGTCCATACCATGCATGTCCTTTGGGTTTGGGTTACCTCACTCAAAATGATATTTTCTAGTTCACAACTCTCTTCTTAAAAGCACAAAGATTGTCTCATTTACATCTAAGAATTAGATGTAATTTTTTTTGTTTTGTTTTGTTTTTTGTTTTTTGTTTTTGCAAGACAGGGTTTTTCTGTATAGCCCTAGCCAGGAACTCACTTTGTAGACCAGGCTGGCCTCGAACTCAGAAATCTGCCTGCCTCTGCCTCTGCCTCTGCCTCTGCCTCTGCCTCTGCCTCTGCCTCTGCCTCTGCCTCTGCCTCTGCCTCTGCCTCTGCCTCTGCCTCTGCCTCTGCCTCTGCCTCTGCCTCTGCCTCTGGAGTGCTGGGGTTAAAGGTGTGTGCCACCACGCCCGGCAGATGTAAATTCTTAAACATTTCTGTTTGATTCAGCTTTTTCTTCAGTCCACAAGACATCTGCCTCCTTCTTAAGATGGGCACCTATATAGCTTTCCTACGGACACCCTGTCCTTGGCCTCTTTAGTTGGGATGTTCATTGTCCAGTCCTACTGGATGGCTCTTACTCTATAGTTTATCCCACCGTGAAAACTATAGAGTCATGATTCATTTCCAGTGTCTAATGTTGTAATGGAGCCTTAGGCTCTACCTCTGTGATACCAAAGATCTCATGGACATTTGACCACTCTTGATGCCCTACCTTCTTGAGTTGTCTACTTTTAACTTGTGTAACTTAGCTACTAATAATTAGACTCAACCTCTTAATACTACTTATCATAACACACAGTATTTACTCTCTTATCTGAACCAACTCCTTGCCTTCAAAAATTGACAGTAGAAAAATATTAGGGCTTAGGGAACTACCTCAGTTGGTAAAGTGATTGACGTGTAAGCATGAGATTCTGAGTTCAGTTTTCAGAACAAACCTTAAGACAGGCATGGTAGTGTGTGCTTGGGATCTTGGTACTGGGGAGGGAGAGAGAGATGAAGAGTCACTGGATCTCACTGCCCAGCCAGTCTAGTCTGCTAGGTAGGCTCCAGGGCAATGAGAGTCCTTGTCTCAAAAAATAAAGTGTCTGAAATCTGAGGAATAATATATACCTATGCCTTGCACAGAATACAATAGCCATCGTCTGTTTAATTCAGAGATAAGTAACTACAGCTTTTTCCCCTCTAGAAGCAACAACTTTGAAGGTGAGAATCTCTGCTTTGTCATGCTCCTTGGCCAAGTTCAATTTGAACTACCTTTTCTTAGCGATCCACAGAAAATTCTTCTACTTTGGCTTTTGTAAAGACAAAAAAAAAAAAAAAAAAGCAAGCACGAGAGGCTGCCCATCAGTTAAGTATGTTCTTTCACTGGGAGAGGTGAGTTCCTCAGTTTGTCACAGGTTATGTGTGATAACTTCTAACTTCTCACTTGTGTCACAGACAAATCAGTTGTAGGAAAACGGAGCTCTGCTGCGTTATCCCAAAAGGACCTCAAAGTCAAACTGGCCAGGGATGAACTTTTCTCCTTATGTGGATAAGGTTAACTTGGACTTAAATGATAACTCCTTTGTTCTTTGATGAATACGGATGGCTATTCTGCAAAAGACGTTGGCACAGAACTCAAAAAGAGAGCTTTATTGAAATGCAGCTACGTCACTAGATGCTTATTAAAGACACTTACTCAGCAGCTCGTCAGGTCAATGAATGAGGTCAAGAACTAAGTCATCCTGAAGGATCCTTGTCAACCAGTGGAACAGAAAGAAGAGAGTGGAGTAGAAAGTTAAGTAGTTCTGGTCTGAGAGGTGAGACACAGCCTTCTCAGAGCTGCCTGAAACTACATCTTTCTCCACTTTTCTCTTGCCAAAGAATGAAGTGTCTGTTGGGTTCACAGTTGACTGATGTTACACACCAACCCCTTGCTTGACTGGAACACCCTCTTCCTGCTACAGCAGCACAGGAGATGTAGGCGGAAGCTCTCCCTGTGATCCCGTGTACCACACACTTGTCTCCGGGACCCCTCTCCTTTGGATGTCACTCTCTCAGCCAGCCCACTGTGATATGTCTAATTTTTCTGCTGTTGATTTAAAGACTAGAGAGTAGAAATCACAGCGATGCCTGTGTGAGCCTGAAATGGGTTGTAACACAGGTCAGGAGTTAAGTACGTACCCTTGGCTGGGTATGTCTCCTACAGTCTCCCAAAACACTACATTGGAGCAGGGATGATGAATCAGTTGATGGAGAAGCTTCTGTGCAAGCAGGAGAACCTGAGGTCAGATACTCTGACACATGCAAAAAGCACCCCCCCTCTCTCGTGTGTGTATGTGTGTGTGTGTGTGTGTGTGTGTGTGTGTGTGTGTGTGATCCCAGCACTTCGGAAGCATAGGCAGGCAGATCCCTGAATCTGGCTGGTCAGTCCTTCTAACTTAATTTGGTTCAATGAAAGATTCTGTTTTGTTTTGTTTTTAAAGGTAAAGGGGCTATAAAGATGGTTCTATGGAAAAACAAAACAAAACAAACAAACAAAAAACCACTGGCTGTTTTCCAGAAGACCCTAGTTCAATTCCTGACACCTACTTAGAGGCTCACAACACTGTAACTCTAGGACCTGAGGATCTGACATTGCCTTCTGGCTTCCCCAGGTACTCGGTGTATATTTGGATAACTTAGGAGACATTGAAAGATACGGAGCCCACAACCAGTGAGCGAGCTATTTCTTAGAACGTTTCCCAATGCATCAACCATTGTGGGTCCCTTTTCCAGTTTTGATGGTGGTGCTGGGGGCAAGAAGTCCTAGTACTCCCGCTAGAAAGACACACGGACAGGGACGGAATGGAATAGGTTGGACAGGATTATTCAGACTTGGGTAATTTGGGAGAGTTAGTATTGTATGCTCATTTTCCATGGGTAATTTTGGATATGGCCTTAGGGTCAGTAGGCTGGAAGAGAATGATTGCTCCCTAGATTGGATGCTCAAACAGTTAAAAGAAACAGAGGGAAACTCTGTATTGCTCCCCCTAGTGGCTCCACTGTACTAATTAAAATGAAGCCAAGTGGTGGTGTGTGGCTGTCTGGGAAGACAGATATGCTCACTTTTTCCATTTCACTACAGTGGGCCTCCAGACGGTGAAAACAGGTATGATGTCAGCTATCTCCTCTTTCTTCTGGACCATGGTGTTGATTGGCAGGGTATCCCTTTTCTCTGACATTTGTTGAAGCTATTAATCCTTCCCCTGGTGCCTCTTCTGTCAGAGTGCTTAAGGAACTATTTAAGAGGAATCTCAGAGTCAGCAGAAGGTAAGCATGAGAGTCCCGTCTTTCCACAGACCCATGGACCATTTTTCAATGTCTACTCTGAGTTTCTAATGATAACCTCTCTCATTCTATAGCCCTTTCTAGCTGCTGTCAGGGGAACTGAGCTAGAATGTAGACAGATGTTGGATTTGGTCACTGACTTAATGCCTTCCAACTCTTATGTGTGTACGTTGGCATGCACAGGTGTAGAAGCCAGAGACAACTGTCAGGTGTCTTTTTCTATTACTTTCCACCTTATTCTTTTGAGACAGATCTCTTATGGAACCAGGAGTTCATCACTTCTGTTAGACTGCTTGACCAGGGAACTCCAGGGATCTGCCCGTATCTGCTTTCCTCCGCAGAGCCCTGTGCATCCATATCCAGGTCCTCGTGCTTCTTCTGCCCAAGCATCTTACCCATTTAGCCATCTCCCCACCCCCTGGACCATTCAGCTCTTGCTTCATAGCTCACATCTTTATTCAGCATTCCAGAAGACTTCCTCAATTTAACTTCTTCTCCCTCTGTGAAAGCTCTTGATTTGGCAATCTAACTTTAAAATTTCCAGACATCTAGTTTTTGGATACTTTTTTCTTCTTCTTGAAGATAGCTGTTGTGATGAGATTCAGTAGTTTTTCAGATTACTCTGCTGTTATTAATTGAAATTTTAATGCTAATATTCTGGTTTTAAATGATCTGGTTTTTGTTTTTTTTTCCTGAGAACATGTTCTCTTTTGTCCATTTATTAATGTGAAGTTAGAATATTTCAAGTGCGTGACGATTCTTTTGGCCCATTTATGTTTTTGAAAAATAGGTGAAGATGAGTTAATAGCTTCGAGCAGTGTGAAATCATTTCTCTCCAGAAGCCTGTCTCAGACTTGGAGCTGGAGAAACTCTAATTATGATGTGCAAATCAGACTTCAGTTTGTGTTGCCAAAGCAGGAAGTAGGTAATAAAACAGGTTTTTCCTGCCTACCCTGGTCATTCTCTTTTTTGTGAGCTTGGTTTTGTTATGTAGAGTTTTGAGATAAGATCTTTCGTTGTAGCCAAGGCTAGCCTTGAACTCACTGTAAGCAATCTTTATGTTAGATTCCTTTGTTCCAGGGTTATAGACGTGAGCCAGCATGCTCACATCTTCTTTAAGATCTTGATTTCATTTTGGGGCAAACTCCGACCATATTGTTCTTTTAGCTGGCAATAAAGGGGACGGGTGGAAAGGACCAAATGATAGATACTTCCGACTAATTACCAGTACTCTCCCCTCAGCTCTGTGTCCTTCAGGCTATCTCTGGACTCTGAGCTGGGCAGTCCACTGGCTCCCCTGCTCTCATGCCCTCAGAGCTGGCTCACCAGCAACCCCCACAACCAGGGCCAGCTCTCCAGAGCATTGCAGATAGTGAGTGACAGGGCCAATACCCTTACTCTCATGTCTTTAGGGACAGCTTTCCTGCCTTCCATAGGTGACAAGTGATAAGGGAGGGGAGAAGGACATCTCTCCCTAGTCTATGCCACTGCATGCACAGAAGACAAGACGCAGGCCCAGCTCTTCTCCACTCATGCCTTCCAGGCCAGCTCACCTGCAACCCCCATGTCCAGGGGCAGCTCCATTGTATTGCCCAGGTGAGGGGGAGGGCCCAATCTCCCCAGCTACAGCAGGTGTTCCCTTTTAGCTTTTAACACATGAGCATGCAATGTTAACCTCAAAAGAAATTGACAAATTAAAAAGAAATCCTATATACCTTTCTACAGGGACAAGCTTTCTATTTCATGCTGTCAATTTGAATTTTAATAGTGATTTTGTTGAAGTCACTCTTCTGGGACTTTGTTTTCAAAACACTAGATCAGCTACTCAAGACGAAACTCTTTATCTGTCCAGAGATGACATGAAAATGTCATAGGAGAGAAACAGATGCTACAGGGTAGCACATTTAAGTGAACTTCTGGGAAAGCCTGTGCTTATGAGACTGTGACAGAGTACCGGGCCAGTCAGATAGGAACCACGTCAGGTGACCCATAAACCTTACTTCATAGATTAAAAAGTGGCAAATCCTTTACAGTTCCTGCTTTGGTTCATGAGCACTGAGAAGCACATGCCAGATCTGCTTGGGGACACCATGACAATAGGGTAAGGAGCTGACCAGACTGGCAACCTGGAGGGTACACCTGGACATGCAGTTCCTGCTTAAAGCAAGGCAACTCTGTGGACACACATGTTTTATGTCAGTGACTGGCAGGGTTAGAAGGAACCGGCAGTGTCAGTAAAGAGATTTCTCTCTTGACAGTGTGGTGTGAGCTCCGGGAGCTTAAAAAAAAAAAGAAAAAGAAACTGTGAATATGAGTTAAATGTTTGAAAGTGAGCCTACATAGTCACATATTAACTCTATTATTCGTCTGTTTTGTTTTTTATTTCTTTGAAACAGGGTTTCTCTGTGTAGACCTGGCTGTCTTAGGCCAGGCTAGCCTCAAATTCAGAGGTCTACCTGCCTCTGCCTCCCCAGTGCTGCGATTAAAGACGTGCACCACCAAGCTGGGCCGTATTATTAACAGCTTATATAAATTCCAGTATGTTTTGGACTTGACAGCAGTATAGATAATTTAGATGAATAATTAGGATCTGGCTACACATAGTCACTCAATAGAACTTTTGGTTCAGACACGATGATCAAAATGAAATAAAGAAAAAGTATCTTGGGTCACATGTCCTGGTTCCAAAAAGAAGTAGACAGTAGCTTTACAAGGTAGAAAAAACTGAGTCTATAAGTAGTGTTTTCTTTGTCTTTGTCACAAACACATATCTTCCTTTCTTCCTTTTTTTTTTTTTTTTTTTTTTTTTTTTTTTGGTTTTTCGAGACATGGTTTCTCCGTATAGCCCTGGCTGTCCTGGTACTCACTCTGTAGACCAGGCTGGCCTCAAACTCAGAAATCTGCCTGCCTCTGCCTCCCAAGTGCTAGGATTAAAGGCATGCACCACCACCATCCAGCTAACACATATCTTTTTTTTTTTTAATGGAAGAGGGCATCAAATCCCCCCATTTCTATAGAATTTAGAGGTCCAGGGACTTGCTCAAAGCTTGACAATTAACTGGTATATACTTGTCTTATTCAGTTGGTCACCAAGTGTGTCCTGTCCTCATCCCATGTGGTCCCTAGAAATCTCTCCCAGAGCTCATGTCTTATATGAGAAGATAATTTAGTTTGCTCAGCCACAAAAGCTGAAGCCTTAGCAGTTTCTCCAGCCAGCGTGGAACAGCTGGGTCATGGCAGGCAGAGCCTGGTGAAGAGATGATTGATTCAGAGTCTAAGGAAGAAAAAAAAACTCTCAAGACTAGACTTTCTCTTTTTTTCAGTTTAATAAAAGCAATTATGTGACATCTAGTTATGTTTGGCTTTCCAAGGTTCTTTTGGTATCTTGAGGTGGAGTTTCATGTAGCACAGGTTGGCTTGGAATTCTCTATGTGGTTAAGTATGAACTGGATTCCCCTACCTCCGCCTCCAAAGTGTGGCAATTCATTATTTATTTATTTATTTAATTTTATTTAATCTTTTTTTTTTAACAGTCCAGATTTTACCTTGGCATTTTATTTTTAAGGAATAAAACATTTCTTTGGTTCTTTCAGGGTCGCTTAATATGGACTATGATGAACACTGGCCAGTTGTTGGGTCTTTAGTATAAAACACTACATAAAATGGAGAAGCGAGATGTGGGAACGGTGCAGTTGCTGTCTGTGGAATGTGTTGCATGGCATCATAGATAAGCATCAAGCAAATCTCCCGGAGAGCATAGACGATTGCCATATCACCTAGGACTCAGACATGCTGATAGCTTCTCTCCCTTCTTGGAGGCAATACTTTCTAGAGATGAACTCTGACCCTATCAATCATCACCTGCATGAGCCTATGTGTTCATGTGTCATGGGACCGGAATGCATGTTCAAGAAGCCAGCCTTGGGTGAGTCCCACCATGACTAGCGTAGCCTTCCTTTACAAGGCTGTTTGCTTATACTCTTCTGAGATTTGTCCCTGTAGTTTTGGAGTTAGGTGGGAGTTTCCAAGCAGTTCATAGGTATCTTGCATGTTGGGGAGACTCTGCCTTATGTCCTGGGGAATCTTTTGGATCTGAATACCAGTGCTATTGTTGGGACAGACTCTCTGACCCTGGTAGGCCTGGGCCTGGCGTTTGCAGACGCCAAATTTGCTGAGCAGGATGAACACGTCCCTCTGGAAGGCCTTGGTGAAAATGGCATAGAGAAACGGATTGGCACAGGAGTTGAGGGGGTAGAAGAGAACCAACAGGATTTTGGAGTTAGTAACAGTGATTAGAGGTTTGTTCATAAGTGCCGAGAGCGCGTAGAAGGAGATGGGCGCCATGCACATGAAGTCGGTGAAGATCAACACAGCCATTCTCTTGGCAATCTTGGTGTCTTTATCTCGAGGGTTGTACTGGGGATTTCGGACGGTGATATAGATCTTCACATAGCAGGAGCAGACGATAACAAAGGCAACAACATTGAGCAGCAGAACGAGGACAATGTATGCCAGCGCAAGAGGGGTGTCGGTGTCCATTGGCAGGCAGATGCTGACCTTGGCATAGCTGCTTATTCCCACCATCGGGAGCAGGGCGAGAAGGAAGCAGGAAACCCAGCCCCCCGCCATGATGGTGTACGCGTGCCTGAGGCGGATCTTCCTATCCAGGCGCATGGCGAAGGTGATGGCGTACCATCGCTCCAGGGTGATCACTGTCAGTGTGTACACTGATAACTCACTAGCGAAAACAGTGAAGAAACCAGCTGTGTTACACCCAGGGCCCGTCTGCCAGTCGATGGCGTGGTTGTAGTACTCAGAGTGTGTGTACAGGTCTACAGAGGCAATGAGAAGCAGGTATACCCCCATGCAGAAATCTGCGAAGGCCAAGTTGCACATGAGGAACCGTGGCACAGTCAGTTTGTAGTGGCTGGTCAGCAGAATGAGCAAGACAAAGATATTGCCCAGGAGAGCCAGCAGACTGACAAACCACACCACGATTCTCAGGAACTTGTAGCCCATGATATCTTCACAGGGGTTAAACTCGTCCGACTTGGGGGTACACACCATGTCCTCGTTGTCCCCGCACACGGTGTAGTCATAATGGCTGTCGAAGGCTTGGAGAGTCTCTTCCTGAGGATTTTTGAGCTCTTGGCCGAAACCGATGATCTCATCCTCTTGTTCTTCAAAGAAGACATAATAGTGAGAGTTGCTCCGGCTCTCCTGGAACTTGGAGTTTTGTTTGTACCCAACACTGTTGTCACCCAGATCTTCTTCATATTCCTGGTAGATGGGACCCCTCAGGACATTCACGGATTTTCTTTGACGCAGGTTCCGGATACTGCTCTCGTTACACATCAAAGACTCCAGGATTCTGCAAAGTAGCAGAGATGAGTCACCAATTGCTTAAAGTTCACCCTTGATCCCCTTGACCCTTGGGAAGATATGCAAGTTACTTATTTTGACATTCACGGCGGCGCGATGGATTCTGCAGGGTCTGGTCAGGCCCGGCTACATCATTAAAACCTGTTACTTAATTTATTATGTGCCTACGCACCAGTGTGGCATGAAGGTCAACTCGGCAGAATTTAAACTTTGCTAATCAGAAGTCACTCCAGGCACTTCAAAAATTAATGAGAACCCCTTAGGAAAAGCATCCAGAGTCCAGCTAAGTCCATTGGATGCCAGTCACCAACAGAAATCCTCTACAGCCTGCCAGCTTGATCTGTAACAGGGGGATCTTACATATGCTTTCATGCCCAGGTGGTTTTTTAGGCTTCCGTGCCAGGCTACGTTTTCTGAGCAATTAGGTGGGTTTTATAGCAACAAAACAAAGCTGAAGTTTTTTGGGTTTTTTTTTTTTTTTTTTTTTGTTATCTTTTAGACTACACTGAGTGTCACAGTTACTGCTCTCTGTTAAACAAACCAGCTTTGCTGTCATAGCAGGTGACAGCCAAGGCCATTTTCATTTTGCTTTTTCTGATGAGAAGAAGGGCTCTTTCTGAGTGAGTTCTAAAGAGATACATCCTCTGGTGGATCTGAATTCTAATTCGTCTTGTAAGCTCGGCTCACTTCCTCATCTTACACGTATGCAACTTCTCTTAGAGTTGGGTCTGAGGTAGTGCTTTTCCAGGTAAATTCTACTTCTGGGTAACTTCATATTTTCTAAGCACACACTGGTAAATCCTCCACGACACTTGTTTATGATTTTTAATTTCAAAAGGGCAACTTGTGAGAGTCAGATCCCTTCTTCCACTCTGCGGTGGTGATGAGGGTGGGGCTTGGCCCATCAGACTTGGCCCCAAGCCTTTCTCTGAGCCATCTTCCCTACATCTGTTCATACGACCTCACCTCTCTTACTGTGACCAGCGACACTGATCTTATTTCTCCTCATCTCGAGCCACTTCAAGAAGAGTCATGATCAAGAAGGATGGACGCTAGAACCAACTTAGAGCAGTGGCTAAGTTACTAACTAACTGTGCCATGTTGGACAGGTCCGTGAAACGTGGTTCCGTTTGTGAACGGGACAAGGGTGGTGAATGAATAGGTTAAGTACCTTTCCCAAGATGTAATGACAGTACTGGGAGCAGGGGCCATGCCCTTCTCTGTATTTGCACTTGGTGTTAACACTACTCCTGTTCTGAGGTCCAGAACCCCACACTTCCTTTGCCTAGAAACTCGTGGCCCCCTCTAGACATTATTCAATTTTAAACATATGCTGCTTTTATTCATCGGAGTCTTTCCTGGCTTCCTTGAATACCCCCTCCTCTGTCCCCTCCTCCAGCCCCCCGACTTTCTCCAGTAAATTACAAATGACATCCAAGAAGCTGCCTCATATGCCAGCTGGAGCCGGGATCAAGTATTTGCTAACAAATGCAAAAATGGCCACAGCACATAGGTTTACTGATAGAAATAGGATTTGACCTTTCCAATTTGTTTTTGAGATTATAATATAATAATATCACCCCCTTTCCTTTCCTCCTTCTAAACTCCTCCTTGCTCACTTTTAAATTCATGACTCTTTTTCTCAATAATTGTTGTTGTTGGTAGCTGTGTGTGTGTGTCTGTGTATTCCTAAATACATTCATACAACCTGCTCAGCCTATATAGTATTGTTTGTATGTATTTTAGAGCTGACGGTTTGGTTATGGATAACAAATTGGTGTATTCTTCCCTGGGAATGCTATTTCTCCAGTTCTCAGTGTTGCTTGGTTGCCCGTTTTTCCCCTGTGTAGGGCTGAGGCCTATGGGCTTTCCCCACACAAACATTACATTTCTATGGTTATTGGCCTTGTTCATCTCACATTTGGGTAGTCACGTTGGTGAGACTCCCTGGATGTAGCTTTTGACATTCCTAGGAGACACAGTCTCTCAGTAGACTTCTCTGTTCCTCTGGGTCTTATGATCTTTCCACCCGTTCATCCTCAGAGCTCCCTGAGCCTTAGGTACAGGGGTTATGTTGTAGATACATTATGTGGGACTGGGAAGGTGTAAGTCTTTCTCTATCTTACCGGAGTCACACCCATCAGTGGGGTCCTCTGTATCTATGCATTCATCCCCCATCCTTCCCACTCAGTGTCGTGCAGCATCGGTACAGCACCTGATAGCAACACCATGTCTTAGCATATAGCCTTGATGCTCCCGCTCGCCCGGCTCTGCAACCTTCCAATGTGCATCTGTCTCTATGACTAGATCCTAGAGATTTTTTTTTAAATTAGCTGGTTAGAATTATGAGTGTAGAGAGTCATCTAGTGGATAATTGTGTAGAAACTAAAGGAGACAGAAATAGAAAATGAAGGCCGGGTTAAAGCTGGAGGTGACCCAAAGGCATAAAAGGAGAATTAGGTCAGAGCAAGAATCAGGAACAGCTTCGAGTGTAAAGTGCCAGGGCATGGCTCTCTCCTCAGCAGTCTCGTAGACAGCCAGATAGTGAAATGACATGTCATAGTTAATATGTTTTACTTGTTACATTCCAGCCATTCAATTCCAAGTCTTATCTATTTAACCTCTTCACCTTCTCAACACCCCCTATGGATGGCAATGTGACGATCCTGATCCTCAGAAGCTCAGAGTAGTTGAATAAGTAGGCTGAGATAACCCGGCTAGAAGCGGATAGGGTTAGGATTCAAGGCAAACCCGCCTCAAAGTCTATACACCCTGGACAAGTGAACCCCAACTCCCTGGTGTCATCGCTTATAGTCCCTTCTTCCCCACAGCAATCCAGCAATGTTGGCCTTGTTTCTCATCTGCTCTCCCAACCGTGAGGCCCAAGGGTTTTCTGCTCTTGTGGATGCTTGCAGCTCTTTCCCTCCTGGGCTTTATTTAAATCACATTCTTTTCCAAATCCACGAGTGACTCCATCTCCCATCATGGCCTCTCCTTGCCTATCCCAGGTGCCCGCTACTTACCCCCTGATTTTCTTCTGGTTCTTAAAAGCGCAGCAGTGGCTTGGGTAAGAGAGGTCAGCCCGAGTGAGGCGGAGGAAACTCAAGGACAGCGGGAGCTTTTTGAGAGTCCAGGTGTTTCTCGCGATCAGTTCTTTAAGGTGCTCTAGGCCTTTGGAAGGAAGGGCAGTGACGCTGGTGGAAGACACATCTCTGGGGTGTGGAGAAGAGAACAACACAGACAGGCAGTGAGCAGACAGGCCCTTCTTGTCCTGGTCCTCTCTCCACCCCAGTCAAATGGTTCTGACATTAATGGGGAGGTGACAAGTTCCTTTCTGCTACTGACTATTTAATCTGAGATCACTACCTGTAGGCAGTGGTCTACAGCAGATATGAGTTTCTAGGTCAAGGTTACAAGGAACTGCTATTTAAAAAAAAATTTTTAATAAGTCATTATTGTGTGTATGTATTTTGTGTGTGAGTGTGTGTGTATTCCAGTATACACACACCGTGATATGCATGTGGAAGTCAGAGGATATTCTGATGGAGTTGGCTCTCTCCTTTTGGCTTTCTATGGGTTCTGGGGATTGAACTCAGGTCTTCAGGCTAATGTGGTAAGTGCTTTTTTACCTGCCATCTTACCAGTCTAGAATTAAAGTCATGCACCACCACTGCCTGGCTTTTATCGAGTGGAATTCTTACATTTATCACCCAAATCCACAAAAATTTTATTCTCTCTATAGGCTCTTGGAATCAGGAAGGGATATGAACTTTACTTTGTAAAATGACATCATACAACTATTAAAAGATCTCCAGAAACAAAATATAAATCAAAGTCAATGGCACCTAAACTATTATCACTTTCTGCTGTGTGGGTGCACGCGCGCGTGACTGTGTGTGTGTGTGTGTGTGTGTGTGTGTGTGAGGTCTGGAGACACATAAACTACTCCTTTGATAGGGATCAGACTCTATATTATGAAAATACTCCCCAGTAAGTGCAGACCCTAAAAATTTAATAGTACAGTAAGTCATGGCTAAGAAAACCCCCAAGTACAGTTTCTTTTTAGAAGACTATACATATATTCCTATGAAAAAAGATAATTATTAATCTGAAAATATGATCTGAAAATTACTTCTGCAAACCATGGGAGGGGAGTGTGGTGGGGCTATGAGTTGTATATTAATGTTAGTTATTAAAGTAGGATGGTTTTTTTTGGGGGGGGGAGCTTTGATGTAGCAATTCTCTCTTCTCCAGCCCCAAAGAGTGTAGGTTGTATGCCTTTTTTCCTATTAATTTATTTATTCATTCACTTTACATTTTAATCACAGCCCCCTCCTGTTCCCACCCCCACCCCTTCCATGCTTCTCTGAGAGATTATGTGTCTTTTTGATAATTTTTCTTGCACTGAAAAATAACTCGAATGAGGACATGAATATTTAACCAACCATCTCTCTCCTTTTTATTTCATCAATGAAAATAGTCCCTAGGCTTTCCCTCTCCAAGGCTTTTATATTTATATTTAAAATATGTATTAGAAGATGGGAGTGGTGGTACATGTCTTCAATCTTAGCACATGGAAGGCAGAAACAGGCAGATCTCCTAAGAGTTCTAGGCCTGCCTGGTCTACATAACCAGGCTATGTTTCAGAACATAAGTTTTAGGACAGCCAAACACACACAGTGAGAGTTTGTCTAAAAAATGAAAAAAAGTAAGCCTGGCATGGTGGCATATGCCCTTAATCTTAGCACTCGGGAGGTAGAGCCAGGAGTCTTAGGAGTATAAGACCATCATCCTTGGCTAACAGTTTAAACTAGCCTGGGCTACATGAAGCACTGCCCACATACCTAGGTGGTAACCAAAAGGTCTCTTATTGAACTTAAGACCGTCTTAACTAGAGGGAAACCATGCTTGCTACTGGAAACCTAGCCAACAAGCAGGCTAGTGATGTAATGGACCTTGGAGGAGAACTAACAATTTCACTTTACTAAACTAGCATATTCCTAACTACATTCAAATATTTGTCTTATGCCCACAGATAAGTGTAGTTCCCACCCCTGATTAAAGGAACCCCTCTTTGCAAGAGATGGAAACCAGTACATAAAACCACAACCAGTCAAAATACAGAGATGTGGAGCCCAGTCTCAGTGGCTACATCTACAATACAATTCCTAAAGCCAAGGGTCATTGCAGAAGAGGGGCCAGAACAATTGTAAACCAGAGGAACAGTAAGTTTGCTTCTTCTAGGACACACCCATAAAGTCTCACCAACAAGACTGCCTGAGCATGAGGATAGGATCAACAGATAAGCTAAAGTAGATTTTACAGGGAAAGGTCCCACAAGGCCTCAACCCTTCACAAAGAACCCCAGGCAACTCAGAAATGCTGAGAGGAGAAGAAATAGTCTTCCCCAGGGAAGAAGAGCCCATCAGCTAGTTATCTAAATTCAAATGGTCAGGTATAAAAACGTATATGAGCAACATTATACAGACTGAGCAGGTTAAGCGTATGTATTTAGAAATATATGTATATACATGTGCATATATGTATGTAACAACACTTAATGCAAAACAGAGGCCATGAATTTGAAAGAGAGCAAGGAAGAGCGTATGGAGGGTTTGCAGGGAATAAAGAGATGGGGGAACCGATATAACTATATTATAATCTCAACAAATAAAAACTATTTAAGAACCCAAAAGAAAAAAGAAAAACATAATTAGTAGTGTCTGCTTAGCAAGTGAAATTTAATGTTGGCAACTTCTCCCATTACAATTGGATTTAATTTGGGATTAAATTGTCAAGGTTCAAGGTTGCCAGAACTTGATACAGTTCTTTAAAAACAAAACAAAAACAAAACAACAACAAATATAAAGCTTATTCGTTATTCTTGCTTTCACCATAGATATTATATTATCCTTGCTTCTTGTGAGAGAAGGTGTCATATTCGTCATTTTGGTTTGTTTTATATTTTTTAAAAAACCCTACAGTTCTGTGTTTTCCAACCTCGACTGTTAACAAGAGTGAACTTTGGCTCTTGCCAATGAAATGCTCTCCAGGTGATTAACAGCAGAGAGAGATGTTTGTGAAATTGGCATAAATAACTTTGCAGCTGGGGAGAGAACAGAGGGAGGAGAGGGAGTCTTTAGCACAGCTGTGAAGTGCAGCCTCTCCTGTCCTTTGGATGCCCCTCACTTCCTTCCCTTTAAACTCCGAACATGCAGTTTTCAAGATCAGGCCATCTTTCAACTCCAATTTCTCTTGAAGCTTCTTAGGCATTTCTACCCCATGGAGCATCTGGGATACTGAGGGAGGATGGAGTCTTTTAGTTCATTTCTGCTTTGATCTCATCCGGAGAAGAGAGACTGGCACATTTTATATGAATGTGGCCCTGGACCAACACAAAAATTGTACACTTGCTTAAACCATCGTGTGATTTTATTTTGTTGTTTCTGTAACTCCGTTTTGCACTGTGGGTGGTGCCATCCTTGGGCTGGCGGTCCTGGGTTCTATGAGAAAGCAGGCTGAGCAAGCCACGAGGAGCAAGCCAGCGAGCAGCATCCCTCCATGGCCTTGTGGGACCTTTCCCTGTAAAATCTACTTTAGCTTGTCTGTTGATCCTGTCCTTGATTGGCTCTGCATCAGCTCCTGCCTCCAGGTTCCAGCCCTGGTTGTGTGCCTGTCCCGACTTCCTTCAGTGTTTAATAGTGATATGGAAGCAAAGCTAAACACATCCTTTTCTCTCAGACTTTTATTGGTTATGGTGTTTTATCATAGCATGTAGTAACTCTAAGACAGCAGGCATGATCAAAGTCAGTGTTGGAAGATGAGTACACACCTTAGGAACATCTATGACATGATGGCGTTTGAGATGTAGTAGAACTCAGGAAATCCTCATTTCCTTCCTTCTTCAACTTAGAGTTTATCTGAACTCAAGCTCAAAGCAAAGGGTCAGTCAATATAACTGCAGCCTGGAATTTAATTTGTCTGTGTAACTGCTCATTTGACATCCCTACCTGCACACCTCACAGACATTTCCAGCTTAACAGAGCCCAAACTGAGGGGTGGCAGTAGTTTGTGGCCACCCACT
Organism: Mus minutoides; assembly: GCA_902729485.2. Lineage (NCBI taxonomy): Eukaryota > Metazoa > Chordata > Mammalia > Rodentia > Muridae > Mus > Mus minutoides. Next base: position 342,905 of record LR749632.1, read on the forward strand.
GCCAACCCCCTTCCTCTCCCCCCCTTTCCTCCCCATCCTCCACTTCTTCCTGTCATAGTAATCAGTACCCCTATAGCTCAGTTGCTCAAACTTGGAATAATTTCAGCATGTTGAACTTCAACATTTAAGATAGCAAAGCACTGTGGATTAAACTTCAGAAGATCTCAAGTCCCTGCACATTCAGTAATCTGTACCTGTGGATTTTAAATCCATGGATTTAGCCAGTGGCACGTTGGGAAAATTTAAGAAGATAAGTTTAATCTGCACTGAATATATATAGTTTTTATCGTCACTACACTCCCAATAAAATAATATGATGCTAGCATAGCATTTACTTTGGTTTAAGTATCATAAACAATTTAGAGATGGTTTAAGGTTCACAGGCTATGTGATATACCTGGGCTATGTACAAATAAATGCCATTTTATATAAAGGACTTTATCAGTCTGAATTTTGATATTCTTTTTTTATTGATACATCTTTTTTTTTAATTTATTTAATTTATTATATATAAGTACACTGTAGCTGTCTTCAGACACTCCAGAAGAGGGCGCCAGATCTCGTTACGGATGGTTGTGAGCCACCATGTGGATGCTGGGATTTGAACTTATTACCTTCGGAAGAGCAGTCGGGTTCTCTTACCCGCTGAGCCATCTCACCAGCCCCAAATTTTGATATTCTTATTGGATCATAGGATCAATTCCTCTCAGATATCAACAACTATGTATGCATCATCATAGTTGGCTTCTAACTCCAGCTACCGTCATCCTTTGCTGCAGTAGCTTTCATGTTTATTCTTTTTCCTTCTGATATGGTTTTCAGATGCCACCTAGAACAATCTTGAGAACGAATGATTGTTACTCTCCTGTTTAACTTCCCAGGGTCCTGGCCACTCATTATGTCTTGTCCTCCAAGGCTTTGAAGAGCTGGTCCTTCACTACCTCTCCAACTTTGGTCTCGGGGCCATAAGACCTCTGGATGCAGCTCTGAGCATTTGTTGTATATACTGTGCTTAAGGTGTCCTGGTATGTCTCTCCTGAAATGGTGAGTTCCAAATCTCCTCGAACTCACAGGGTCAAGTAGCAAGAGCCGCTGGGGGTTTGGTTGTTGTTTTCTTTGACTGTATTTTCAGTTGACCCTTGTTTTGCAGAGATCTCAAGCTCTAAACAGACATCCCGAGTGTTATCTGAAATAGCATCTCCTTTCTAGTTTGCAGGTGACATTGCCCTGTATCTCCACTTGACATAGTACTACCAGAATGAATCTTCCTTTTATTCCTACTGGTATCAAACAAAACCCAAACCCAAACCCAAACCCAAACCCAAACCAAAACAACAAAACCTTTCCTGCCTTTTGGGTACCAGCTTCCAGGGTTGAAGCTTCAGTGTTCTTTCATGGGGTCCAAGTGCAAGAGAACCTTTTTGAACCTTTTTTTTGTTGTTGTTCTTTTGTTCCGCTGGTAATAGGATATGCAGGGAAGCCCAGTGCAATGGTCAGGAGTCTGGATATAACCACGCTAGATTTTAGCAAGGCAAAGAAACAAATATAGTGGGTGAGTTTGGAATTCAGGTCTGAATCCTGCCTTCTCCTTTTACCAATAGTCACTTAGCAGCAGCTGCCTATGTGGCCTCAATAAATACTAGCTGTCTTCACTGTTATAGTTGTGGGGATGAAATCTCTTAGATTTATCAGGTCACTGATTATGGCTTTGTGAACGTTCCTTACTAGCCTCTGCAATGTCTGAATCTTCAGGCTCACTTTCTCATTTGTTTACTTGGGTTTTGATCTCTCATGTTAAGAAGTATTCTTTGCCTGGTGCCCCCCCCCCAAGTTATTCATTAATACTCAAGAGTGGGCGTTGCCACTGGCTAATTTTGTTTCAGGGCAATTGTGAAGAAAGGTGACCATTATTGTTATGGGGCTTTGAAACGTCAGGTGACATTCCATCATGGAGGGGAGAGGGGCCCATGAGTCCCTACCCCAACTGATGACCTACTGACACTGGCTGGCTTTTGGAGAGGAAGAGTCGGTCTCTTTAAGGGTGTGGCCTCTGGAAGATCTCCATGCTCCAGAAAATGGCCCACACTTAAGAGTATTTTGGCAGCACAAATTGGACTCATTGGGTTATTTTAAAAAACAAAGAAAAAGATGGAGGGAAAGGGGGAGGGAGGAAAGGGGAGTATTTCTGGGAAGAGTCAGAGGGAGACATGAGGAATGAATATGATCAAAATATATTTACATATGTGGGGAATTCTCAAAGAATTTAATAAAAGTATTGTGCTTATAAAATGTCAGCTTATGGTATCTTTTTAAAAAAACTTCTTCACAAAGGAAACTTGAAATCCCAAGGCCTAAGCTCTTAGTAGGAAGGTATTTCGACGCTAGCATTTTGTATGAATGGTTAGAGTGTGTATGATGGTCGATATGGCCTGTCAACATGACAGGATCTAAAATAACCAAGGAGATGAGTCTCTTGGCCTGCCTGTGAGGAATTATTGAGGTTGGGTTAAATGAAGTAAGAAATATTCCCTTTAAAAAAAAGTGATAAAACCTACCATCCCATGGGACGGGATCCTGGACTAAATAAAAAGGATATAGTTAGTTTAGCACATACATTTATCTCTGTCTGCTTCCTGACTAAAGATGCAGTGGGAACAGCCTGCTTCCAGGCCTCCCTGACATGAAGGACTGTGTAACCTTGGACTGTGAGCCAAAGTAACAAACAAACCCTTTCTCCTGTAAGATGCTTGCCAGGGAAAGTAACTAACACAGAGGGCCCATGTCTCCAGAGAGACACAGTCAGCTAGTCCTTTCTCTTTTTCTTCCATGTTTCTCTCTTGGCACAGGCCACACACATCACCTCTAAATCCTGCGCCACAAAGGTTCTGTGCCGAGCACGACACCTCTGTCTGTCTGCTCCTGTGAGCTATCTGCCTCACTTTCCCTCTCCTCTTACCTTCCAGACGGTGGCTCTACCCTTACCTGTCTCCTTTGCCCTTGTAGATTTAGATACCTGAAATTCTCTTTTCTCATTATCTTTCATCTGAGAAGGAAGAAGAAATAAGAGCAGAGGCTCAACTTATCATCTTTCAATTTCAGCCACCAGTTACTGAACATATTGAACTGGGCACTATAGATAAATGCTGCCAAATGCTGGGCTAGACCAGATAGTCTCCTAGCTACGCCGCTGATAGAGAAAGAATTCCCTGAAGAAAATTCCCAAACTGAAAAACTTAGAGTCATTTTAAGGTCCTTGAAGCTGTATCTTTTCTTATTTATTCCATTTTTTTTTAATTTGACCACTTTGCAACCTGGATTTTCCTCATGTAATTTCTTAACTACAATCAGAAATTCAGTCTCTAGCTGCATATATAGCAGAAGATGGCCTAGTTGGCCATCATTGGGAAAAGAGGCCCCTTGGTCATGCAAACTTTATATGCCCCAGTACTGGGGAACACCAGGGCCAAGATGTGGGAGTGGGTGGGTAGGGGAGCAGGGCAGGGGGGATGGGGGAGGGTTTAGGGGACTTTCAGGATAACATTTGAAATGTAAATGAAGAAAATATATAATAAAAATTGGAAAAAAAAAAGAAATTCAGTAGTTAAAGTCTACAGGTTCATTGTTTTGTGTCATGAGAGCTCATGGAGTTTCCTGGTGCAGTATGGATTCTACAATGAAAAGTGCTCCCAAACTGGAATCTAGCAAGAGGCACGCTCTTCCACAAGCAGATGAGAACAAAGGGTCTCCCACTCAGAATTTAATTAACACAATGGACTTCTAGGTCCTGCCAGAGACAGCGTGCCCATATGAAAGCACACAGCGTATTTTTCCTTCCACTATTGTAGGAAAAGAACTCTAAGAGAGAGAGAGAGAAAAAAAAAAGCCTGTATTCCCTCATGTTTGCATGGGACAAACTGTGGACATAATTCTGCATACCATGATGTGCTTATTTTTGTGGCTTATTTGTTGAAACACAAAATGATCTTAGATGGACCAACTCCCCCATCAGTTAGCTGCTTGCTGCCAGGATTGTCTTGTTAATTATAGCATCATGAGTAAAAGTTGCTGCAGAATATAACACACTAGAGTTTTTTTTTTAAACCTTTACAACATTGTCCTATGCGTCCTCGACTCCTTTAATCATAAGTAATTGCATCAATATGAATAAAATCATTAAAGCCTATGAGAGGAATAGCGATGGAGAGGCCATAATTTTTTGAAGACAACAGTATAAGATAAAATTTGTGTAGGCGTGTTTAGCAGAGTCTCATAGGCATTCATTAAAAGTAGATTTATTTGTCTGTACAGATATGAAATAGAGAAAGGGAAGAAACAACTGTACTGTTTCCTCTTCAGGTTCATCACTGTGGAGGGATATCGGTTAACACATCTGGACTAGTTAATAAACTATGAATTTATGTGACATTTTCGAGTCGAGGACATTTCATCGGTGTTGTTTCCTGGGCTTCACTCAGCATAATTTCCTATGTTCCATTGTTTGTATCATGGTAAAAGACAAACACAAAGCCACCCTTTATTTGCACAATTAACTATGGTAAAATTGTTCTACAAGAGGAGCTATGGATTTTTGAATCATTTTCTAGGAGGCGAAACGTTATTCTAGAGCATTTAGTATAGATATAAAAGCATATATTCTGAATGAATTAATCCAGGGCAGTGGTTCCCAGGATTTTAGTAATTTTTTTTTACTTTTGTAAAATAAAAAAAAAAAAACAATCCCTTTGAAGGATGATAATGGCTGTATTTTTAGTTGCTTAAAGAAGAAACGAGTATGTGTCTGACTCTGAGGATCTCCCCATTAACTCTGTCATCTCTCTCCCTCCAAAAGGAAAAGAGGAAGCCTACCAGTCAGGGCACACTCTGCAAATGATGCCTCAATGGTTGGTAAAAAGTAATGCTGCCATTATAGATGCCAACTACAGATACCCCAGAGCCTCATTTATTCATTAGATCTCTCACTACTATAGCCACTGGCATAGGAAAAAAATAATATAATTAAATCACAGCCCTTAAATCAGAGCATTTTAGTGCCTTTGCTGTGACCTCGAAGATGGGGCAGTGTCTTAAGAAGCATGAGGTACCTGAGCTGGTGCCTCAGCAGTGTGGCTCCCGAGCCAGGCACCACAACACATCTGCTTGCCTTTGGTTGGCAATGATGTCGCAGTCAGTAAGTAGAGCGGCCTATCAGGTTAGTCTTCTGGTTGAATCCCTAGGACTTTCCCTCCTCCAAGACGACTGCTGCAGGAGTTCCTCTGAGCAACCCAGCAAGAAAGACAGGGTCCACGTGGACATGGGTTTCCGAGCTAGATTCTCGTCTCCTTTGAGGGACCTATGATTCCTTATAAGCAGCTAGGAGATACAGAAGAGCTGTAACCAAGTACCCAGGATGTGGTAAAGCCAGGGTTAAAGGTAAAGAAATCACGTGGGGAGTTGCAGAGGGCCCCACCCTGTAAAGAGTTCTTTGGCTACTACTAATATCTTCACAGCCGCCCTGCCGTGGGCCTTCTTCTTCATCTGATCAGTTTCTCCACAAGATGGTTCTGAGGAGTCTTTTAAAGTCTGTGGTTTGAATGTGGCTTATATTTTCTTGCAGTCTTTCTTACCTACCTTCCCCCAACCCCCATAGGTCCTTTAATAAGGTCTCTGTTAAACCCTAGTAACTGGAGCTAGTATTTTGTTTTTCTATAGATCTCTTATGTCTTTTCTTACATTAGATGTAAATAGCCACTTACATTTCTCTTACATTTCGTTTTAGCCTGTCTAAGAGGAGAGTTGTCTTCTCCTCATTATAGCTTCTGTGGAATTCAGCAGGCATTTGACAAAATGCCCAAGATAGAAGTGGACGAATGAGCTCTACTCTGCCTGAGCAGTCTTACATTGGCCGGCTCTCCTCAGGAATCGAAGAGAACAAGAGAGCATAAAGTACTTTGGCAGAGGGTGATGGTTAGAGCTAAAACTGACTTCCGTTAGGACCAAAATGTTACCGAGGATCACAACTGAATAAAAGAAGACAGATAACCCAACAGAAAAACGGACACAACGTTTGAACAGACCCTTTTCAAGAGAAAATATAAAAACGTTAGTACGGATATTAAAAGATGATTAATATCACTAATTTCAGGGAATCACAAACTGAGACCACAATAAAATTCTGTTTACACATCCTGTAGTGACTAGACTCAAACAGATGGATAGTAAAGCTAGGTGGGGTAGTGAATGCTGGAAATCCCAGTACTTGGGAGCTGGCAGCAGGAGCTGTTTCAAAACTGTGTCTCTAAAAACTAAGAGCTTGGATATAGCTCAGAGCTTACAATGTTTGCCTAGTGTATGCAAGCCCTAGGTTCAGTTACCAGCAGTACACACGCATTCCTACACAAATACATATCGATAAGAAAGAAAATCAAAGTTGGCTGGCATGAAGTTCTCATGTATTGTTGATAGGAATAGAAAAATGAGACAACTGGGGTGGCGAGATGGCTCAGTGGTTAAGAGCACTGGCTATTTTTTCAGGGGACACAGGTTCATTACCCAGCACTCACAAGGCAGCTTACAACTGTCTGTAACTAGTTCCAGAGGATCTGGCCCCCTCACACAGAGACATACACGCAGGCAAAATACCAATGTACATAAAAAAAATCATTTTTTTTTTAAAAATCAAAGATGCATCAGGATATTAGAAAGAACTTTACCATGAAATTTCTGCTAAGACTATGACCTTGTGGTGATCACAAAAAGCACCAAAGAAAACAAAGACGTACTTTATTTAAACCCAGGCAGTACCATGCCTGTTTTTTTTTTTTTTTCAAATGCTGAACTTGAAAACAGTTGACAGCAACAAATGCTTATTTTTGTTGCTAAATGTAATACAAACACAAGGATATAAACAAAAAGATTGTCTCTTCTTAAGAGGTACTTATAATAGAAGTTGGGACTATTATGGTGATTATCATCAGTCCGCTAAATACTGTTAAGGTGAGTTATATAATTTAGAATCTGGAGAGTCCTGATTGTTACAGAAAGCATTTCATTTCCACACGTTGTTTTCTTTGCTGTTATAAACATAAAGAGCTCCTCTTTCAAAATAAAGGGGGAAGGAAAGAAGGCAGTCAGAGAATAGAAAGTATAAAAATGGAAAGGGAGATTGAGTATCTCCGTGACAAAAATTAATCAATAAAAATATTATCAAATTCCCAAACTAAATTAAAAATGCCTTCTTGAGGGGATGGGGCATAAGGACGGCAGAGTAGACGGTGTCCTAGATTTGTGCCTGGTGGAAATCAAATTCTTCTTTGAGAAATTACCTTGAGAAATGATGGTACACAGGCAGGTTTAATGATTTTTGTTGTTGTTGTTGACTGTTGAGCGGAAACTATTCCTTTACCAAGATACCGCATGAGGCAGAAACACACATAATATAAAAGCCCCTTTTTCTGTAGATGGCACTTTGGATTTTCCAGGTTTAGCTTGTAGACCAAATGGCAACCAAGCCATGGATGGCTATTTGACACTCAATTACAGCGCATCAGCCGCTCACTGGATATTTGCTAATTTCTGTTGTGGTGAGGGCATTATGAAACTACAGGGCAGATGGTCCCTTTCCTGTGGGACCATCGAATCTAATTAGGGGAAGACTGTGGTAAAGAGAAATGAAGATTTTGGTGCAACAGGTTCAAGAGAAAAATTACAGAGACATTACAGGTCACGCATACACAATTTATGAACTTCTATGCTTCTCATTTGAGAAATGATACTGTTTGTTTTTTTTTGCTTTTACTGAACTTCCAAGCGCTGGTGATTTCTTTAACTTTCTGCCTATATTTTATTTGATTTAATTAAAACTTTTGTTATTATAATGATTGGTACTTGTTAGCTTTTGAACCCAGGACCGGTGGCTCCTCCCAGGACCACTCAGTACCTGTGGCTCCTCTCAGGACTCCTTGTTAGCATTTCCTCTAGGCTCTGCCCAACAGTAACCTAGCAACTGGGGCTCTCCTCTCCTCTCCTCTCCTCTCCTCTCCTCTCCTCTCCTCTCCTCTCCNAAAAAATTATACTAGACCCATCTTATGGCTGATACCTGGGGCAGGATGGGGGGATTGTATGTGCTTTGGCATGGGCCCCTAAGGCACCAGTCCTGCTGTATCATACAGAGTTTTATAAAACACATCACTCCTCACCCTGCCCACTACCCTAAACCTCTCCCTCCTGGAGCCTGGGCTTCTGCATCCTTCCCCCCAGCCTGATCCTCATACAATTCAGCCATGTTGGCTACTGCGCTCTCATTGCCCACCTCTCTTGCCTGGTGGCTCTTCTCTTGCTCTCCCTCCCTCTCTCCTCTCATGGTTCACATAGTCTGCTGGGCGTGCTTAGCCTGGACTCTTCCCTCTGCCTGCTTCTCCCTTATATCTATAATAAAAATCTTCATACTTAGGAGTAGCCATGTCCTCCTTTTATTTCATTTCTTTTCATTCAGTACTATTATTTTAATTAAAAATTTAAAATAAGATTTATTTATTTTGTTTTATGTGTATGGGCATTTTGCCTGCATCTATGTATGTATATCATATGTGTGCCTGGTACCTTCACAAGTCAAGAGGGTGTCAGTTCCGGTGCTGACAGAGTTCTAGATAGGTGCTGGGAACTGAACCTAGGTCCTAGCACCAAGGGATCTTAACTGCTGAGCCATCTCTCTATCCCTAATTTATCTTTTTATAGGCATATATATTTGTATGTATTGCTTGTGTTGGGTACATGTGTGTTTATGTGTGTGGTGTATATGGGTACATGTAGTTCTGTACTCAGAGACCAGAAGAGAGCATCAGGCGTCTTCTTTTTACTCGGCTGCCTTATTGCTTTGAGGCAGGGTCTCTCCCGGAACTTGGAGCTCATGCTTTTTTTTTTTTTTTTCCATTTAGACTCAAAACCAGTAAGCCCCTGTGATCCTTGTTTGGTTTTGGATCTGGGACAAGGGACTGAGGTGCATATTTTACATATCAAAGCAGACCTGGCCTCCAGGTTCTCCCAGCATCCCTCAGTCCCTACCTGGCATGCCCTGCCCTCAATTCTGAACCCAGGCGCTTGGCTGTCCTTCCCCCAGAGACTTCTCCCTATATAATCCAGACATTTTGCTTTCTCTCTTCTCTTTCCCTTCTCTCTTTGAGTTTGCCCTTTCTCTCTTTCTTTTGCCTCTCCCTACCACCACCCCTCTTTCCCCATGGTGACTTCCCTGGCCTTGGTCCTTAGGGCCAGCTAACTCACCTGAAAACAGCTTCCCAATAAACCTGCCTTTAAATATATTCTAACCTGGTTTGAATTGGCTCACCTTTCTGGAGGAGAAATAACCTATCAATCCTTTTGTCCTTGACCCTCTCAATGCTGGGTGACAGGTCTTCATGGAACCACTCCTGGATTGTTACTGTTAGGTCTAGAAATGACATTCTTGGTTCAGCCTACACTGGACTATAGGACTGCTGGTGAATACTTCCTCAGGAATCTGTGAAAGAATTTCTGTCTGCCAGGAAGAGTCACTCCCTTATTTCCCCTTTCTCTAGCATCTGGCTAGAAGAGGCATCTGGCTTCCTATTGACACATACCAAAGCCAATGCTAATTCTCTGACTCCTCCCATTTCTATTCATTTGAACTTGTTACACACACATACACACACACACACACACGCACACACACGCACACACACGCTTTCTGTCATGATGATAACAGACTAAACCTTTGAACTGTAAGTCAGCCCCCTATGTATATGTTTTCTTTTATAAGAGTTGCCTTCAAGGTCATTGTGTAGAAATGCTAAGAGAGGTAATGGCATCACCTCTCTTCACACCTCTTTCATTCCAGAAAAATAATAAAAAGCTACTAGCCATTTGTCTTACTCACAGCAAAGTTGGTCCACTGTATACTCCTCCAAAGGCATCGTTGTCTATAGCTGTCAGATATTTATTCTTGTTTAGGTAACTAGACAGAATAAGAGAGAGAGAGAGAGAGAGAGAGAGAGAGAGAGAAAATGAGTTAGACAAACTTAAGCGGTCACATAACATTAGAATAAATATCAAGATAAAATGTAACCAAAGTTGTATTAATTTTGAAGATACCTTGCATTCTTCTGGCTTAAGCACCGTTCCATGTGTCAGGAAGGCAAAGTTTCATTGTGACAGGAATCTTTGGAAATGAACTATGTTTAGGGTCTAATATGCATATCCACATTTTATCAAAGCTGTCTAGATTTCCTATTTCCTGGCAATTGTTTTCTCTACCCTGACTCAAATTTGGCTTCTTAGGATTGACTATTATTCCCATCTATCTCTGAAGCTAGACTTTAACCAAGAGCTGGGGTGGGGATGGTAAGGGTGGGGGTGGGTGGTAGGGATGGTTCTTTTCTTTGGGCAGAGTTGTGGGATTTAGCAAATTAAAATGCATGATGCTACTTTAATTCAATTTACAGAAAAACAATGAATAATTTTCAAGTACAAATTTTCCTACCAAAATTATCTATTGCTTATCTGAAATTCAAATTTAGTTAAACAGCATGCATTTTTATCCAACAATTCCAATTCCGGCACAGGGATACTTATGTAAATAAAATTACAGCAAGCATCTTTCCTGAAAAGTGATGGATACTTCGATCCTCTCTCTTTTACAGCACACTGGCCATTTGAAAGAATAATATTTCTTATGCAATTTAAGTCACAACGTGTGTTTGAAATAAAATTTCCCCCTAATGAACAAAAGCACCCAAGGATTTTAAAATTGGCCCTTCCCTTCCCCATAGCTTTTTTAGAGAGTAAAATTATCTAAAGTGAAATGAAGTACATGCATCTTTATTATAAATGACCCTAATTTACACACTTACATTGCCTGGAAGCAAAGTGTAGGAAATTTAAACGCTAGAGAATGACCCTGGCTTGATGCAAAACAAATATAGTAAAGACCCTTGGGAGGTCTGCTTAATTATAGATAATGGCGTCGTTAGTATAGCAGCAAGCTTTGCACTACAGGATGCAAGTTCTTAAGGAAGATGACTAGTAATAGTAGAGTAATTGAAGACTTTCAGTTAGAACTTTTTCTCCAGAGCTTTCATAGAGAAAGTTCCCTCTATTTAATTGGATCCAGGTGTGTGTGTACTGGAGCAGTGTGGGTAAGAACAGAAGAGTCAACCACCAGCACGGAGCAGTTTTATCACCCTCCCTCTTTTGGGCATGCTAATGCATTAAACAGAGTTTAAGTATCAGGATTACAAACAATGAGGTTTTACAAATGTGAATACAGTTTAGACTCTTTCAATGATTTTTTTAAATAGAGGTCAAGGACTATTCATTTAAAGTAGCACTAGTTTGCCCAATACTCTCTATTTCCTCCTGACCTTATCAGAATCTGTAATTACCTAATTTATTTTCTTACTTGAATACTATGCCTTTTTTTGAATCAGAATGGAAAGCTCCATGCCCTATCCATTGCTGTATACCCACTGCTAAGTTTAGTGCTCCAGAAATACTGAGTGGAGATTAATAGTGAGAAAACAACCAAATAAATATAACTTTCCTTCAAGATAGTGACATTGATACATTCGGGGATTGAGGGGGATACATATGACTGTTTAAAGAAAAAATATATAATGATAATTGAAAGAAGGTTTAGTGTATGATGTAGTGGGTTTTGGGAAATGGACCTTCCTGATGATTGTAAATGCTGAGGTAGCTCTTTATTTTTTTTTAAATAATATTTGTAATAGTCTTTTTTTTTTTAAAGATTTATTTTTATTTATTATATGTAAGTACACTGTAGCTGTCTTCAGATACTCCAGAAGAGGGAGCCAGATCTTGTTACGGATGGTTGTGAGCCACCATGTGGTTGCTGGGATTTGAACTTATCACCTTTGGAAGAGCAGTCGGGTGCTCTTACCCGCTGAGCCATCTCACCAGCCCCGAGGTAGCTAATTTACAAAGAAAGGTTCACACATGGCCTCTTTAAGTAGTGGCTGAACACACTCTTCCAGAGTGGATTAGGTAGCTCTGTGTATTGCTACAATCAGTATAAAAGAGAAATGGATTTGTTCTGTTCAGAGCCATGGAGATGAGTCGGATCCATTATGTCTTTGATACCTTGGCTCACTATGGTAGAAGCATGAGGCAGAGGAGACCGCTCTTTTCTTTCTTTTTTTTTTTTTTTTCAACTCTAGCTGGGTCCCTTTTTTTTGGTGGGGGGGAGCTTTTCAGATACTGTCTATAGCAGAGCAAGCTACTACATTTCATGTGGAGGGGACCAGTCTTCCGTATGTTCAGACACCTGAGTGAGATGCCTGAGCAGCCTATGTACATGTTCTCAGTGGGTTAATGTCATATAAAGCTTGAGTCACAGTACTCTCGTGTTCACAGGCTCATTCAGTCAACCCATTAGGTCTATGAAGACCTTTCATATGGTTGTACCTGGAGTGGGTTAGACCCACCTTGGGGAAAAAAAAAACCCAACTGGAGATAGGCTCTTATGAACACAGTTTTGTAATGTGGTAACCATGTTGGGCATAGTGACCACACCAGCTTGTGAGTCTTTCTGGATCTTTGGGCTAGTGTAGCTGCCAATCACACTTTGTTCCCAGGCTGCGCAAAAATCAAGTAAAGCTCTGCTAAGCTCTTCTCTTTCCTGGTCTTCATCGCCAACGATTGAGAGGAAGTATCTGCTCACTCTAATCGCCAGAAATTGTTGTAAAAATGAAATTATCACTTGTCCAGTTTTGAAGTGTTCTCATCTGATACTTAATATACCCCCGAGGACAAGGAGACTTCTTGATAAGCACTGCAGTTTACCAGAAGTGTTGCAGAAGACTTCAAACCGAAAAAGGCAGCCAGAGTCCAGAAGGGGAGAAAGAATGAAGCAGGAGGTACAGCCAATATGAACGGAGATGAACCAGCCTGACGAAAGGCTTGTTCTCAAAAGACAGTATGGTTACTTGGATACTTAGCCTAGGAAGATGATAAAGTGCTGAAAAATGACCTTCCCCTGCTTTCCTGTTCAGTCTGTTGGTTTTTCTGAAGTAGGGTCTTACTATGAGGCCCTGGCTGACCTTGGACCTGCCATCCTCTTCCACATTCCAAGAATCTGGTAGTTTTCAGGGATACGTCTTTTAGCTTTGACTCTTGGCTTCTGACTTCTTCCTTGCAGCTTCTACTAGAAGGATAAGTAATTACAGACACAGAGGATTTAGCATGCAGGAAGGAAGTGCTTTCCTTAATCTCATTGAACGCATGCTATTTTCTGGGAATGCAAGTCTCCTTAAACTGGTTTCTCGATCGTAACGTATCCCCATACTGTGCTGTACACATTGGCTTAGGTAAGTCAGTCACAAAGCTTGGTAAGCCAGACGGGAGCCTATTCTAGACAATGACTATTTTATGGGAGGCTGAAAATAGAAGAGGAACAGAAAGAAGGTTCAAAAGGTTAGAAGGTCTTGACAGAAGTGATGAGAAGAAAGATTTCCTAAAGTCAGGCTCGATAATGTGATAGGAAAGCCTTAATAGTTCCTTCAGAAGTAAAACAGATGCTGTTAACCCTGCCTGCTTAATGACTCTTCATAGTTGGATAGATTCTGCTTCGGAGAACCTGGTGAAGAAATTAAGCCTTTCCTACAAAACAGTTGTCAATTTTTCCACAGTTCAATACTTGAGAGTATCTACTTTGCCTGAAAATGATGTATCTCACAGCTAGGGTAGAAGTTGGACAAATGAAGATAGCAATGAGTTGGGGAAAAGTGTTCAATTGACAGCATTATGGTGTATGTGTGTGTGTGTGTGTGTGTGTGTGTGTGTGTGTGTGTGTGTGTTTTCAAGGTCTCTTGGACTCTCTTTTTAAACATTTCTACTTTTTGAGACTTATTTATTTTATGCATTGGAATGCTTTTCCTGCATGTGTGTCTTTGTATCATGTGCATCCAGTGCCTACGGAGGTCAGAAGAAGGGTTTAGATCCCCTGGAAATGGCATTACAGACAGCTGTGAGCTGCTGTGTAGATGTTGGACATTGAACCTAGGTCCCCTGCAAGAGCAGTCAGTGCACTTAACCACCGAGTCAACTCTCCGCCCCTGGATTTATTCTCGACACACAACAGCCATTCAGTAAAGACTTGTTCGATGAGAAATGAAAGTCTTGTTGTCTTGTTTCTGCATAATTCACAGATAGTACAGGTTTTATTCAGCAGCCGGAGAGTTCAGTATCAAAGAGAGGAGTGAGATGTACTGTGGAGAGGACGTTTGCTGTTCCTCCTGGACCGTGTTCTCCAGGGAGTTTAAGGATCCATTTCAGTTCCAATATAGAGTTTCAGCTCATTCCTTTGTAAGTCCTTTAGGGGAAACTAGGGTATGCACCTGGTTATAGTTTGACACTCACAGGGGAGTGTGTCTGTGGAGAACTGTGTGTTGGTTTGTTTTTGTTTTCTACTCGGCTCTTGTTAGAAGATGATAGGGATCTAGCACCTAGCCCTTACATTCATCTAAAGTGAAGCTGGATTGCTCTGTGGAAATCTTGCTGACTTCAGAGACTGGGACACTTGTTTATCAACAGTGACAGGTGAGAAAGTCTTCAAAACTTCAGGAGGCAGAGGGGACACAGCCAACCTTGGAGCATATCCTACAAGCGGTTCAAATAGTTATCCCGTGAGAAATGGCAGTCTACTTAAGCCTATAATCTTCTCTCCCGTCATCTTTTCCCAGTGGCTCCAGGCTGTGGTGAATTGCTTCCCATCAGCTAATGTGTGATGCTAATTAGCACATTATTTGTGTTGACTTTTCTGCTCATAACCATTACTGTCTGCGTAAGTCCTTCACACAGCCGAGTTGTATTCGTTAATTTATTTTTGGTCCAAATGTTTACTTCTAGATAGAAGCTAAGCAACTAGAATTTAACAAGAGAAAATTCATCTCAGAGACCTAAGGTACTATGGGAGAAGCAACCCAGGCTCTAGAAGACTGTATACAGAGAGAATGGAGAGGTCCAGAGAAGGAACAAGTGCCCCAGCTTATGACTGGGAGCAGCTCCACTTCTCTTTGGGCAAGGATACTCATATTAGGCGATCTGTCATCTGAGTAATGGCCGTGTTCTTGACTCTCTGTGAAACCACAGGGAGAGGAGCTCTCCTCCTGCTTGCCATGATTTTCCCCGACTTCTAACCAAGGAGAGGACTGCTGCTGTGGCTTCAGTGCTTGTCCTCAGTGTGGGATTCATCCAACTTGGCCGTGATAACGTTACTCAGTCACGCTAAAACAATGGGTGTATTTGAGGTCAGACCTGATCATCGCAGCACATTGGTATGAGGTAGATGATTGCTGTTTTGGATAACAAATTATTTCAGCCAGAACCTGGAGGGATCTAAACACCGTTCTAGAGAGGTTATGCTATTTACAATCTTTGAACCATGTTTGTGTAATTATTATAGAGGATTAATACGTTTTTCTTAGTTTGAAAACCCAGTAAATACTGAGCTATGTTACAAAATATAATGTGAGGGTCTAGAGAGATGGCCAGGGCTAAGAGCACGTTGCATGCAAGCATGAATACTCGAGTTTGATTCCTGGAACCCCAGGTAGAGGCCTGGAGTGGAGGAGACACATATGTAATCCCAGCATCCCTATACTGGGAGGTAGAGATAGTAAGTTGAAGATCTGAAGCTTGTGGGCCAGCTAGCTTGGAGTGACTGCTTTCAAATCAAAGGAGAAAATATTTGGTGGTGTTTTCATAATATTAAATGCTGATCTTTAAATACCATGGGATAAATTTAGAGAAAATCATGCTGATTTCTCCAAGGAAGGAGACCAACATCTTTGCATATTTTGCACTTGTATATTTTCCAGTGGATGCACATTTCACATTGGATGAACTTCTTTCTAACGTACTTTGATCGTTGGTGTAGCTGGGTTTGTATTGCCTCCACAAGAATGTGGTTTTTATGTGAGCAGGAAGCATGTTGCTTTTGCTTCTCTTCGCTTTGGTAGTGGCTAGCCCAGTGTTCTGAGCCCTGTTGGCCCCCCACTCGCTACACTGAGAAGTAAATGAAGGGCTGCATAAGATTAGTGCAATCTGGCTTTCCAGTTCTGTACATTTTAAGTGCAAGAATTTATGTATCCTGTGGCGTCTTCCAGAGCTTCTCCTGTAATTATATATTTTAAAAAATGAATAAAATCAAACCATCACAACTCTTATTTTACCAAATGCACAGTGAATGATATTCTAACCTTTTCTCTCATAGAGACTGGAAGGAAGCCCAAAAGCCTGGTCAGGAGCTAGACTCCACTTCAACAAGGTGTAGAGAACCTTGCCTAACTATGAGGAATCCAATACTCATATTAAAATGGAACCATTCCAGAAGCCAGTATTTAACCAGAATATCAACCCAAAGCAGTTACTTTCCACCTGTGTTCTTTTCTACTTACCCACTCTGTGTTTAGTTGCATAGTTATGTTAAAAGTCAGTCCATGGCTACAGCATCAGCATCGTGAAAGGGTGTGTTAGAAATACAGGCTCCCAGAGCCCAGCTCAAGTCGACAGAAGCAGCAGCTGTATTGCACCCCTTGATGGCTTGCATGCCTAATCGTTTTTTGAGAATCAAAGTAGTTTAGACTCATAGGGCTTCTCAGGCTTTACAGTCGGCAACTAGGTAAGGAATGTTTTAAGGAAGGAAGGATATAGGAGCATAGGAGGCCGTAATTAACACACCACTGTAAGAAGAAATGAGCAGTTAAGTTTGGGAGGGAAAACCAGATAATTTGGAATTTAAAAATATATAACTGCTAAAGAAATAAGAAGGGATGCAATGCAAGAGATGCATAGCTCTAACTGCATCATGCAGGAGGCAGAGGCAAGCAGATCTTGGTAAGTTTAAGGCCAGCCTTGTCTACATAGCTAGTTCCATGATGGCCAGGGTTACATAGCAAGGCACTACTTCAAAAAAAAAAAGTATTGTAAGACAAATAAAATGTAAGTCTGTTTTGTTTGTTTGGTTTGATCATTTGGGTATCATTTATCTTTAGAAAAGAAAAAACATGTCAAAACAGATTGCACCACTTTTTGAAAACACCTTTGGGTGTAAAGATACTCTTTCCCTTCATGTACTAGCAGATGAACATTTACACACACACACACACACACACACACACACACACACACACACACACACAAACACACCCCTATAAGATAACTGATGGTGATGTTGTACATCTCCATTTTATTGAGGATGAGAGCTTTGGGGTACAGGACTAGGGTTGACATTAAGTATCCACACCAGATGGCTGTTGTCAAGTTCCTTCAGCATTACTTTCAAGGCTTGAGATACTTAAAATAGATCCCAACAGAACTGAGACCCTCCGGAGAGTCCTGGGAGTGAGATGTGGGGAATGGTGGCAGTTACCATGGTTACCCTAAACTTACACAGCATCCAGCTTCGTTCCATTGAAAGCATGTCCTTGGATTGAAGTAAATCCATTGTTGTACAGTTTCCTAAAATCAAGAGGAGCGAGGGAGGGAGGGAGGGAGGGAGGGAGGGAGAGAGAGGGAGAGAGAGAGAGAGAGAGAGAGAGAGAGAGAGAGAGAGAGAGAGAGAGAACAATGACCACATAGTTCAATGGTAGAGTACTTGCTTAAGATCCTGGGTCACTGAACTCCCAGACCTGAATAAATAAGTAAATAAAACAGATCACCTGTGGGATATGTGCTGCACCCCCTCTTTTCTTCTGTTTTAATAGTTGGGTTTCATCTCTTTAGTATCCAAAATGTGCATACCATTTCTCATGTCATTTATATGTATCCCTTAAGAAAACTGTAGAGTATGCCTTGTTTAGGACATAAGATTTTTCCTAGTTTGAAGCTCCATTCTCCAATCCTGGGTGCAAGTAAGTCAGCTTTTCTTCAATAGCAGACTTAGAAGAACACAGGTTTGCAAAGGATTTTTATAAAATTATTATTGTTGTTATTCCTATTATTACTACTATTATTTTAGGGGTGTGTGTATGTGTGTGTGTGTGTGTGTGCACATGTGAGTGCAGGTACACAAAGAAGCCAGAAGAGGGCATTAGAGCTCCCGGAGCTGAGTTACAGGTAGTTTTGAGCTGCCTGATTTGGATACTGGGAGCCAAACTCAGGGTTTCCACAAGATCAGTAAGCACTGTTAACTGCCGAGCCATCTCTCCAGCCCCTAGGATTTTTTTCAGTGAGGGCATATTAAAGGGAAGAGGGCTTCACGTGACAGTTAAGCTCATGTCAACACTGGAGGCATGACAAGCAGTTTTTAAAGATGACTACTTGAGAAGAAATTCATCTGAATGTATAGATTATTATTTTTTAATTTAAAATGTTATTTTACCTTCTTTCAAAAAAATTTTTACTTATCCTCAGAGTTTATCATAAGCCAAAGGCTTAAGGGTTACAGGCGGAATTGAGCCTCATAGAAGAATCTAAGAAGGCAGATAAATCATGCCCTTTTGTGATAATTTTTGAACATTTTTAACAGGCAATGCGTCTGCAGCTAATTAATTTTTTTCTACCTAGATTCCCAGGGGTTAGCCTGAAATGCTACCACCCATGATTCTTAGTGAAGTTACTGAGACTTGGGAGTGACATGTCAAGAACTTGTTAGTCTAAACTTGTTAGGGATCAGGATCCTTGACCCCAAATACAACTATTCTCACCTTCCAAAACCACATACCTCTGCAGGAGAAGGGACCCAGTCTTTGGAGCTCTAAGATATGTGGTTATTGGTGGCCATTGGCATAAAGAGACAACAGCCATGACCAGAGCATCAGGCATTGCCTCCTAAGGAATTCCTTGGGACAGGTGCGGGAGAATTTCAGTAATAATGTAATCTGTGACATGTGCATTAGACAATGTTGAAGGAGAATTCTAAAATTTGAATTTACTCTAGATAATTGTAAGAAACTGAGAATCTGTTGGTTTTGTTGTTATTTGTCTATCTTTTGTTTTGTCTTTAAAAATGCCTGAATTTAGTTCTAATTTTTAAAGAACCATGGGTAGAGATTGCAATCTGTTTTCCAGGGACTCAGACACAGACAGGGAAAAATGCCAATGGATAAAGTCACTTTTCCAGAAATGCAACTCTTTTGCAAATATGTGAAAAAAACGAACACATTTTTATTTTCTCCAGCTTTGTCCTTGATGGGCTGGAGAGATGGGTCAGGTAGTAAGTGCCAGCCATGTAAGCATGAAGACCTGAAATTTGGATCCCTAAGACTCACTTAAGAAGTCAAGCAGAGTAGCATATGCGTGCCTGGAACTCTTGTCCTGAGCATGGGGTGGACACAGGCAGGTACTTGAAGTTCATTGAGCATCTAGCCTAGCCAAATTGATGTGGTTCAGGTTTGACCAAAGACCTGTCCCCAAAAATACAAGTGGAGAGTAATTGAGAGAAAAAAAATAATGTCTACTTGTAAGCCTCCACAGGTACATACACAAACCTGCATGCATACACCTACACTAAAGAGTACAAACACACACACACACACGTTCTTGGTTTGATTTATATTTTAGACATTAAAAACTTCATGGACAAGCAGGTCTTGAAGGTTGTAAATGGCAGAGAAATTAAAGAAGTGGGGACACAAGCGTGAACTCTGTGGTTAGGTATTTTCCTTGAACGTTTAGCATTTTGAACTTCATTAATCTTCAAGAAAGAAAGGGCTTTTATAAGAGTATAATTAAAAAAAAAATCACCTGGAAAGACAGTTGACAAACTCATGCCATTC
This sequence comes from Mus minutoides, assembly GCA_902729485.2. Classification (NCBI taxonomy): domain Eukaryota; kingdom Metazoa; phylum Chordata; class Mammalia; order Rodentia; family Muridae; genus Mus; species Mus minutoides. The sequence continues at coordinate 362,671 of LR749632.1, forward strand.
TCACCTCTATAGCGAGGATTCCCACCACTGTTCCCCAAAGGAGGCATAGGACAGCTTTCTTTTGAAAGGGAAAGGAGATCCTGGGCAAAAGTATTAACAAGGGGAAGCTAACATTCTGTAAAGAAGCCGAGGATGCCACCACGCCCGGCTGGATTTGGGATACTTGTATGTAGGATGCTGTGTCACAAAGCCTCCAGACCACATCTGATCTACACTCTGTTTCCATAAAGGGACTCAACGATGATGCAGACTTGCCCAGTGACTTAGGTAAGGGTTTGACTGTGTCTTGCAGTGGCAGTTGCTATGATCCAGGGTAACCTGGACAACAAATCTGGCCCTCAGAACAAATGCACCAACCTCTATCATAAGAGAACATGGCCATTCTTATTATCTTATCCTGTCTGGGATCTATAGAATATCTATATTGAGTGTTGCACAAAGCAACACTCAATTCTATGAAACCCTTCCAGATTCAGAGTATACATTAGAAGGTAGCATCCTTCCAAAGTCAGACACATATTTAGCAGATGGGGTGGGGGCGGGGCGGGGTGGGGGTGGGGAAGAGAGGAAGAAAACCATGACAATAGCCTCCGATAAAACTCAGGTACTGGCAAGAGCGAAACTGGATACTCACAGGGTCAAGGTTTCATTGCATAGGCCCTGGAATGCGTTTTCGGGGACTGAAGTCATGTAAGGGTTGTCTGTGATTTCACTGCGAGAGAAAGCGAGGGAGACTGTTGAGAAAAGAAGCACTCTGGAAATGGGTTCTTGTTGCCCATAGATGCACTTTCAAGGAACCAGCCGCAACACATCTCAGTTTCAGCTGTTTCTTTGACCTGATCCTGAGCGCTGGTGATTCTAATCACATGAGGTGGTGAGAGCTGTTCTAGATGGATACATACTCAGAGTTAGAGCACCCAATCAAGCAAACGAGCTCCACGGTGAGCAAATGAGTTCTACTGTGAGCTGAGGTCCCTGCCTTACTCCTTATCTTGAAGCAGATGGAGCCGCGAGACTTCTGAATCTGTAATACTATGTCCATAGCAACTAGAATTTTCTATGTCAATAGAAGGATCAGGGGAAAGGGATCAATGGATCTCATTTCATGAGCATCATTAAAATGTCCTCTATTTACAAAACACTGCCAACCCGGTGCTCCCAGAGGACGACCTATGTGTCACCCGAGCTTATCTGTAGCAAAGAGACATGGTCGTGTTTTCCCTCCTAGGGAAAAACAAAATATTAAGAGTTTGCAGCGGGCTGGTGAGATGGCTCAGCGGGTCAGAGCTCCTGACTGCTCTTCCGAAGGTGATGAGTTCAAATCTCAGCAACCACATGGTGGCTTACAACCACCCCTAATGAGATCTGACATGTGTCTGAAGTCAGCTACAGCGTACTTATAAAGAATAATAATAAACAAATCCTTGGACTGGAGAGACCAACCGGAGCGAGCGGGGCTGTCCGGAGCGAGCAGAGCGAGCGGCACTGTACGGGAGCGGCCGGAGCGAGCGGAGCTGGCTGGAGTGAGCAGGGTTGACCGGAACAAGGGAAAAAAAAAAAAAAAGAGTTTGCAGCATGCAAGGTAGTGGTGGTGCCTTTGAGGCAGAGGCAGGTGGATCTCTGAGTTTGAGACCAGTCTGGTCTATACAGCAAGCTCCAGGACAGCCAGGGCTACACAGAGAAATCCTGTCTTGGAAAAAAACCAAGAGCTTGCAGCTGATCATTCTCCATCTTGCTGATTCTGCAGTGTGAACTCAGCCTTTGCAATTCTCCTGTTTCCATACTTTTTAATTTGTATGATTAGGTATGACAACTGGTCTGATTGATGCTTTTGGAAAAAAAAAGCATCAGAGTCAATCCAAAGCAGGAAATCCTTGACTGCTCTGTGTAGCTCGGATCACACACTCATCTGAATTTTCTGGTCTTTTGCTTCTCACTGGTTGTTGAAAAGGAAAGCAATAACTTCCTTTTACACCTTAAGAGGTGGTTGAGTGGAGCAGGAAGAGTTAAAAGCTATCAGAAAATATAAACAATGAGCTATCCTGGTTATCAGGAGTCCCCTCCCCCATCCAGTCATTCCCCTGGAAAATCATTTGATCATTTATTCCCATTTAAAAATCAAATGACGGTGGCAGAGCCTTGACTCAGTTCTGTGGGTAAAGGGGTTTGCTCTCAGGCCTGACAACTCGAGTTTGACTCTGAAAATCTACCCCTAAATTTTGTCTTCTGATGGCCACATAAAGACACATATACACTAAATAAATAAAACATTTCATGTAAAGTGTGAGAGAAAATAGTCTAGGAATTGTCCTGATTAATGGAGGTGGGAAGACCCTCCCTGAATATGCGTGGCGCCATTCCAGGGGCTGGATTCTAAGTCACATAAGAGTGGACGAAGCTTACTGAGTTGTAAGCAAGCAAGGATGTGTCTGTGGTCTCTTAGCTCTTGACTGTGGGTGATCTGCTGCTTTGAAGACCCTGAAATGATGGTCTGTAACTTGGAACTGTAGCCAAATAAACCATCGATTCCTTCCCAGTGCCTTGTGCCCATGGAGGCCAGAAAAGGGAATAGAGTGTCCTGTGTCCTGGAACTGGAGTTAGAAACCACTGTGAGCCGCCATGTAGGGGCAGAGAGCTGAATCTGGGTCCTCTTCAAGAGCAGCAAGTGCTCTTAACCTCTTCGGCATCTCTCCAGCCCCCTCCCCTTTGTTGTCTTTGGACGGCAGAAATGAAGTTAGAAAAACTCAAAAGAATTGGCTTTCTTCCCTCTCTCTAATCCACTGCCCCCTAATTCTTTCTTGAACCCTGTCTTAACTAGGATTAATATTGCTGTCATGAAAACTCCATGACCAAAGAAACTTAGGGAGGAGAGGGGTTATTCAGCATATACTTCTACCTCACAGTTCATCATCAGAAAGAGTCAGGACAGGAACTCAGTTGGAGCAAGGACCTGGAGGCAGGAGCTGAGCTGAGGCCATAGAGGGGTGCTGCTTAATGGCTTGCTCCTCATGGTTTGCTCAGCCTGCTTTCTTATAAAACCCAGGACCACGAGCCCAGGGATGGATGGCCCCACCCACAATGGACTGGGCACTCCCTATCAATCACTAAGAAAATGCCTTGTAGATCTGCCTAAAACCTGATTTTATGGAGATATTTTTTAAAATTGAGGTTCCTTTTCTCTCAGATGACTTTAGTTTTTGTCAAGTTGACATAAAACTAGCCAGCACAAACCCATTTCAACCTAGCTTCTTATTCCCATCGTCCTACAAGAACATTTGTTTTTCCCAGAATAACCAGTGACTCACAGTTAGTTAACTGCCCACTCCACTCACTCCTTGCTCCATCCTTCAGCACAGTTACCCTGCCCCCTGCTCTCTCTTGGAATCCTTTGCTTTTCCTGGCCTCTGCTAGTTCCCATGACTGTACCCCAATTCTTGCCATGTTTCATAAACATAAACAAAATATACCAAATACTGCATGTTGAGCATACTTACAGTATAAAGAATACATCCGTGGAATAAATTTTGGTCAAGTCAGGGAATATTCTAAGTCCAGTATTGAAAATGCCACTACAATGAAAAAGAAGAAGAAACGAAAGTTTCAGGCAAGAAAATCAACACCTAGAAAGTTTACTACAATGGCTGGAAGTACGAGTTCCAAGGCTTCCACTCAATGTCATGACTGTGGCGAGTGCTAACACCAGAATGGAATGTCATTCCTTCAAAGCATGATAGCTTAATCCAGTCAATGCTAACGGTGCTTATGTGCTGCTTAGAATTCTCTGTGAATTATATGAAGTCAGTGAGAGTCCTAGAAACAGGGCAGGAAGTAACAAGGGAAGGAGGAGGAGGCAGCAGGAAGCAAAAGAGAAAGAGTTTCCTGTTTTAATTGGAAAACATTGTAGGTGTGTGTTGGGGGATGGGCTATAAAAGGCCAATGGAGGAAGAACATACAGTTATCCAACTCTAAGTCAGCTTTCCTTTTTTAAACTCTACATTGTGGCAAGATGGCCTATGCCATCAATACAATACTCTGGAGGCAGAGGCAGGAGGATCTCAATATGTTTGAGGTTAGTCTGGTCTTCTACATGGTGAGTTCTAGGAGAGCTAGGGCTATCAGCTAGGGCCATGTAGAGAGACCCTGTCCCCTCCACATCCCCCTGAAATCTGCTTCATATTACATCATTGTTTTGCTAAGAATGTCTTGTTTGCAGTAGTGACCCGCGAGTATATGGCAGTGGCATTTAAAGAACATGTCTAGAAAGGAAGGAAAATTAGAAAGACAACAGCTTCTCCTTTCAAAATTTCATGCCATCAAGGGAAAAATATGTCAAGCCTCAAAGATGTTCAAAATATAACGTGAACACAAAAGTTTGGATGCTCCTAATGCCTCCAGGATTTAATTCGTGTAATACGTTTCTCAGCTACAAGAACAGAGCTAGTGGGAACAGAGCAAGTTTGAAAGGCCTGTCTTGGCGGGGGACAGACTTAGATCCTACCAACTCTTTTAGTACAACCCTCCCCCCCACCCCCGCCATGTTTCACGGATACGTGTCCAAAAACAAATTCAGTCTTGGAGTCCTTCTAAGGAGGAAGCCATTGGATTGAAGAGGCAGCAGGAGCCAGAGAACTCACAACGAGTCAGTGGGACAACCCAGAAGCCACATCCTCTGGGTGTCTATGAGACATGGCAAGAGTTCAGTGGCTAGGGGGTCACAGAAAGAATAGGGGCAAAAGGGTCAGGGAGCTGAGTGGCGTCCGGAAATGCACGGCTTGTGAGACTTGTATCGTGACCTCGCAACTCTCCCCAAAAGCAGTAAATGAGTTCCTTTCTTCTCTGACGTCCCCTCTAATTACCTGATTGACCTGATTGGAAAGCAAGTCCCTAAAAGGGTTGACAGCCTTGTCCCACAAGATACCTTTCAATCACGCACGCCATTATTCTGGCGTCTCCCACTCCACTCCCTTTCAACACTGGGCCGCTACAGTTTTCCCTAATGAGCCATGTGGTTCCACGCTTCTGTCTTTACCATGGTACCCTGTCCCTCTGCCAGCCCCTTCTGCCATTGTCCCTGCCCTTCCTGAATAACGTGTATCCATCCTTAAAGATTTGCCTCACAGAATATATGTGGGATATACTTTTGTTTTAAAAGTCAGAATAGAAGCGCACTAAATGGTAATCATGATTACGTCTAAGCACGGGGATTAAAGTTGGTTTTTATCTTCATTATACTGTTTTTTTTTTTTTTTGTCTTCTAATTTTTAAAATTGCATTTGTGTAGGAGAGAAGGTTCTTGCAGCTGGTGTCCAGAGGGCCTTGGGTGAGATATGCACAGCCATCTGAGGAATTTTTTTCTGTAGTACCTATTGTGTGTTAGAATGGAGGAGAACCAAAATGTCCTCTGCTCTGATGGAATTGGTGGCCAGTGTGCCCCTTCTGCTTCGAGGCTTTGCTTTTTAAAGTTTCTAATACTCTTTTGTCAACAAATAAAAATAAAAATAAATAATATAAATATAAACACAAACAAAAATAAAGATAAACATGAATAATATAAATACAAATAAATATAACATAAACAATATAAATAATGTATATATATATATATATATATATATATATATATATATATATATATATATAAAATTTCCAAACAAAATTGACCAATTGGTTCTCAGGATTTTGTATTGTCCATACTTAAAGACTACATATATATATATATTTTTTACTGTTTTCTTCCTCATGTCTCTTGGAGAAGGTCTCTGGTCCCAGAGCTATGTGCTAATGTTTTTGAATAGGCTTTACCATCTGAGCCGTTTCATATGGTACTTTGCCCAATGGGGAAGGATATGAAGTCACAAGAAGTGACCTGATTGTGCCCTACATGATTCAAATGATGACAAAAGACAATGTCATCTTAGGGAGATTCCTGATAGATACCAGCATCACAAGTCTAAAGTACACACACACACACACACACACACACACACACACACACACACACACACCATAATAAAGAAGGAGTCAGTACTTACAGAAACTTGAGTAAGGGGAGTTCTGTCAAGGCATCGGGGTCTATGTAGGTTAAGCTTCTGGTGTTCCGGATTTCTCTGTAAGAGTTACAAGAGCTCAGCAAAATACACCCCTTCCTGTTTTCCACTAAAGAGAAATCATGATTAACAAAAGTACACAAAAAGACTCTTGTGTATTTATGTGGTAGGACAGGGACTTCATGTCGTTAACTACAGATCCCCAGCTCCTCCCAGACATGACTGCCTCTCTTGCAGACAGGGGCTTGCTCTCAGTCCATTTGAATTTATGGACTCCCTTTCTCTGAACCGAAGTCTCAAAGTTTTGTTTGCTCTTTTTTGTTTCTTTCTTCTCTTCCCCTCTTTCTTTTTAGATTTTGGTAGAAAGGAGAACCCTCCAGTGGGTTGGCGAGCTGGGGCCAGAGGGCAGACATGTGTATGTTAACAGGAGCCAGCAGTGTTGCTATGGCAAATGAGCACTGGAGTGAGAGGTTAGTGAATTCTGATAGGTGACAGCATTGTAAAAAGAGTCTGTTAATTACAGTTGCAGGTACAAGGGACAGAGTAAGCCTAAATGGCTCACTTGGGTTTATTTCATGATGCCAGTAACTGAAGCCTTTAGTATATGTGTTGTGATATCACATGAGTTTATAACTTATATTATTAGGTTCATGTATTCACTGATCAAAACACACAGTTAACATTAGTCTCATGAAATTGATTAGTGACAACCATGAGACATGGGCTGGCACTGGTTAAGTTAAAAGTATTTAGCATGCATAGATTGGCTAGAAGACATTCACAGCACTTCCTATACTTATATGCAAAGACATTAAGGACTCACTGAGGTCTGTAGCCTTTCACTCCATAGATGGCCTCTGAGACTTGGCCACTAAGGGCACATGCTACTAATTGGAAAGCTTAAAATCTGATCTTTGTAATTTTAAAGAGTCTTTGTTCAAGGATAATTTGCATTCCACAAAATTCATATATTGTAGGCACATGGTTCATTAATTTTCAGTAAAGCTACTGAATTGACCATCATAACAACACACATTGTTGTCTGTGACAATAGTAGCATTTGGACATTTGTGGTTTATATCAAGTTTCTCCTTTCAGTCAAACATTTCCCTTCCCTTCTCCTTTCCTTCCCCCTTGCCCCTTTTCCTTTTCCTCTTCCCCTTCCCTTCCCCTATTCTATCCCTCTCCTCTCTTCCCCTCCCATCCTCTCAAAACAACACAAGGAACAAAGAAAGTGCTTGCTAAGGTCCTTTGTCAGACTTGCATCCTCAAGTACTTCAATATGGAGAGCAGCAGAGGAAAGAAGCCCTAAGGTGGGCATGAGATGGGAGTTGAAGGTCATTCAGTCCCATAGACTAACTCTCAACCCTTCCAGACTGCACTTAAATAGGCCTCTTGCAAGCAATATTCAAGTAGATTTTTAAAGATTTTTCAGTATGGAAATCTTTGTATTTTAATTAGAATTGCACTGGTACTGTTATTATCATCATTTTACATGTAATGCAATGATTATTTGGGATTGAATTTACTGTTTGGTCAGGCAATTATTTCTTTTCATTTCTTGCCTTATTAAACCTTCTTTAGTTAATACTTTCATCCCTCTCAACTATTAGCTTGTTAATTATTCATTCTTCCACAACTATTTGAATTACTTTCCCATGGATTACAACTTGATTTATGATTTATAAAAGTCTGATATTAAGTTTTAATACTGTGCTGGCTAGTTTTTGTTAACTTGACACAAATCTAGCTGTATTTGGGAAGAAGGAGTCTCAGTTGAGGAATTACCTCTATCAGGTTTGCCTGTGGGTATCTCTGAGGGCATCTTCTTAACTGGAGGTTAAGCTCAGGCCCTGTGAAGAGTGCCCTCCCTAGGCAGGTGGGTCTGGGCTGTGTAAGAAAGCCGTGGTGAGTTAGCTAATAAGCAGTGTCCCCTGTGGTTTCTGTTCCTGCCTCTGGGTTCCTGCCTGGGATTCCTTCAGGGATGGACTGTAACCCATAAGCCAAATAAATGCTATTCTTCCCTGAGTTGTTTTTGGTTTGTTATGATTATTACAGCAACAGAGAAGCAACTAAGACAACAGCTTAGATAATCTGAAGACTCTAGAACCTTTTAATATTACATCATTCACAACCTCTCCATTCTCTCTTTGATATCATGTATTTTAGTTCTATGTATAGAGGCATTCCTTGTTTTGCAGTGTGCTTATGTGAATGCAGATCAGTTATTTTGATCTGGTTAAATAATCAGTTTTATTAACCATTTCAAATGCAGTTATCATGGAATGTTAACTGAATAACGGAGTGAAATGCAAGCTTTACTGCTAGGTATTTTGCAGACATATCATTGGATAGATAACAGATGGGAATCCTATAGTGGGTGATCAATCACATCCCCATTTCCGTCACTGGTTTCAGTCACGATTGTTTATCCACAAACAATAAAGGATACGATGTTGCTCATGAGCTTCTGAGTAACAGATTGGTATGACGTGAGTTAACAGAAACAGTGAATTGATGGACAAAGATGAAGGTACAGGGCCTAGTTGCTATGGTGATGTGTAGCTGTAATCCCAGCACAGAAAGCACATGTTCAAGGCCAGCCTGGAGTACAGAGTCAATTCTTGACCAACCTGGATTACACAGCGAGACCCAATTTCAACCTCCCCTTCTACCTCAAAACAAGGCAGGGTGTCTTATACCTGTAATCTCAACATTAAAGAGAACGAGGCAGGAGGATGGCTGTGAGCTAGTTTGAGCTACAGGATGAGACTTGGTCTCAGAATCCTAAACCAAACCAAACCAAACCAAACCAAACCAAACCAAACCAAACCAAATCAGAACAACCATCAAAAACCTCCCAACCTGCCCTAGTCTCCTCAAGAATAGAAGAAATTCTTGCAGATTGTTTATTGCATCATAAGAAAGAGGGTTGAACACCAGCATCCAGACCTAGAATTTGCCAAGACACTGGAAAGATGCTTTCCGATAACTCATACGACAAAGGCAAAAATGGGCGATTGCAGTTTGAACTTCTTAGTAAGGCTTTATAAAGCTAAAACATGCTGTAATTCTAAATATTTTGATGCTTAAAATCATGCATTCAATCAATATTAGATTTAGTATCTATCTTTTCTTTATATGTTTATAACAGTGAGAGAAAATGTAATATTTTGACAGTGATTTTAAATGTCACAAAGTATTCAAACTTTTCTTATTGATAGTTGAATAGGGTTTTTTGTTTGTTTGCTTGCTTTATTTTGTTTTGTTTTTTCCCCAGACTCAGTCTGTATATTTTTAGGATGCCAGGCTATTGTGCAGGGCCTGGGTTGCCTGTTCTTTAAATCCTACAGGTTTTGTTTTGTGTCGTCCAAATTTCTTTATATCTGCCTTCACATTTACCTCCTCTGCTGCCCTTCATTGTTTTCTGTGCAGAATGTATGGCTAGATTGGGGCGGGGGCCATTTTTCTGTTTCCAAACATTCCCTTTAACAGTTCTTTTACTTTGAGTCTAACCCTGACAAATTCTTTAAAAAAATCTCTTTCTGGGTCTGGTGTGATGGCTCAGCCTCTGAGGGCACTTGCTACCAAATCTGTTGGCCTGAGTTCAGTCCCCAAGCCCACCGGGTGAAAAGAAAGAACAGACTTCCACACGTTGTCTTCTGACCTACACATACATATTGTGGCACACCCCACACCACAGAAAAAATAATGTAAAAAATATTTTAAATGGAGGCTGTCATTTGGGTCTATTTTGTACTTTTTCTTATACTTACATGTGAGTCATTTTACTCAAATTGTAGAAAGAATGTGGTTCCAGCCGCTGCAGAGTTGCATCTATAGATAAATAGCTGAACATTAAAAAAAATAAGACAAAGTAGAAAGTTAGCAATGAACTCCAAACACTCTCCTTTACTTCACCACATTGGTTCACTATAACGCCATGACGTAATGTGCTTTATGCATCTCCCCCTCTCCCTCCCGCTCCCCACCCCCATATTCCCTTGCTCCCTCTTCTCCTGATCCACCCATTTCCCAACATTCCTCTCTGTTCACCTCAACAGCATTACTTCTATTCTCAGGCAATCTGTGTTCATGTGACTTGACTTTATAGATCTATAAAGTCTAGAATTCATGTGTGAGAGTATATGTCTCTCCGAGATTGCCTTAAATCAGTTAGCACAATCATCTCCAGTTGCCTTAACATTACATTTTTTTAATGGCTAAAATAAAATTCCATTGTATCTATAAACCATATTTTCTTATCCATTCCGGTTAATGGACACCTAGACTTGCTTCATAATTTCAGTGGTGTGCAAAGTGCTACAGTTAGCATTGTTGTGTAAGTATCTGAGATAAAAACATACTACTTCTTATGTAATGCATGTATGTGTTCATGTGTATGCAGGTGAGTGTGTGCTGTGCGTGTGTTTAGGCTAGAGGAAACTTTGACTGTCATAACTCAGATGCCATTCACATTGATTTTACAGACGAAGTCTATCATTGGCCTGAGATACAGATAGTAGACTAGGCTGCCTGGCCAGCTCTCTCCAAATATCCACCTATTTCCTTCTCCAGAGTTCTGGGATTTATATGTGTGCCACCACTCATGGCTTTAAAACAGACTAGTTTTTGTATAGCTTCTTTATTGAGGCCTTTTCAAATAATAGACCCTACACAAACCACCTAACTATATAATTTTTTAGGATCCCAGTATGCCTAAAATTCCCCAATACTCTGTTCTATTCCTCTACAGGTCTCAAATGTCACTTTCTTCAGAAACTTTCTACCAACTTCCTGAAAAGGTTAAAATTCCCACAGTACAACTTCAAAGCACCATGAATGTTCCTTTTATGGATAATCACAGTGCACCTTTCTAACTATTTGGTTTGCATTTGATTTACACCATGTCATTAGACTGTAAGTTATCTGTTGTGGAGGAGTGTTGTTTCTGCTTTGGACCATTGAATTATGCATGGCTTGTATAGCTCTTTGCATTAAGCCGGCTCAGCGAATATATAAATGAATAGATGCATTACTCAAAATAGCAAAACCAGAATGCATCAGAAAAGAACATTAGAGAGAATAAGAGGCATTTTTAAAAGAGGGCAGAAAGCATGGGAATAAGATGTAATTTCCAAAAAGTTGAAGAGAAAAATCACATTTCTGTAGCAGGGCATTCCAGAGGGGGTTGGCTGTCGTGATGATGAAGTATTCTGAAACTATCTGTTACATTCTAAGACACTGGGCCTTTTGCAGGAATTCACAGACAAAGTCACTTAAGACTGTTAGTCTTCTGTGCACTCAGCCTGTTTGTTTAACCTGCTTTTAAGAGGACACTGTAACGACCAACCTCACTGACCTTGGAATTCCCATGCAATCAGCTTTCACAACCTAAGCTAATGCTTAGCTGCAACCCTCGATTATGTAGTCTTCCCTGCCCCTGTCCCTTAACAATGCATGCAGATCATTTGTGGAGAGCAGCTTTCTAAAATCTACCATAAAGGTTGAAAGCGTCTGATTATGAGTATTGGTTGATAAACAACGCTTGTTATCTGGGTCTGTTGGCATCTGTTGGAGCCAGGGACATAATTCCCTATAAAACTCTGTTAGAGATTTTTGTAAAGTCTCCCTTTCCTTCTCATGTGATGCTTTCTGTGCCTTCCATAAAGACAGGGTGAAGCCTTTTGTGAGGAACAGACACACAACACACACACACACACACACACACACACACACACACACACACACACACGGAAAGAGGAAAGAGAGGAGGAAGGGCACAGGGACTGGGGAACAGGAATAGGGAAAGGGGCAGGGGGGATGGGGACTGGCACAGGGACAAAACAGGGGACAGAGGGCAGGGTAGACAGGGGTGTGGTGGGGTGGGGGGCGGGACAGGAGGGACAGGAGGGACAGGAGGGACAGGAGGGACAGGAGGGACAGGGACAGAGACAGATACACCAGATAATGCAGACAGTGCTCAGGGAGACATAGATTAAGACCCATACAATAGACAGACAGAGGACAGAAAACACAGAACCAAGTAGACATTTCAAAGTTGGACTCTTTTTTTTTTTTTTTTTCCTGGTTTTTCGAGACAGGGTTTCTCTGTATAGCCCTGGCTATCCTCGAACTCACTCTATAGACCAGGCTGGCCTCGAACTCAGAAATCTGCCTGCCTCTGCCTCCCAAGTGCTGGGATTAAAAGCGTGCGCCACCACGCCCGGCCAAAGTTGGACTCTTAAGTTAAATGACTTCAAGGGGACACGCTTTTGTTTCTTTAATGCAACACAATGCATTATTTGGTAACCCAGAGTTAATCACTAGTACATTTAAACCATGCAGACCCCATTCTCTCTTAAGACCTATCTTTTTGATTTTTGAATGAAACAGAAAAGTCAGAATTTGTCTTGAAATTGTTAAGCAAAATATCATGCAAATGAAAGTTTTAGGTGCTAAAACGGGGAAGAAGAGAGACGCCCCTTTACAGGAGCAGTTGTGAATCTGTATGTAAACGATCTTGTTTTCATCAGAGTCTTTCTTATAAAGAGAACAATACACACAGATTCAATGACCCCACATCCTGAGAGACATGACTATGCTATCTAGGAAAATAAATGATTTATAAAGCCCAAACAGAGATTACCAGCCCTGAACATATACCTGGACACATACACGTTCAAGACCCATCCTAAGATCACTGATTCACGGTTATGGGGGCCAAGTACTTATATTTTTCAAAAGCTTCCTTGGTGATTATATCTGAATGACATTCTTCATAAGAGGAGCCATAATTGTTAGACTCTGGGTATCCTTTTTGGCAGGATTGTGTGTATATTCTCGTGCCCCTGTGCTGTCTGTTTGGAAGTATTTATTATATAAACAATCTGCCTTTGATTTCTCAGGCCATTTGTCCTTTGTGACTAAGCAACAATATGTAAATTGTTTTGATCCAAACACAATCTCAGAACACATTTCATAGGATCAGCTTACTGTTTGAGGACCTTACAGAATTTGTCATGGATGAAAGTGGAGCAAGAGTCATGCCAAAGGCTGACAACTTACTTCCCTACGTTTCTCTCACAGCCTTCATCCCACATTTCCTGCAAAATCTCAGAGACAACATTCATTCTGTCCACCTCCCAGAACTGAAGTTCTGGTTTCACTAGCCTCCGGGCTTGCTATAACTTAAATTATGTACTCATCCATGCCTCAAACCAGGATCACACACATGTGCATCATTTGCCAAAAGCACCAAATACAGAAGTTGAAATCAACTTCTTAAAACCTACTATAAAAGTTAAAGGCATCCATTTATGCATATTGGTGGATAAACAATGATTTTTGTAGAACTGTTTGTTGTCTGGGTCTGCTGGGATTAGCTGGCGATGGTTGGTGATTTGATCCTTGCCAAACTCTGGCAAAGATTTCTGAAAAGTATGCCATGTCTCCCCTGTGTGATGACTTCTAAGCTGTCCAATAAATGCAGAACAAAGCAAAGCTCTTTGTGGGAGGAGAGAGATACATACGGCCACAGACAGATACACACAGCCACATAACAGAGTACACACACACACACACACACACACACACACACACACACACACGGGGTGGGGGCGGAGAGACAGAGACAAAGATAGGCAGGCAGGCAGGCAGACAGACAGACTCACAAGATAGCTTCCAAGCAGTAACAGATGCAGACTCAAACAACAGACACACAGAGGCTGGAAGACACAGGGAGCATCAACTAGAGAATTGATGTCTGCACTAGCTCCTGGTGAAATGATTCTAAGGAGGATGTGTTTTCATTTCTTTCCTTAATGGGACATCAACACCTCGTTGGTGACTCAGAGTCAATCACTAATGCGTACAAATCCTTGCACAGACAATGGCTGCTATAGAATCATGGGCAAGTGCCTCTTTTCATCTGTCTGCATACTGCATTTTTATTTTTAAGACTTAGAATTGTTTTTAACTCGTATTTTATTTTATTTCATTTTATTAGATATTTTCTTTATTTACATTTCAAATGCTATCCCGAAAGTTCCCTATGCCTTCTCCCAGCCCTGCTCCCCTACCCACCCATTCCCACTTCTTGGCCTTGGCATTCCCCTATACTGGGGTATATAAAGTTTGCAAGACCAAAGGGCCTCTTTTCTCAATGATGGCCAACTAGGCCATCTTCTGCTACATATGTAGCTAGTGACATGAGCTCTGAGGGTACTGGTTAATTCATATTGTTGTTCCACCTATAGGGTTGCAGACCCCTTCAGCTCCTTGGGTACTCTCTTTAGCTCCTCCATTGGGGGCCCTGTGTTCCATCCTATAGATGACTGTGAGCATCCACTTCTGAATTTGCCAGGCACTGGCATAGCTTCATATGAGACAGCTATATCAGGGTCCCTTCAGCAAAATCTTGCTGGCATATGCAATACTGTCTGGGTTTGGTGGCTGATAATGGGATGGATCCCCGGGTGGGGTAGTCTCTGGATGGTCCATCCTTTTGTCTCAGTTCCAAACTTTGTCTCTGTAACTCCTTTCACACACTTTAACTTGTTTTTAAGTGAGGGAAATCTGAAACGATTTGGCTTCGTTTGTGATGAAATATCAGTGTTTGCACTGTATTACTGGTGAAAGTGAATCCATCAGTCTAGACTGGCTGGGTAAGGAAAAGACAAATACGTGTATGCAGATTCTCAGCACATCCTACAATATGCTAAAATACACATGCTTGACATGACCACACAGATTTAAACTTGCATTAGATTTAAAGGGTCCTATAAGGATCAGAAAGTCAAGATGTAACTAATAAGATAAGTACTATATAAATACAATTTCCAAATACATAAAAATGCAGATGTCATTGACTTAGGTAAGGACAGTACCGATTGATTGCTTTTCTTTTTTTTCTTTTTTTTTCTTTTTCTTTTTTTTTTTTTTTTTGGTTTTTCGAGACAGGGTTTCTCTGTGTAGCCTTGGCTGTCCTGGAACTCACTTTGTAGAGCAGGCTGGCCTCGAACTCAGAAATCCGCCTGCCTCTGCCTCCCGAGTGCTGGGATTAAAGGCGTGCGCCACCACGCCCGGCCCGATTGCTTTTCTTGACAGAACACATTGATGTAGAAGTGCGTTATAACTGCAAAGTTCTCTGTATGTTCAAATAATTACTTACATCCTGGAAATATTGGGCAGACTCGAAAATGCAAGACTGGGAATGGTCTTCAGATGCGTCTCGATGAGCTTCCTAAGGAAATGACAGGCTCACAGTTAGCGTTCTCATCATCGGTCTTTTAAGACTACTCACCTTAATTTCAAAGTCTACCTTATCAGAAGCATAGTGGCCTTTCACAGCACAAACAATCAATAACGCTGTCATGATTTCTCTTCCTGTGACATAAGAACTGGGAATGTGATTCAGATGTGGAAAACGAATCCTCATACCTCATCTCTGGACTGGCAGAGATGAACATAGATAAATAGAGTAGAATGACATACTTTGTCCAACATGACACTTCACTTTCTCACTGAAAAGGCACAGGGTGTGTCCCTATAGTATGTCCATGAGAAGGCCAGGTATGGTGGTAACTGATAGAATGCTTTCTCAGAAACCATAAGCCATCTTTGTTGGACATGAAAATTGAAGGTATGGCATCCCCCAACTTTCCTGTCTGGGACTCCTCATAAATAAAAAAGCATCTTCAAATATCTCATTAGGATTCATCATCTAGGCATCCCATTTTGACTTCCTCTCTTTGGATACTGATAACTTGACCATCATCCTGCATAGAAAAGGTATGCCAGAAGTAGGTGTGGACAATGATATGTCCAGTTAATTGTTTTCCTCTGTGTCTGGTTTTGACCCTTGAATATTGGAAATCACACAACAGTTACTACCTTACCTACAAATAGTAGATTAATATAGATTGCTAGGTTATTTCTCTACAATCTTTGTTTCTTCTCTTTTTTCTTCTCCTCTTACTCCTTCTCCTTCTCTTTTTTTTTATCTAGGCTTTCATTGAACTGTTTCTTTTGGCAGTACTTGAAAAGAATATTGGTAACTTGCTTAATCAAAACACCCACGGACCAAGCTTGTAAAAGGATTAAAAATTTTTGTTAAATATAGAGGGTAGGTCAATGAAAGAGGTAGATTTTTTTAACCCCTTCTCAACCTCTGAGTATTTGACCATGAGGTCCAATGTTACCTTAATACTGGGAGATTTATTGTTTGAGTGGCTACCTTAATTTAGCTGTATGGTATTTTTATTTGTGTGTTCCTTACAACAATGTGATATTTATTACTAAAGAAAAAAAAAAAGAAATTCAGATCCCATAAATTCATTTCACTTGGAGTTACATCCCCTTAACTGGGCTGATTAAAAGCTTATTGCTGCCGATCCAGGATTCTGGAGTTAAAACGATAGAAGAACAACTCGTTCTACTAAAATCTCTGTGTAAAAATGAGGCCATGCCTAAAGAAAACAAGGGATAATACATGCACCTGTTGGGTATTAGGAAATGAGATTGAGTTTCGTGAATCCAAAAGTGGTCTTATAGAGCTGTACTGGGGCAAACATTTTGAGAGTGTATATATATACATATTTTTTATAAGATTGCACATTGCTTGCGGGTAATAGGGACCTAAACTGCATCTTTCAGTGACTATAAATTAGGACACTTGGCCTTATTCAAAGGAGAGAAACAGGTCAGGTTTGGTGGGGTACACTTATGATTCTAGTACTCAGGAAGTTGGGGGTTGGACAGTTGTGAGTTTCAGCCCAGCCTGGGTACATAGAGATTTGTCTCAAAATAATAATAATAATAGTAATACAAAATGAGATTTTTTGAAAAAAGTAAATAATATGTATCAAATAAAATAGGAAGTTAGAATAAAATTGAAATGGTTTCTAGCAGCTGAGGAGCAGAAATAGCATATACATAAAATTTAATATATTTTTCAATTAAAACTCAAATAGTGTTTATACACTTTCCTGGAGGGAGGGAGAGAGAGAGAGAGAGAGAGAGAGAGAGAGAGAATATTATATGTATGTGACTATGAGTTTATTTACACCATGTGTATGCAGGAGCCTGTAGAAGACTGAACAATGTATTGGATCCCCTGGAACTAGAGTTACAGACAGTTGTGAGCTGCCATGTGGGTGTTGGGCACTGGACCCATGTCCTTTGCAAGAGCAGCCAGTGCTCTTAACTGCTGATCCATCTCTTCAGACCCATAATTCCTGTTTCTTAAAGTCTTTCTTTTCTCAAAAACAAAAGCTTATATGCATCTTGAATCTGAACAAGTTATTCTTTCTTTGTGTGTCCGTCTGCTTGCCTCTAATCTGTTTTTGTCTGTCTGTCTGTCTGTCTGTCTCTTTTGCTCATAGCCATCATGTATACACAGACTAATACAAATTATAGACTTAAGAGCAGCTGTCTTAGTAACCATAAAATATGTCCAATAAATCTTCTAGGAGGATAAAGAGAGGGGGTGCCAGCTATCTTAGCATGCAATGAAAATAAATAACCTACTTGTTGGGTAAATTTAATGTAATGATGATCATAACACAGACTGATTTTGCTAACAAGCGAAGCATCAGAATGAGAAACGATCACAGACATTGGAATTCAATCACAATCTAACATACAAGGTTTTTTTTTTTTCCTGTGTACATTCATGGTCATATGTAGACGAAATACAAAAGTACTTCTGCAGCTCATTTACTTTGGTTGGATTCATTTACTTTTACTCTTAGTGTAAATGGTCTTGGTTACTCTAAAATCCACCTTCTGTGTGCATGTCCTCTGCTCTCTTGTCTAATTTGAAAACTGTGCTTGGTTTGATGAACTCAAATGAACACATTGCAAGGAGTGCTTCCCAATGCGTAGGGAGGCATCTGTATCTCTTGAAACAACAAAGATACGATGTCTACATCCAGATCTCATATTATGATTTCTCTCTCTCTCTCTCTCTCTCTCTCTCTCTCTCTCTTAGTGTGTGTGTATTTTATAAACCCTATATTTCCTTTTTTATTAGATATTTTCTTTATTTACATTTCAAATGCTATCACAAAAGTTCCTTATACCCTTCCCCAGCCCTGCTCCCCTACCCACCCATTCCCACTTCTTGGCCCTGGCGTTCCCCTGTACTGGGGTATATAAAATTAGAAAGACCAGGGGCCTCTCTTCTCAATGATGGCCAACTAGGCCATCTTCTTCTATATACGCAGCTAGAGACATGAACTCTGGGGGTACTAGTTAGTTCATATTGTTCTTCCACCTCTAGGGTTGGAGACCCCTTCAGCTCCTTGGGTACTCTCTCTAGCTCCTCCATTGGGTGCCTTGTGTTTTGCAAATTGTATCTTGGGTATTCTAAGTTTCTGGGCTAATATTTACTTATCAGTGAGTGTGTATCAAGTGACTTCTTTTGTGATTGAGTTACCTCACTAAGGATGATATCCTCCAGATACATCCATTTGCCCAAGAATTTCATAAATTCATTGTTTTTAATAGCTGAGTAGTACTCCATTGTGTAAATGTACCACATTTTCTGTATCCATTCCTCTGTTGAGGGACATTTGGGTTCTTTCCAGCTTCTGGCTATTATAAATAAGGCTGCTATGAACATAGTGGAGCATGTGTCCTTATTATCATTTGGAAAATCTTCTGGGTATATGCCCAGGAGAGGTATTGCTGGATCTTCCGGTAGTACTATGTCCAATTTTCTGAGGAACTGCCAGACTGATTTCCAGAGTGGTTGTACAAGCTTGCAATCCCACTAGCAATGGAGGAGTGTTCCTCTTTCTCCACATCCTCGCCAGCATCAGGTGCTTCTCTGCCATTCTAGGTATTACTCAGTTGAGAATTCTTTGTTTAGCTCTGTACCCCATTTTTAATGGGGTTATTTGAATTTCTGGATTTCAGCTTCTTGAGCTCTTTGTCTATATTGGATACTAGTCCCCTATCAGATTTAGGATTGGTAAAAATCCTTTCCCAATCTGTTGGTGGCCTTTTTGTCTTATTGACAGTGTCTTTTGCCTTACAGAAGCTTTGCAATTTTATAAGGTCCCATTTGTCAATTCTTGATCTTACAGCACAAGCCAGTGCTGTTCTGTTTAGGAATTTTTCCCCTGTGCCCATATCATCGAGGCTTTCCCCTACTTTCTCCTCTATAAATTTCAGTGTCTCTGGTTTTATGTGGAGGTCTTTGATCCAATTAGACTTGAGCTTTGTACAGGGAGATAAGAATGGATCAATTTCCATTCTTCTACATGCTAACCACCAGTTGTGCCAGCACCATTTGTTGAAAATGCTGTCTTTTTTCCACTGGATGGTTTTAGCTCCCTTGTCAAAGATCAAATGACCGTAGGTGTGTGGATTCATTTTTGGGTCTTCAATTCTATTCCATTGATCTACCTGTTTGTCGCTGTACCAGTACCATGCATTTTTTATTACAATTGCTCTGTGGTACAGCTTGAGGTTAGGAATGGTGATTCCACCAGAGGTTCTTTTATTGTTGAGAATAGTTTTTGCTATCCTAGGATTTTTATTATTCCAGATGAGTTTGCAAATTACCTTTTCTAAGTCTGTAAAGAATTGAGTTGGAATTTTGATGGGGATTGCATTGAATCTGTAGATTGCTTTCGGCAGGATAGCCATTTTGACTATATTAATCCTGCCAATCCATGAGCATGGGAGATTTTTCCATCTTCTGAGATCTTCTTCAATTTCTTTCTTCAGAGACTTGAAGTTCTTGTCATATAGATCTTTCACTTCCTTAGTTAGAGTCACACCAAGGTATTTTATAGTATTTGTGACTATTGTGAAGGATGTTGTTTCCCTAATTTCTTTCTCAGCCTGTTTATCCTTTGGTAGAGAAAGGCTACTGATTTGTTTGAGTTAATTTTATATCCCAGCTACTGCACTGAAGCTGTTTATCAGGTTTAGGAGTTCTCTGGTGGATTTTTTAGGGTCACTTATATATACTATCATATCATCTGCAAATAGTGATATTTTGACTTCTTCCTTTCCAATTTGTATCCTTTTGATCTCATTTTGTTGTAGAATTGCTCTGGCTTGGACTTCAAGTATTATATTGAATAGGTAAGGAACAAGTGGGCAGCCTTGTCTAGTGCCTGATTTTAGTGGGATTGCTTCGAGTTTCTCTTCATTTAGTTTGATGTTGGCTACTGGTTTGCTGTAGATTGCTTTTATTATGTTTAGGTATGGGCCTTGAATTACTGATCTTTGCAAGACTTTTATCATGAATGGGTGTTGGATTTTATCAAATGCTTTCTCAGCATGTAAGGAGGTAATCGTGTGGTTTTTGTCTTTGAGTTTTTTTATATAGTAAATTACGTTGATGGATTTCTGTATATTAAACCATCCCTGCATCCCTGGGATGAAGCCTACTTCGTCATGATGGATGATCATTTTGATGTGCTCTTGGATTAGGTTTACAAAGATTTTATTGAGTATTTTTGCATCGATATTCATAAGAGAAATTGGTCTGAAGTTATTTCTTTGTTGTATCTTTGTGTGGTTTAGGTATCAGAATAATTGAGGCTTCATAGAATGAATTGGGTAGAGTATCTTCTGTTTCTATTTTGTGGAGTAATTTGAGGAGAGTTGGAATTAGGTCTTCTTTGAAGGTCTGATAGAACTCTGTACTAAACCCATCTGGTCCTAGGCTTTTTTTGGTTGGAAGACTATTGATGACTGCTTCTATTTCTTTAGGGGAAATGGGACTGTGTAGATCATTAATCTGATCCTGATTTAACTTTGGTACCTGGTATCTGTCTAGGAAGTTGTTCATTTCATCCAGGTTTTCCAGTTTTGTTGAGTAGGATCTGATGATGTTTTGGATTTCCTCAGGTCCTGTTGTTATGTCTCCTTTTTCATTTCTGATTTTGTTAATTAGAATACTGCCCCTGCGCCCTCTAGTTAGTTTAGTTAGTCTGGTTTATCTATCTTGTTGATGTTCTCAAAGAACCAGCTCCTGCTTTGGTTGATTCTTTGAATAGTTCTTTTTGTTTCCACTTGGTTGATTTCAGCCTTGAGTTTGAGTATTTCCTGCTGTCTACTCCTCTTGGGTGAATTTTCTTCCTTTAGTTCTAGAGCTTCTAGGTGTGCTGTCAGGCTGCTAGTGTATGCTCTCTCTATTTTCTTCTTGGAGGCACTCAGGGCTATACGTTTTCCTCTTAGGAATGCCTTCAGTGTGTCCCATAAGTTTGGGTATGTTGTGACTTCATTTTCATTAAACTCTAAAAAGTCTTTAATTTCTTTATTTCTTCCTTGACCAAGGTACCATTGAGTAGAGGGTTGTTCAGTTTCCACGTGAATGCTGGCTTTCTATTATTTATGCTGTTATTGAAGATCAGCCTTAGTCCGTGATGATCTGATAGAATGCATGGGATAATTTCAGTATTTTTATGTCTGTTGAGGCCTGTTTTGTGACCAATTATATGGTCAATTTTGGAGGAGGTACCATGTGGTGCTGAAAAGAAGGTATATCCTTTTGTTTTAGGATAAGATGTTCTGTAGATATCTGTTAAATCCATTTGTTTCATAACTTCTGTTATTGTTCATGTGTCTCTGTTTAGTTTCTGTTTCCAGGACCTATCCATTGGTGAGAGTGGGGTGTTGAAGTCTCCTACTATTATTGTGTGAAGTGCAATGTGTGCTTTGAGCTTTACTAAAGTTACTTTAATGAATGTGAATGCTATTGCATTTGGAGCATAGATATTCAGAATTGAGAGTTCATCTTGGAAGATTTTACCTTTGATGAGTATGGAGTGCCCCTCCTTGTCTTTTTTGATAACTTTGGGTTGAAAGTCAATTTTATTCGATATTTGAATGGCTACTCTTGCTTGGAAAATTTTTTTCTAGCCTTTCATTCTGAGGTAGTGTCTGTCTTTTCCCTGAGGTGTGTTTCCTGCAAGCAGCAAAATGTTGGGTCCTATTTATGTAGCCAGTCTATTAATCTATGTTTTTTATTGGGGAATTCAGTCCATTGATGTTAAGAGAAATTAAAGAAAAGTAATTGATGCTTCGTGTTATTTTTGTTGTTAAAGTTGGGATTCTGTTCTTGTGGCTGTCTTCTTTTTGGTTTGTTGAAGGATGTTCGCAGCCCAAAACAGGACCTGTCCCAGAAGCTGTGTCACTTCTGCAGTCAGCGCTCTCACCTGAGCTGACTGGTCTCAGAGGGACCGGGGAGACAAGATGGCTCCCTCACCTGCTCGGGTGGGTCAGAGCACTCCTGGGCGGCCACCTCTCCTCTGGCAGGGAAGGTGCCTGGATGTCTGGAGCCTGAAACAGGGCCTGTCCCAGAAGCTGTGTCGCTTCTGCAGTCAGCTCACTCATTCTCTGCAGTCTGCGAGCTGATCTGCGCAGACTGGTCTCAAGATCATGATTTTTCTCTTAATGAGACAAGCACGGAGACAAAGACGTGCCCTGTTCTAAGTTGCTGTCCTGTCCTAAGTTGTTCTGTCCTTTGAGACAGTTGCTTTGGGCTGTGCCTTGCTCTGGCTCCACTTTGCAAAGGCAGAGGTAAGGTGCATCCTGATTGTGCAAAAAAACAAAAACAAACCAAAACAAAAAACCACAGAAAACAAACAAACAACAACAACAATAACAAAGACCAGTTGCCTCCAGAATGTATCATGAGGCATAGGCTGCTAACTCATTTACACAAGCCAAAAAAAAAAAAAAAAAATCACCCCTTTTACACTGGCAACACGTATCAGAAAAGCCAGGTCCATGAACTTACTGAATACACCAGATATAATCTCTCACTTGTGACTGAAAGAAGTGCCCTAAGACTGAGTCATAGGGGACACTGACTTGTCACCTAGTTCCTTGTGAGCCTTATCCAGGACAGTGACCACAATAATGGATGGCTGCCTCCGTCTCCTGGTTCCAACTTGAGGGCAGTTTGTTCTGCCCTCATGTAATGTCTCATTCCAGGCCAAGGGTTGAAACTAACCAGAGTCATCGTTGTCTTCACAAAACAAATTACCCTCATAAAGTAGGGTAGTTATCTACGACAGTGAGGCTTACTCCAGAGCATGACTAACGACCTTCTGGGAACCTGACTGAGCCCCTTTAAGGATAAGGAAGGAGTTCTTCATCCCATCCTGCAGAACCAATGTCTTCATGACATGAGACACTCATGGTAGTGTCTCAAAGATGGGTTTGGGGTTTGCTGAGCCCTTTTATAGGTTCCCTTTTCCAATGTAGCCACATTGACTAAATATTTTTTCTCCATTACTATTCTCGAATACTTGCTATCCTGGGGAGAGCTGGCCGAGTCTAGCTTATTGGAACTCCCAGAGGCAAGGCACTTAATACACTGACTCAGTAACATTTGGAGTTTGAACTTTGGTCACAGCCCTTTGGTACCAAATATTTGAAGTGACAAGAACTACAAATATGTTGTACTTTGAGGCTCAAAATATATATAAAGAGCTTTTAAATGCCTTGTCTTACATTCAGCTTATCTTCCCTGCCTTCTTGGGAACGCTAATTCAGGGCCGTCTAAACCCATGATCCCTGAGTTAAAAATTCCTAATGGCCACAAAAGCCTTTTTACCTTTGTGTTTCTGAGTTTAAACTGATAGGTGGTGGTTGGGCAGTGGGGGGCAAGGTTTATATTTCTGAAGTATCTGCATCTTGTAGATAAAATGCAGAAACAGAAACAAATGGAAAGTTACATGGATTGATCTGTAAATTTTGCAGAATAGACTGCAGTTTAAAATGGTCCTTTTGTTTTTGTGCCAGCATTAGGGGAAGGAAATCTGGCTTTGCTAGTAGAGGCAGCTGACTTGTCTCTATGTTCCAAATAGGAAAGGTCTGTTCAGTTAGATTGTTCCTAGTAATCTTGTACCTAGGCTTGCTTCACTGAAATGTCCTTAGCATATAGTAAAAACAGTATTTTAATATCTTGTTTGAAGATAGATGTTTAGAAGTAAGTTTGGGGATGGACACACACACACACACACACACACACACACACACACACGAGATTATCTCCCCAATTGAAGTGTCTCCAGGAGGCAAAACTACTTTTGATCAAGAAGGCATATTTCTCACAAAGGAGCAAGCACACGGGGTTGCTTTGGATTTTATTTCTAATGAAGGTGGTGACTGTGTCTTTCCCCCATTTGGCTGGAATCTGACTTCACATTCTTTTGAGATTGGTCAGTTTTAAAAGAATTAGTGCAAAGAAAATGAAGGGGAAAGGGGCTAATCACTTTAATCCTAGAACAGAACAGAGCCTGTATAAACAAAGGTCTTTGCAGGGGTACTGGGTATTTGGACCAGATGTGATCTCTAATCTTTTTGTGAGATGCTAGGCAGTTAGGGGGGGGGGGGTCTCAAGAGTAAATCGTTGCTTGAATCTACTGTTGCTCCACTAATGTAAGTAGAGGCAAATTTTTCTCTCTCTCTCTCTCTGCCTTTCTGTCTCTGTCTCTTTCTCTTTCTCTGTCTCTTTCTCTGTCTCTGTCTCTGTCTCTGTCTCTCTCTCTGTGTGTGTGTGTGTGTGTGTGTGTGTGTGTGTGTGTGTGTGTGTGTGTAGATAAGCACAGGGCCTCTCACTGGTCTGGAATTGGCCAGTAGGTTAGGCTAGATAGCCAGTGAGTCTTAGGGACACACTTTTCTCTACGTCCCCAGAGCTGACTAATAAGTACTACCTTTTTAAAAAAAATTTTAATGTGGGTTCTGGGAATTGAACTCAGGTGCTCATGTTTCCATAGCAAATTGCCAACTGAGCTGTCTTCCTAGCCTAAAGGTAGCTTTTCAAAAGTAACATTATGTCTACAGGTTCTCAGAATAGCTATCTCAAATAAGTCACATAAATATACATTGAGGTGTCATATTCTTGGCTCATACAACAATTTCTACAATTTCAAGAACATAGTTAGTGTGTGTGTGTGTGTGTGTGTGTGTGTGTGTGTGTTAACACATGTGCACGTGTACCTGTAGGGGATGTAAGTTAACCAGTGCTCCAAGCCACCCACTGCAATGACAAGGAATGTGAAATACAGGTGGATGCACATGACCAAGTCTAAGGACGTTCTTTGGCATAGCTAAGCCTATGTAGTCCAGGCACAACAAATTTCTCACTCACTTGACATATCATTATCTCTTGGCAAAGAAGCTGATAATATTCTGTTACTCTATATCAGATTTATTTGTTATTAGATCTGTACCCCAAAGGCCTTTCTGTGTATTCAGGGTTGTGCCAATCTATCAACCAGTATTTTAAATTAGTCTATACGAACGTAGAAAGTATTGGCAGCCAAGAGAGAAGGAACTGGTACACATAACTCGTGCGGATATCATGAAGTTGTGGATTGGACAATGTTAGGGTAATCTCAGTGTGATATTTATTGTTTGTATGGTGCTTATTTTGCGGGCTGACATTCTTAATGGTGGAGATATTTTATTGTGCAATTTCAGTGTGATGTGGCAAGCTGCGCACCCGTTATGGGATTTCGGATCAAGACTGCAGACCAAGAGAAATCATGCATGCAGATACCTGGGATGATTTGCATAGAGACTACTTGCAAATAAGAACAAATTTTTAAACCTGTACTTTGCTTTTTTTTTTTTTTTTTTGCTATGGTTGAATTATTTACCAATAATATAAAAACCTCAGGCGATAGCTACATTGTAAAGCATAACACTGCAACTTAAATGGAGTCTTTGACCACTCATAATTCAAGTATGTCTCTGAGACAGAGTTTCCATTTGAGACTTAATTATTTTTATGATTTTAACTCTTAGAAGCAATAGATCAATAGATTTGACTTGTGGAAAGTTTCCAGTTTGGAGCCATCAGGGAATGAGCTGTTCTTTCACAATTTGTGGTTTAGGTTTTCAGGTCACTAGAAATATCAATTTTCATTTGTTTTTCCTTGAGTGTAACTTTTTTATTATTATTAAATTGGTTTTTCCTTAGTTATTTGCATTAAGGTGTGAAGTTTTGAGTGATGTGCTTTAGGACTTATGGATTCAGCCTCAAACAACTGCCAGCACCTTGACTCATAACCGGCACGGCTGACCTTGGCTTATATAAGCTAGTTGCTTCTGCATAGCTTCTCAGTACATACAGACAGAATCCATTAGGGCGCTCTTATGTAGCTTTACAACTCTCTCTGTCTTAGTTACTTTTCTGTTGTTGTGAAGAGGCACCATGACCAAGGTTAATTTACAAAAGAAAGCATTTAATTTGGGGCTTGTTTATAGTTACCAAGCATATGATGGGAAGCATGACAGCAAGCAGGCAGGGATGGTGCTGGAGTAGTTTAGCTGAGAGCTTACATCTGACCCACAAGAATGGGTTGGGGGGGGAGGGAGGGAGGGAGAGAGAGGGATGGAGGGAGAGAGAGAGAGAGAGAGAGAGAGAGAGAGAGAGAGAGAGAGAGAGACTGGGTCAAGCTTGGGTTTCTGAAACCTCAATGTTCACCCCCCACATACCTCCTCCAATAATGCTATACCTCCTAACCCTTTCTAAATAATTCATCAACTGGAAACCAAACACTCAAATATATGAGCCTATGTGGGCAATTCTCATTTCAAAGCATCCCACTCTGTAGTTGGGGATATACCCAATTCTAAGATATTATCTTATGATAACCCAGGCATAGTCTAACAAGAAGGAAACCCCTTTTGTCCTAACCCACAAACATGTCTGTATTTCTAATCTAAGTTATGGAGATTTAAGTGGTCTTGCTGCCATATAGGACCGTACTTCAATTTCTAATTCTCCCAGACAAGTGCAGTCTTTAATCTCCATCTCTGTTTCTTTGGCCTCATGCTCCTTAGGTCTGGTCCTTCATAAACTAAGAATGGGGTCTTCTAGAATACTTACCAACAAAATATATTTTTTTATGTAAAATTTTATGACATACTTATTTCCAAAGAGGACCAAGAGATACACCAAATACTCCAGTTCGTTGCATTGATTACAGAAGATGCTCACAACCACTTCACAGAAACTGTACTGGGGTGTTTTATATTTGGGGGGGTCAGGTATGGTAGCATATACCTGCAATCCCCACATTTACAAGACTGAGAAGGGTCTCAAGTTTGAAGCCAGCCTGGGCAACAGTTAAGATTCTGTCTCAGAAAGCAAAAACAAAAACCACATACACAAAAGCCATTTTTTTCTTAAGTTATCAGAATACCTGGAATGAACACATCATTTCTAAATAACCTACAAGTCTGAGGTTAACAGTAGTCAGTAGCAAACTAAGATGGCAGGCACTGTCAGGGATAATTTTTTGGGTCTTTCAACATAACTCAGGCTGACTAGAAACTCACATTCCCGCTTCTGCCCCCCAAATGCTAGAATTACAAGCATATGCTGCCGCTGCCTCCTCTGGACAGTCAGTGGGGGGCTGTATCTTTGCCTCCAAAGAAGCTCTTACAGGACTGTCACCTACTTGCCTCATACAGGCCACAGTCTTTTTGCAGGGCCACTTCCTTCATGGCTTTTGTCTACCTTATAGGAAGCCAGCTCCTTTGTCCTTCATTCAGATGGAATAGACACGGGATCTCTTGATTGAGTTGAGAAGTTGGTTTTCAAAGCAAGAACCCACATGAGGAAAATCTTTGATAAATAAGCAACCAAAGTTCCTAGATTGCAGTGTATGAAATAATCACTGGTAAGCAACCACCATACTACCTGACAGGTCTCTGCCAGAGGTTATAGATTGCTCGGTTCATCTACTGTAACCACATGATACAGTACAGCCAGGTCAGTACAATACCCATGACAGGCCTGACTTCTGTCTAGGAAGGCTCCTGTCACTCCTCACAGGGCTGTGCTGGTTGGTGGTAACGGTAAAGTAGAAAGCTTTCAAAAAGGCCATCTAACACCCAAGTTGCCTTCTTCAGCCTGAGCCAGAAATAAGCACCCAAATGTGACATTTGAGATACCCTCTTCTGGAGACAGCATGAAGCCACAGCACAGCTGTGGAAGACAAGGGAAGGCTATAGCCAGGCCACCAGCAGGGGACAGGGTGCAGTCAGATGGGCAGCCTCAGGACCGAGTAATCTTGTCTGGGGGCATGAACCCTGTGTCCCCAAGGATACTGAGTGCAACACGACCATTGGGTCGTGGGTGATAATGCTGTTGCTGAGGGACAGGCAGAGCCAAGCTCCTGCTTGGCATCAGCTCAGTGGATGTAGTTCCTGAAGGCAGCCTCAATCGGGGCTCCATCTTTCGTAATACACAGCCTCTGGCTTCCAGTGCGAGACAAGTGGATCTGGTTCAATGGGGGCATCTTCCAGTAGCAAGTCTGTGCTGACTCTTGAGATATCTGGCAGGTGCTGACTGATGATGTCTGTGGTCTCTACTGCACAGGTCATAGAGGAATGGACAATTTTATTAAATTTTAATCCCAGGTTTGCAAGTCGGAGCTCCGTGAGTTCAGCCTGTTCCCCACCTAATGGGGTCAGGGTGCAGTCTTTCTCTCGAGAGCCATCCACATGGTACTGTGAATGTAGGATGAGGAATAGGTGTCTTGTAGCCTTTGCCTTACAGTGGTCCAGCCTGAATGCAGGTTCATTTTCTCCATATTCCACATTCCTTTTCTTCAGGTTAATAAATGACAGTAGTTCTTGCCTGTCTCAGTTGGAGTCCCAGACACTGCGCCTGGGTCACGCTCTTGTCCAGGCTGGTGGCTCGGTTGTGCACGTGTCTGCATCCCTGCCACCTTGCAGCTTCCCTACTGCCATCACCGAGAAGAGAACAGCGGCCCAGCCACCTGCCAGACCACAGGCTGCCAGCTGAAACGCCTGCCAGAAAGCCATTCCCCAACGAAATATTTATAAGGATTATAAAATTTTAAGAAGAAAATGTGTATTGTAATTAGTAAGACATATTTGTACCTATAGAGTTATCATTGTGCCACTTCTTTGAACAAGAGTACAGGCCTATGAGGTATAAACCTTCTCCAAGGAATTCTGACAGATAACTAGAAGCTCTTCTCCTACTGATTCCAATTCATGATAACTGGATAGGATTTTGTATACTATTGGAAGAGAAAGCCAGTCATCAATATCACTCAGCTACGAATTCTGCAACCCATAACAGTGACCTGCCTGCAAGATAGTCTGCTACAATAGCGGTACAACGATATGAGAGTAACCAACTGCCTTCAAAATGGATTTAAGGTCTACTCCACGAGATAGAATCCATACCTGAGACCATTCAAGTGGCTAAGAGCCTGAGACTGGATAGGTCATGGGCCTAGGGGAAAACTTAATATTATAATTCTGCTAAAGGAACATAGCAATAAGATGACTCATAGCAACATACTGCCAGTACCCATTGATCTGTGCCTTGCTCAACCCACATCAGAG
The DNA here is from genome assembly GCA_902729485.2 of Mus minutoides. Classification (NCBI taxonomy): domain Eukaryota; kingdom Metazoa; phylum Chordata; class Mammalia; order Rodentia; family Muridae; genus Mus; species Mus minutoides. The sequence continues at coordinate 392,088 of LR749632.1, forward strand.
AATCTTCTCCTAGTGGTGGTGGGGAATTAACAGAGATCTACAGATGAACCATGTGTGGAGAGGGAGAGACTTTGGAGCACTCAGTCCTCAATGGGATGCCTTCATCAAACTCTCCCCTCAAGGCGCAGGGTATGTGAAAGAGGAGGCAGAAAGACTGTGAAGGATAGAGGTGGTGGATGACTCCAAGGAAACAGTATCTTTCAGACAACAGGACTGATTCACATATTAACTTACAGAGCTTGTGGCACTAACCAAGAAGCTGTTTGCAGCTGATACCCACTGACAAAAGGAAAATTAACTTTATCAATGGCAGGACTCTTAGTGTATCAACCACACTTCCGGGCATTCCCTGTACTTAGAAGAAGTGGGCCAATACAAAACAAACGTAATGGATTTTCTGTGGGCTTTTTTTGTTTCAATTTTTGTTCTCTTTCTCTCTCTCTCTCTCTCTCTCTCTCTCTCTCTCTCTCTCTCTCTCTCTCTCTGTGTGTTTTGAAGAGAAAGAAAAAGAACATAATGTTGGGTGGGTAGGATCTTGGAGGAAATGTGGGAGGGGAAACATGATCAAATATATTGCATAAAAAATTCGATGAAAGAATAGATCTTTTCCAAGGAACTGATTTCAGGTAAGATCTGAAGGTTTCTGTTGATTGACAGGGTCTGAAGGATCCAAAAGTTGTGACGGGAGCAGGGTCATGAGTTAGAGGCCAAGACTTTCTAAGTTGAAATCAACTGAGGGACTGTAATGATCTTTCCCCTCCTCAGTTAGATATTCTGAGATGGCAAAGTAGACATGAATGTGAGTTAAACTCTACAAAACTTTGAGTGATTATAATGCCTGGGAACCTTATCTCAAGCAATATCCATCTGGGTACATAGGTGCATGCCCGTGATCTCAGACTCAGACAGCAGAGGCAAGAGGATTGAAAGTTCAAGGTCAGTCTCACCTACATAGGTTAGCCTGAACTAAATTACAACTTCCTTTCTCAAAAGAAAACCATTGGCTGAAGATGTAGTTTAGTGGCACTTGTGAGCACTTATCTAGCCCCTCACAAGGTCCTGGATTGAGTTTTCATAACAACAACAATGTTTATAAATACAGTGGACATTCTGCTCTCTTTTAGACAAATGACAGTGTTGGCTTTGGCATAGCCTCTGCCTGACACCCCACCCTCTTGGTTTTCATGTGCCTTATGGCAGTTTGAAAGTCTGTCACCTCTTGTTAAAATTTGAAGGCATTACATGCTCATTATACCCAGGGAGGAAAGGACTTGGCTTTAGGACCTTTCAAACCATCAGCACAGTGAGCTAGACACTCAAGAGGAACCATGAATGTATTTATCATTTATACATGTTATTCAGAGGCAAGCAGTTGAGGAAGAGGGTAGGAGTGTGTGTGTGTGTGTGTGTGTGTGTGTGTGTGTGGTTGTTGTTGTTGGTTGTTGCCACTATTGCTATTTGGGAAAAGAAAAATAATTTTATTTAAAAGTGGTAAAGAAGGGGGCTGGAGAGATGGCTCAGCGGTTAAGAGCACTGGCTGCTCTTCCAGAGGTCCTGAGTTCAATTCCCATCACCCGTGATGGTGGTGGCTCACGACCATCTATAAAGGGATCTGATGCCCTCTTCTGGCATGCAGGTGTACATGTAGCAGAGCACTCATAGTTAGATAAAAAAGTAAACTTAAAAAAAGATTTCAAGGGGTTATAAAAAGATTTTAATGGCAAAGAAGAGTGTTCTCATTCTTGATTTGCATTTCAAGAGTTAACATGTCTGCATAAATTAATTTCATTTCTGTGCTTGCCCCTCAATTGTTTAGCGTTGATCTCAAACCACGTGTTCATCTTACCCACATTTCCTATTGCTCTTCGTTCATGCATGCAAATTCAAGTTTCTGTTTTTTTTCTGGCAGAAGAACGCCGTTTAATGTGGTTTGATTCTCCCTCCACTCCCTTCCTTCTTCTGTTTCTCTTTTTCATTTTAAACACAAATCTGCTGGCAATGACTTTGCTAAGTTCTTGCTCGTTTGAAAGAATCTCTTTTAAGCTTCAGTATGGAGAGAGATCTTCACTGTGCACGCAACAGTCTAGAAAGGCAGTCTTAGTTTCTTTTAATGCTTTAAACTCTACATTTTAGTTCATGTGGGTTTTGACAGTGTATATGTTCTTACTCTTCATAGGCAATGGGAATATACAGTGATTCCTGGCTACTATTGACATTACTTTATACTGATTTATAGCAAATCGGTCAAATATTATAGTTTTCCTCATATTTCTACTTTTTATAGTTTATAAAAATTTTAAATTTGTGAATTTAGAATTTCCAGATTTTGAAAATTTTGAATTGTGATTACTCTAGGCTTTTCTTTTTTAAAAAAATTCTCTTTCGTTCTAATCTTCTTAAGCTCTAGTTATGTGGAGCCGGCACAGCATTTAATCCCAGCACTAGGAAGGCAGAAGCAGGTGGATCTCTGAGTCCGAGGCTAGCCTGATCTACAGAGTTCCAGGACAAACAGGGAAGTTACCCAGAGAAACCCCATCTTGAAAACAAAACAAAACAAAACAAAACAAAACAAAACAAAACAAAACCAATCAACTAACCAAACAAAGAGAACTGGTCATGCGTAAGTTAAAGAAGTAGATCTTTGAAAATTCCAATATGTTGTGATCGTTTCTGCCCTCCAGTTCTCTAGCTCCTCCTAGATTCATCTTTATCTCTCTAGCATCCCACATAAATCCCCAACTTGATGTGCTCAAACAAACAAACAAACAAACCCCAGAGAGTCCATCTTGTGCCACCCACATACTCATGTATGCAGGGCCTTCCACTGGAGCCGAGTTCACTGACCAGTAGTCAAACCCGTAGACAAAAGCAGACTCTCCCTCCCCAGACACTGTCAATGGCCCAAAGTTCTTAGTTGAAGCAGGGAACTCAGGAGCCCCTCATCCCCCTTTGAGCTAGAATGTACACTGACGCATTAAAACATCTTTTAATTATATACATGCCTGTGCATATCACAACAGGCATATGGAAGTCACAGGACAACCTGCCACAGTTGCTTCTCTCTTTCCTAGTGTGGAACCCAGGGCCGAACTCACCTAGTGAGGTATGCAGAAAGTGCTTTGAGATGCCGCTGGGTTGGTCTCTGTTACATGGTTTTTCAAACTTTTCCCTTTTTATGTTTAGTTTTAGATGGCTATCAGTTACTAACTTTCTATCTTTTGATTCATTTTCTTTTCTGTAATGTTTAATTCTCTTAATCTTATCCATGTTTTTATTTTATATATTACTAACCTCAGCTACATTACTTGAGTCTTCTTTGGACTTCTCTCTTTCTCTCTCTCTCTCTCTCTCTCTCTCTCTCTCTCTCTCTCTCTCAGTCATTCTTTATATTATTATGGTTTACATGAGTTAACATAGCTGATTAGAAGCTGTGGCGTATGACGTCATCGGCCTGTTGAGATCTAGTGGCATTTTCTCTTACTTATGCATCAGACGTCTCTTTCTATTTTTGTTCTTCACTCCTCTATGTAGAAAAGTAAGAGAGTGTAGTAAATGCCATTGGGAGGGGCTCTCTGTGTTAGATGGACACAAGTCCACCTCTTTGTGAGTTAGGATCGGTTTTACTTCTGGCTCGCCACAGAATGCTATAGAAGTGAAGTTCTGGGATCTTGACATTTGCTAAGGAGCCTTGCTGCTTCTCTGAGAGTCCGCGGGGGATTTCTTCTGGGAGTTTGGTTCTGCTCTGTTAGTGTAACTATCTAGAGACTGCCGTGCAGAGAAACCACTGAGGAGCTGCCAAGTGCCACCAGAGACTGGCATTCAGAGGAGTGTCACCAAGGCTGCATATGTGTAAATGAAGCCATCTCGGGGGTCTCCAGTCAAGGCTGCTTGTCACATGAATGGCTTTAAGAGATTTCTGTTTATACTGTGAGAACAATCCGGATCTCTTTCATAGTACATATGTAAACGCAATGAAGTAGTTCTTATTTTAAAATCTCTTCATTTGGGGCAAATTCTTATGATGTGCTAGATAACACAAATGTCCTTATCCAACATTGTTTACATAGACAGTTTGCATTCATAAGATGACTCATTGGACTTTTCTGAACCATTCAGAAAATGTGGAATTCACTGAATTTGTGTTCTCATTGTAGTTCTGTGGATAGCGGAGTAGAGATTGTGTTTATATGCTTGCTTTTAGAATGTCTACCTGGAAGAAAGGAAGAGACTGTCATTATTAGTTTTCTTTCATTAGATTAAAAAGTATTTAGAATATATCAGTCTCCAGATATAATGGGTATAGTTTTCCCGATGTTCCTTGTAGATCTTTCCTGTGTGTTTAACACTTGAAAGCATCCGCCCAAATTAGCCAACTGAGTATTGTTTAGTTGCCTGCAATTTGCAGTCCTCCTATTCTTTGCAACAATTCTTAAATTCTTCCCCTGCTACTGCAAACATGAGCAAAACAAACACTGCTCATTCTTGATAGAGAAACCAAACAGAGGAGGAGGGAGGGAGGGAGGGAGGGAGGGAGAATTGAGATATCCAGACAAGGGAATGGGATTAGAGGATGGCACATCACTAAGTGAAATAGTATGTTGTCATCAAAGTTTCTCTGAAAGATATCCAAACTAACTAACTAACTAACTAACTAACTAACTAACTAACTAACTAACTAGCAAACGCAGATGTATAGTTCCTTCCAAGGCACAACCATAGGGTCACAAACTGGGTGATGAGTCAATGCCTGCACAGGTTAGCTTTCCACCACCGTCACTCCGAGAGAAAAACTATAGACAGGCTTGCAAAATGGAGACTTACATGGGGACTCCTGGGACTCTGAATTCTGCAGAAGGAAACTTGAAACGTTTCCTGATTCTTTTACTGATCCATGCAAGTCCGCAGCACTTCCTGCTTTTCCAAACACTTCAGCTTTCACAGACGGGTCTAACGAGTTATACAATGCCACAATTTTATACTAAGAGGTAGCAAATGGGTATGTTCTCTGGAAATATCTCACTGTCATAAAAGGAAAACCCTATCAGGAATGTGTTCATTTATTTGTCCTGTGTGCTACAAAGGAAACATATTGCCTACTGCCAATCTTGATCGTCACAAAAAACACAACAGTGAAAACCCTTTCTTCTTACAGTCCTCTCAGTTACAAAATAATCAAAGTGAAGCCAGACGACTTGTCATTTTGATGGAGTAATGTAAATGGGTAGAGCGTTTAGAAGGTTTAGGTTCATCTCCACCTGGAAGGCTGTTGGTGCTTTCGCTCAGAAGCACTTTTACATCTTATAAAGTCCTTTTCTGAGGGATAGCATTAAACTTAGAAAATCTGGTTTCACACAATGGGAAAATCATTGGTCAAGTGAATTTAATTCACATTTATCGCAGCATGACTTTTGATGATGCTTGCATTTTCCCATAATTCACCGGGAAAGACAGAAAAGAAGAACACACTTCCTAGTCATGATTCAAGGAGAATTCACTACCTGTGTCAAGATCTAAAGTAAAAACTTCAGGCTTTTAAAACAATATATTTTAATGTGATAGCCTTGAGCTCAATCCTTGAAGTAAAATATTGAACCTATTGTTAAAAGTAATGAATTGCCTTTTTAAAAAGGTTAAACCGAGGATCACTGTGCTATGGTCTCTTGGTCAAGAAACTAGGGAAGCAGTGAGCATGCTCTATTCTGCACGGTCCTCAGATAGCAAGCAGGCAGAGGAACAGTACCGTTGAAAGCTATTTCCCACCCACCCCCTTTTCTTTTTATTATTATTATTTTATTTTCTTGGATATTTTCTTTATTTACATTTCAAATGTTTTCCCCTTTCCAGGTCTCCCCATCCTATCTCCCCTCCCCCTGCCTCTATGAGGGTGCCCCCCCCACCCACTCCCATCCTCCTGCCCTACACTATATGCCCCTACACTGGGGCATTGAACATCCTCAGGCCCAGGGCCTCTCCTCCCACTGATGTCCAACAAGGCCATCCTCTGCCCCTTTTCTTTTCAATGGTCCTTGATGTGTGTTGGCGTTTTGCCTGCCCGTATGTTTGTGAAGGTACTAGATGCTCCAGAATTGGAGCTGTAGACAGATTGAGCTGCCATGTGGGTGTTAGGAATTGAACCTGGATCCTCCAGAAGAGGATTCACATTGGAATGTCAGAACCTTAGTGGGTTTTGTTTTATTTTTGTTTGTTTTGGTTTTTTTTTGATGTTGTTGTTTTAAATCAGGAGTTTGTTTCCACTCCTCTTTGCTGCCCTCCAAACTTGCCCCCCTCATGGTAGGTACTAAGTTTCTGTCAACAAGGGCTGCTACTCATGATAACATCAGCTTTCTGCCTGACTTCTGCTGATCCCATTTAATTCCTAACACATCCATCTTCTACTTCAGGCCGAAATAAAAACGTATTTGGAGGCAGTTCTAGCAAATTATTTTTATACATCCGAGCCTTGGAAATTCCAGACAGTGCTGGGAAGTCTCAATAAACTACATAGCAGACAACTGGCAAGAATATAGAGACCCTGAGTGTGTTTTTGTAAGAAAAGCCAAGTTATTATTTCATCTTTTTTTCTTTAGAAAAAATATCAAATATCTTGATCAACTCACAAGTGACCAGGTACTGCAATTTAAGAACAGTTTCACAATTTAAGAGTGGCTCATATTCATTTCTACCAATATTAAAAACCAAATGCAGGCCTTTGCATGTACTAGACAAGTGTTCTACCACCAAGATATATATACCCACCCTCTAGAGATAGTTTATTTCCATAAAATATACATAAAGAAACATAGAATAATTTAAAGTTTTTCCTCCTCAACCTATTTTGAAACCCAAAACCAATTTATACATATTTTTTATTTTTCTCTCCATCATAATAAGTAATAGTTAATACTCATCAGAAGCTATAATGACCTAGATTCTGAGATAATAATGTTATATGCATTTTCTTATTTAATTGTTCCCATGATAATATGAAGTAGGAACCATGAAAATCTATATCTTTAAGATACTAAAAACTACAAAGGTTAAAAAGCTGCCCCCCCCCCCCCGCACCTGGGCAGTATAGGAGAGTTAGGTCCATAGGTGGAAGAGTGGGTGGGTGGTTCCTTCTCTTGATGGCTGCTACACCCAGGAGAAGGGGGGGGGGCTGCATTTCTCCTGGGCTGCACAGGGCTGCTCTGGTGGCATAGGCGCAGGAGAAGTGGTCCTGCCTCCTGCCCACGGTGTGATGCCATGGGCATAGCGAGATTTCCTACCCCTCACTTCCACATCTACACTGCCCTACTGCCCCCTAACATATGCACCCACATGGACACAAACCTGCACACAACACACACGTATACATAAAAAACAAAACAAAACAAACAATGAAGCAAAACAGAGTATCTAAGAAGTAATGTAGTAATCTTTATTTCAAACTACCCGCAACAATAACAGAATAGAGAAATGTCTGCAGTTCCTACTGATAACAACATTGCTTAATGTTCCTTGCATAACTGATTTGCTGTCCATATTTGTAATCAAAAGAAGCCTAAATTTCAGTCAGATGCCCATGAAAGAAGCAATGCAAATTTGTCTCCACCCCCAAATCCATGACTTATTAAAAATTTAATAACAACTTACAAAGACCATGTTTGATACAGCAAAGAGAAAGGGTATAAGGCAGTCATCTTCCAGTGAGGTGTCAGGCCAACAAAGAGGAATTCCTCAAATGAGAGAATGACTGACCATGTTTAGTTCCGAGAGCAGAACATTTGTGGTGACATATGTGCTGGGTATAGAAGCTTCCATTCTCAGCTCTCTACACTATTGTTCTTCAGTCATATTTTCTATGTTCCCCCCCTGTATCCCAGGCTTTTGCATACACCTCACTAGAGAATATGCCATCTATCTTATCTTCCTCCAATAGGACCCCTTCACAGGTGAGTGGCACACCTGCAGAACCCTCACTGCACATCTGTTTACTACCCTTTCTCCTTCCTATGCTTCCATGAAGAGACTTCGTGTCACCTTTTGGTTGGATTAAATCTAGTTGCTGTGTCCAATAGCAGCTGGCACTTCCTTTTCCAGCACGAGCAGACATTTCTCTATTCTGTTATTGTTGCGGGTAGTTTGAAATAAAGATTACTACATTACTTCTTAGATACTCTGTTTTGCTTCATTGTTTGTTTTATTTTGTTTTTTATGTATACGTGTGTGTTGTGTGCAGGTTTGTTATGAGTATGTTAATGAGCTTGGTTTAGCTTTGGTGACTGGCATACCTAAACCATCCACATTTTTATCACGTCTCCAATCTTGCTTCTGTTTTGGTACAGCTGGAGTAATTCTTTTCATAGAATGTCTCACACCAATGATTCTTTAGCATGGGTAAACTTATTGTGGTCTAACATATTAAAAAAACACATGTCTGCTATGAGTCTCTGAAAATGTGGTCATCATTTAGTAGTTTGTTTAAAGATGGCCATGTGATGTTTCTTTCAAATTTCCTGTCCCTCAACCATTTTTTTATACAGTGTTTCCCAGTGTCTCTAGCATCTTGACATTTCTCTTCATAAATACAATCTACTTGCATTTCCAAATTGATATGCAAACCAAATATATTATCAGCTATACTTAATATCTGAACTGTTTAGAGTTGAAAGATTTGTGTGGGATTTCATATATATATATATATATATATATATATATATATATATATATATGCATTTGGGGCAGCCTCCTAAAGCCCATTTTACCTACGTATACAGTAGAACACTGGCCAGCTTGAATTGCTTCTAAGGCAGCCTTAGACTTCGTGGGAAGAGGAGCATTTTTTTTCTCATGTCCCTGGGTAGACACTTTTTATAGGTAAAAATTCTTAAGAATGCAGTTTATATACTCTCACCGTCCCCTCCCCCAAGAATGTTTGTTCATTTTTCTGGGGCCTTCCCTTCAGACCCCCATACCCTGGGTCCTCATACCGCCTTAATCTATCCCTTCATTCACAAACAATTTTGTCCTAAACTTCTGTGCTTTAAAATGTCCCCATTATGTCATCCCCATAGTCTGTGTGCATGCCCTTTCTCATCTGTCCAAACAAAAGGTGAAGGTTGTTCACAACATGAGGTGATTTCACATTTTATCTTAATTAATTAATTAATTAATTAATTAACTAATTAATGGTTTTCCAGAACTGGAATTGAGCGAAGTCCTTATGCATACTAAGTAAGCACTTTTTTGTTGAGCTAGCACACAGGGCTAGGGCCTCTGGTTTCCTTTTACTTGTTGATTGACTAATTTGTGTGTATGTGCATTCATGTATGTAAATATAAGTGCATGCTTGCCAGAGCACACATATGCAAGTCAGAGGACAACCTCAGACGTTAGTCTTTGTCTTCCACCTTGTCTGAGACAGGATCTCTGCTGTTTCTCCACTCTGTACACCATTTATCCGGCTCGTGAACTTCTGGGGATTTCCCTGTTTCTTCCTTCTATTTCCCCATAGGAATACTAGGGATTCATACTCTGGCCTTCATATTTGTACAGCAAGCACTTCTACCTACTGAGCCATCTCTCCAGCCTGATTAAATATTTTAACTAAAAATTTAAATTATTCCAAGTAAATCTTAATCAAGGTGAAGTTAAAGTATTTAGATAAAGAAAGACGTTTGAGGACCTGGTGAGATGGTTCAGTAGTTAAGAGAACCTGCAGACTCAGTTCTTGGCACCAACTTCATGATTCACAAACCACTTAAACTCAGTTCCAGAGGATCCAACACCCTTTTCTGGCCTCTAAGTACACCAAGCATACTTGTGGGGCACATACATACCTAGCGGCATGCACACATCCATATGAGAAATAAAAATAAAGAAATGGTTTTTAAAAAGAAATGTATTTTGGACACGGAGAAAAACAAAATATTTATTAAAGAATGTTTAACAGATATTACAAACTAAGGTCTATGTTAAGCAGAATGAGAAAGACAGGTAAAGGGGAGACATAGCCCAAATCCAGTTCTTTTCCTACCTTACATATCTAATGCTCCATTACTTATCAACTGCTAACGCCTATCTTCTGATTATCTCCTTAATTCTTTGCTATTTCCTTCCTCCTAGTTATTTAAATGTGAGGATATCCACACAGAGTTCTGACATATATCTAATGTTGCTACCACATCTTCATAGTAATATAAGATATAGGCAAACTTTTCTTTAGCACACAGATAGTATTTGCAAATATTTTTGGGAAAACTGAATATCCATATTCAAAGAGAATAAAATGTCTTTCTCTTTATCAAATGCAAAATACAATTCAAAGTGGATAAATATCCATGGCTTAGGCTTTCAACACAGCCCCTGGAAGAAAACATCGTGGAAAGCGTCTTGATACTGGTCTTAGCAATGAGGTTTTGTATATATGGACAGACCAGGAAAGAAAACAAAGTGGAAGGAAAATGGAACTAGATCAAATTGAAAGGTTCTGCATAACAAAAGAAATAATTAACAGAATGGCAAGTGAGCCTATAAGCGGAAGACAAAGTTTGCTAAGCATATATCTGATAAGTTAGTATTCAAAATGTATAAGGAACTTGAGAACTGAACAGCAAGTAAACTTTGCTAAGACTGGGCAGAAAATAAAACCAAATGTTTCTCAAGATGAGACATATTTAAAAGGCCAAGAGCAATGTGATGAAATGCTCAACATCACTAGTTGTTAAGGAAATGCAAAGCCAAGCCGTACTTGTCAGGACAGCTTTTAGAAAAAAGACAGAGCTGACAAGTGTGGAGAAAGGAAGGGTGAGAAAGAATCCTTCTACATTATAGATGTAAATATAAAGTGGAACTGCCAGTAATAGCTCAGTACCAAAGTGCAGAAGTCCCTAAAACAGTAGAAATAGAGTTACCATATGGCCTCTCATTCCCACCTCTGGAATAGAACCAAATGAGTGAGATTAGTGTTTTGTAGAGTGGGCTCTACTACTCCCATGTTCAATGCAGTGAAATTCATAGTGGGCAAGACATGGTAGCAACCTAATAGCTATCAGAAGCTGAATGGATAAAGCAGATGTGCTCTAACTACACAAGGGAACAGTACCCAGCTTATATATATATATATATATATATATATATATATATATATATATATATATATATATATTATACACCAGTTGTGACAACACAGATGAGCCAGTTGTGACAACACAGATGAACCTGGCATTGTGTCAAGTGAAATAACCTAGGGAAAGACAGTCCTAAAGTGAAAAATGAACTGGTAGAAACAGGAAATGGAGTGGTGTTTGCCAGCAGTTGGGGTAAGGAATGGGGGCACAGAGGATGTGGGGGAGATGTACAAAGGATACCAAATTTCAGTTAAACAAGAGTTCTGGAGATCTGGTATACAACACGGTGACTACCGTTAATATATTATGCATGTAGAAGTTACTGAGAGGAGATTTTTTAAAGTGTACTTATCTAGAAAGATGGTAAACATGTTGAGATGAGGCATATGTTTATTCAGTTTGGCTATTCCAAAATGTATATGTATTTTAAAACATCATGTTGTAGATTATGAGTACAAATGATCTTACTTGTCAGTTAAAATAATTAGAAATTCACGTGCTAGGTTTTGAATACACATTTAAGATTTACTGTAACTGTGTTTACATGAATGAAAAGTCTTGCTGGTCTCAGCAAGTATGTACTAGAAGTTTAATACAAAAATTTTAAATGGACAACAATTCCTCATTTCTCTTCCTTTTTCAGCTTCCTTACCACAAAACATAAGTCTCTATCATTTTCTCCTTCAACTAGCGAACTTCTTTGCCAGCCTTAGGTTTTCAGAACTAGTTTTCCAAGATACTTTTTTTTTTTTGACATGGTTCAGAGCTTCATGGCTACAAAACTCAATTATTTAGTTTCTGAGACAAAGGGGTTTAGGTTGCCTGAAAGGTTTAACTGGTATGCTTCAAAAACTTAGACATGACGCAAAGAAGTCTTAAAGTTTATATCAAAAGTGAACATGACCCAAATATTCAACACCAGACCATTTCTAATATTCCAAACAGAGTCTGAGGACTCCATCCCCAACACTCAGATCACCCCTGCAAGACAGGAAAGGGAAGGATCAGATTGAAGGTTTATTTTGCAGGAAGGGTCAATCCAAAACAAAGTTAAATTCAGGGGTAAGTTCTGTTCTTTTGGATTCTCGTTGGTTCTTTACTGTCATTACAGTTGGCTAAAACTATCTGTGTGAAGTGCCAAGTATTTGGAAAGCTTTTAGGCAATCATCTTCTGCAAGTGTGTTCTTCTAAAGCACCATGACTAAGAATTACAGGAAAGACGACTCAGTCTCCGAGTCATTCTATGCTTCCTACGTGGTGTGGGGACCCCAAGATAAGGTCACCTCTGCTTTATGGCCACCTTGCTCCCACCCTATGAAACTGGGGCATATTGAAAGGTCTTACAGCCTTAGTAGGCTGTGATTGTTGAATCAAAGCCAGAGCTTTCCCAGACAGGACCAGGAGGATGCCAAAGTTGAGACGGAAGGGAGAAACCAGAGAAGGAATCTACTGAAGTCTATGTTTTCAGGTCCTCGATCTGGCTTTTTCACATAAATCACACCATTTAGTTGCCTTTATATCTGCTTGACACAATCTTCCACCATTCTAGATTATATCATTTACATAAATCTTGTTGTTTGGCATCATGCCATCCAGTGAGGAACCCCCCCCCTTAAAGGATGCTTTTGTTGGCAACTTCTAGCCACTAAGTTCAACCTAAGCTCATTTGATAGCCACTAGGATGACATCATCACCTCACAGGTAGACCCTCTGAGGCCCCACGATGACCATCCCTGACAGTGTTTTCAAAGCTCTTCCAGACTACAAGCAAATGAAAAACAGTTCCTTGTCATAGGAGGTCCTAGGACATTTGACCAAAAACAAAACAAAACAAAACAAAACAACCAAAACAAAACAAAACAAAACAACCAAAACCAAAAAAACCAAAAACCAAAAACAAACACCCCCCCCCCCAACCCAGAAAACTTCAATTTGGCTTTGGGAATAAATTAATTGAGTAATCAAGGTATTATAAAAGTATTTATTTCCTTTGTCAAATTGAGGTTAATTTTATAGATTCATATCCCACCTGTTTAATACTAAGTTAAGGATTAGAACACATTTTTTTTTTCCCACACAGAAATTCAAGGGTGGAAATACTTCCATAAGATTAATTCATATAAATCTTTTCATCAAGGACTATTGTTGTATACTATTAAATCAGGCCAGCCAAATAGAAATAGTACCAGACCACTAGACAATGTTTCCCTGGAATTTAAGGAAGCAGAGAACGCCCCTCCCCCTGGACGTGTGTATGGTCTGGAAAGAAGAGGAACTTTGGGTTTAGAATAGAAGCTTCCGTGTTCACTAGCTGAGGATCCAAGTGAGTTACTTACTCTGCTCAGTGCCGTGAGAACCTTCTTTACAAAGCCATAACTCACAGCAGAGGTTCAATAAAGAGTGGGTACAGTTACACACTGTGATCAGCTTGATTCCTCCTAGAGAACAAGCAAGTATGCTTTTCTTTATAGTAGCGCTGCTTGTCTCAAGGGTACCTATTTAATACATTTTACATTTGTTTGTTCAAAGAAACATACCTATATCTGTTTATAATCAGGTATATCTTTTCAAAATTTTTACTAAGAAATACACAGGGAAATTACATTAATTCATGTTTTCCAGCATGGCCAATGCTCTTTAAAGATGAGGGGAAGGGAGAGTAAAAATAAAATATGAATTATTGTTTTCATTAAGTTCTTTTATAGCTATTTCAAGACACACCAATTTTGTAAGTTATTTCTTTTTTTGAAATTATAATATTGTTACATAATTTTCTTCTTCCCTTTAAATACTTTTATGTACCCATCTTTGCTAATCCTCAAATTCATGATCTCTAGTTTATGTGTATTATATATATGTGACTATATATATATGTATGCATACACACACACACACACACATATATATATATATATATATATACACACACACACTCATATAAATCTACACATTCACATATATTATGTATACCACACATTCTTTTTTTATTAAAAATATTTTATTTATTTCATGTACATGTCACTGTAGCTTTCTTCAGACATATCAGAAGAGGGCATCGGATTCCATTACAGATGGTTGTGAACCACCATGTGGTTGCTGGGACTTGAACTCAGGATCTTTGGAAGAGCAGTCAGTGCTCTTACCTGCTGAGCCATCTCTCCAGCCCTATACCGCACATTCTTAAATACATAAGTACATCTTTCCCAGTCTATATAAGGTAACTTGTCTGTATATTTTCATGGATGACACTTAGGTATTGGATACCAATTGGTGCTATTTCTTCTGTTCTTAGTGTTTATTAGCTGCCTGTTGTTCTTTTTTTTATACAGAGTTGAGGCTTCCTGGGGCCCCTGTTACTAGCTTGCTCACATTATCATATCTATTGGTGTGGTTCTTGATCAGCTCATGTTGGGACAGCCTTGTTGGTGAGACTTTTGAGTGTACCTTCTGACACTGAGAAGAGACACAGTCTCTCAGGAAACTCCATGATCCTCTGGCTCTCACAATATTTCTATCCTCTCTTCCACAGCGATCTGAAGCTTTAGGTACAGGGGTTGAGTTGTAGATGGTTCACTGCGACTGGGGCTCACGTGTCCACATATTGATTGGACATGCCTTTCTGTAATGGTCTCCATCCATTACATAGAGACATTTCCTTGAAGAGCAGTGAGGAGGACTGAACTAATCTGTAGCTACACCAGTTTTTAATTTTCATTGTGTTTTAAACTGTTACTGTGTTTGTGCTCATAGCTTTTCATTACTAACTCAAGTATATATATATATATATATATATATATATATATATATATATATACATAGCTTTTTCTCTTTTTACCAATCAATTTTACTAGAAATAGGTCTATGTTACTAGTTGTGCTTTTTCTCACCAATTTTTACTGGATATTTATTTTATTAGTTGTTTCAATGTATCACTTTTATATCACTTTGTCAAGTTTTAATATTACTAAATGATATTATAAAATGAATAGAATTTATAATTTTGGTCATATATATTGACTTCTAGGAAGTTTTTTTTATGCTTTCACTGGCATTACAATAAAGTTGGGTATGAAACATGACAATTTTTTTACATCTCATGAATCATTCAAGATTAACACCCTTGACAGTCATTGTTTTGCTTCATTTTATATCTATGTGTTGATAGAATATTTCCATCCCCTCTTCCACAGTGATCTGAAGCTTTAAGTACACGAGTTGAGTTATAGATGTGTTCACTGCGACTGGGGCTCACGTGTCCACATATTGATTGGACATGCCTTTCTGTAATGGTCTCCATCTGTTTCTGTAATGGTCTCCATTTCAATGCTCATGTCATATGCTGGAGAAATAATGTAGGGTTCCTATATAAGGTAAAATTCCTGGCAAAGTTCATATTTCTGTTTTAGAAAATAATCTAAGAGTTTTTGTATTTGTCAGGTAGAACTCAGCAGCAGTCCACGTAGTTACTGGGGACCAATTTATGGCCAACAATGTCATCGATGTGATGGACAGATACACACATCTTTTCTTTCACACAGTTTCGGGGTTGTGTCTGAACACAGGTTTTTAGTGCTTTGCCCAAAGCTGACTCACTTTGTCAAACACCAGTTTTGAGGAGGTTTCCCATTATATTTCTGACCTCACTTAGTTTTGTAGGTCTCCCGGGGCAGCTGCTAAGATGCTTAAAACTACAGACTCAAACCTCTCGGATGCTGTTCTCTCTTCTCTGTGAATCCAGCCTTCATTTTTAACAGAGAAAGTACTTCTCACTAATTACATGGAAAAGAATCAGAGGCAATTTAGAAAACTGACCCCAACCTTCTGCTCTATAGATAATAAACACGAAACCTCAAAACCCTCTTTTTCTGAGAACTAAACAATAACTTTCTGTCAAAGACTATACAGAGTGAGGGGAGAGACCAACTTTCTAGAAGAGACTGGAGAAATTTGACAACTCCCACTGTGACCAGGAGACACAGGTCAGCCTCAATAGGGAATAGGCAAGCTGATAGCAGGCAATCTTGGAAAGATGTCATAAGAATGGTCTTTTATGTGTGCCCTTCCCCCAACAACTGCTATGCCCTCTAGTCTAATCATGAGAAAACAGTAGATATATCCTAGTTGTGTTTTTATCCTAGTTGGAATAGTTCTTAAAATTATGGAAGCCATTAAATCTGGAAAAGTCTGAGGTTGTCAGACAAGAAGAACTTAGATAATCTGTCCTTGAAAGCTGCCAAAACCAAACACCAAATCCATGAATGAATTAACCAACCAATAGTTATTTCTCATAGGTTGGGAGGGTAGAGAGTCAACATCGAGATACAAGAATGTTTGCTTCCTGTAGATGCTTCATGTCTTTGCTTGCAACCTCTGTACTCCATCCTCACATAGTGGTGAAATTATATATATATATATGTGTGTGTGTGTGTGTGTGTGTGTGTGTGTATGTGTATATGCATTAGAGTACAGATGCCCTTGGAGGCCAGAGACATTGGATTCCCCTGAAGCTGAAGTTACAAGCAATTGTGAGCCACCCAACATGGGTGCCAGCAATCAAACCCAGATACTAGGAATTAAATGCAGACTTGAGTAGTATACACTCAACTCTTTCCAGCTTCACATCATCATATTTTATTGGGGTTTTTAACATGTCAATTTGGCAAGGATGCCTTCAGTCCATAGTAATATAAAGACATAATATTGTATTTTAGATGGCATTTTATAACAGATAATGGTCACTAGGTGAAAAATTTAGGAATCTAAGTACAGATTATTAACAATAATATTGGATCAAAGTTTAGGA
The DNA here is from genome assembly GCA_902729485.2 of Mus minutoides. Taxonomy (NCBI): domain Eukaryota; kingdom Metazoa; phylum Chordata; class Mammalia; order Rodentia; family Muridae; genus Mus; species Mus minutoides. The sequence goes on from LR749632.1 coordinate 409,002, forward strand.
ATCTAAGAACAGATTATTAACAATAATATTGGTTGATGATGATAACAAATGCACAATGCCAACATAAACAGTACAAGACAAAAAGAAAAAGGGAAGTGTCAGAAGAAACCATCCCTGTCTATACCTTGATCGTGGAATTTTGGCTTCCAGCACAGAGAGAAAATAACATCTATTGCTTAAGGTTCACAATCTATGGCAATTTATCATCACAATCTAGAGTGTGGGAAATTTGAGAACTATCTTTGCTAACTTTCCAGTTTTTCTGTTAAATCAAATTTACCCTAAAGAGAAAACCCTCATTTTAAAAAAGTGAAACCCTAATGGGGTTAAACAAGATGATAACACATGAGTCAAAAGTGCCCTGGAAAGGCCTAGGCCTCTGATTATCTGTGAGCACTTGTCTTCTATAAACTTTTGCTCATTTGTAAAATGAACATGCCCCACTTACTTCTCAGGGTTAGTATGGTATCAATGACAGTAATACAGGCAAAAGCAATTTAATCAAAGTATCTGTTACCATTAAAATCTTCGGCTAGGCGCACAGTTGTTTTCAGAGAGAGGTCAGATTATTTAGAGCTAATGCCTTCTCAGGGGAGTGCTCCCAACCCCCATATCACTAGCCCTAAGGCTCAGGAAACATTACAGAAGAAGAGACAGAAAGAATGTAAGAGCCAGTGGATGAGGAGGCATGCTGCAAAAGAGACATCTTCGAGATGTGACATGGCCTTTGACCTCACGACCTCACTGAGGCTGTGGTTACCTGTAAAGACCTACACAGGATCGAGTCCATCAACATTCCTCCATCATAGAAAGACCTATCAATAACCAACTTTTGACAATCAGGTCAATGGTTGCTAGGAGAGCAGGTATCACTTTCTGCAGTGGTGTAGCCATCTTAATAACTTAGCCACAATCCAGCCAATAATTTTCCACCCATGTTTCAATCCCAAACTCAATGAGTCACACACAAAGAAGACAAGAGGGAGAGGGCTTGTATGAAAAACTCTGAAAGTGGGGGATGAGTAGGGGAGCAACATTTGGGATGTAATGAATAAAATAATTAATTAAAAAAGAAATATCTTCACTAGAATTAATGAGAAATAGGATTAGCAAGTGGGCAAACATTAAGTTGGATTCTTATTCTCTTTTCCTTTAATATAATGGCAGCGACAAGAGCACATTTTTATTTCAAGGGCCATTTTCAGGTCCTGAGGCTCTACACCTTGATTGAGTAAGGTCTACCCCAAGACACTCATCCTCAAGGTGGCAGTCATTACAGCAGCTACTTCATCATTCAAGAGATGGATGAGGAGAGTCTCTAGGGTGGAAACATTTTTAATCAGAAAGCCATGTAACCACTAAGAGAGTTTGCTACAGAAATGTGTTTCTTTTTGTCTAACCAATTTTGACTCTAAGGACCACTGAGTCAGAGGAAATCAGAGAGAAGTGAGGGTCAAGCTTCTGTGTCAGAAATCACTGGACTGAGCCAACAGAAACGATTTGAGATGTTGCTAGGACCACTGTAACCAGAAAACAGAGCAGCTGGAGAGGGCCCTGGATGAGATTTGGCCACTATAGCCTCATGATTCGACAGACTTTTCTTATTTTTTCATTTTTTTTAAAAGACAAGATCTGTTTATGTAGCCTTGGCTGTCCTGGAACTATGTAGAGTGAGCTAGCCTTGAACACACAGGGATCTGCCTGTCTCTGCCTCCTGATGGCTGAGATTAAAGGTGTGTGCCGCCACCCCTGGGAAAAACCCCATAGATTTTAATACACATGCTAATGTAAATAATGAGCTAGTGGAAGGAATGTATGTAAAGGTATAGAGGTGTTGAAAGCATGGAGTGTTAGCTCCTGTGAGAACCCTCCTAGTTGCTAATGTAAAGGCCAAACCAGCCGACCACACTTACTGGATTATGAATAGACTGGGTAAAACGGATTCAGTGTGGCAGGGTCATCTCGTGAGGAGCATTTCTTTTGTCAAATTATAGCTGCTACTCTTGGGAATTCCTACAAAATCTTCTGAAGTGTTTCAAAAACTGAGTCACTATTAGAAGCACTGGAGAGGGAAGGCTGGTGGTATGTCTTTATTTCAGGTTAACGTTTCCATACTGTAAATTGTAACCCCGTGATAGATTATAAAACCAACAGAGGCTATCATGACCATCCCTTAGAAAAGTAAAGCAGGGCATATGCACGTTAATATGTCTCTAACATGAGGCATAATGGAAAAATAGTCTTTGTACTATGGATTGTGACCAAAAGGCTATTCTTGATACCTATTTGATGGACACCCGACTAAATCTGTGGTTAGGTTTGGTGCTGCCACTATAAAAGAATTGGTTGGAGTTAGTTACCAATCACATACAGAAGTTATAGGAAGAAGATAGTTTAAATTGTCTGGTTCAAGTTAGTACAAGGTGATTAAGATTAAAGATTAGGAAGTGTACATGTTTGGCAATTGCTTTTGGAGTGGAAATAGGGGCCGGGGTATCAGCAAAATGGTAATTTGGTTGAGATACACTGAATTTAAGAATCCTGTTAGTCTTCCAGGTGAAATGTCTAGAAGGCAATGGGGAATATGGGCTGAAGCACAAGAGAGAGTTCAGGGTCAGTGACCTGTTAAAATGGATGAGTGTCTTCTAAGAGACCTGAGTAGCTTGCAAAAGGGACAAAGGGTGTGGTCTTCCTGGTCAGTCGTTAATGAGAAAATTATGAAATAAAAAAAATACACATGGAGATTAGGCTGGAAGAGAACTGAGTTTGTCACTGACATATGTTGCAGAAATATTAAACAAGATACCAAGTGAACAGTGACTTAATAACTGGTAATTTAGTCTTTTGAAGGCTTCAGTGGAAATAAGTTGTTACACAGTTGAGTGGTAGGGTTTACCACATTTACCATTTCATAGAGCAGTAAACAAGAACTGGCAATATATGGCATTTTCTTTAAAGCACAAAGAGAAAGAAGCTGATGGTGGAAGGATTGACTATGGGGAAATCAAGTCAAGAATTTGTGGGGAAATTCCTCATAACAAGCCCACAGCTCTTATAAGCCTCAACCCAGTTTCAGGTTTTGGTGAGATGGTTCCTCTGGTGGAAGAATCCACAGTGGAAAAATGTCAGGAGCCATAATAGGGTAAGCTAATAACTAGCAGGGGATCTTCCTGAGAAGATCCTGCTTTGGATTATAATATAATCTGCGACAAATTCGGTCTTATCAGAAAATGCCTAAGAAAATTCATTTTGGGAATGATTTGTCTATTAATATACTTTCCTGTTATTATTAAACATATATAACAATAATTAGGTATTAGCCCACCCCTTTTGAGCAGATCTCTGCAGATCTATGAAGACGTACTGTCTTGTAGTGATGCTATGTAGACAAATAGATGACTTCTTAAGTGTTATGATGAGCCTATAAGAATTCTCAAAATTATGTCAGAGATTATTAATTATGTCAGAGATTATTATTAGTGGTACTGCTATTAGGTCCTTTTCTGATAGTCAAAACTGCAAAGAGAACTCTGCCAGTCTCCCAAGTGTCACCAGTTAATTGCTCTTCGATAGTAACCAGACTTTCTCCTACTCAGAGCACATTCCAAGAGGTTGTAAAACAATTAACCAAAGGTCATAAAAAGGAAACTAATGATTTATTATAGGTGCTAGGACAGAAGATAAAATATTGACTGGGTTTATCTATACAAAACTTTACTAATAACTTAGTTATGGTTTTAAACCTTCTGTGAACCTGTGGAGCTGTGACAGGTGATGGATGTTTAGCCAGATAATTACTCCTAATGGATATGAATGTAAACATTCTCTGTTGTAAACTTCTATTTCAATTTATGGTTTGATTTTTTGTGTGAACTTGTGATGAACTCTTTAACATGTGACCATGTATTCTGAAAGACGTATAAGTACTGAGGACAAAGAGATGAGAAGGAGAGAGGAGAATTTTTAGCCTTTCCACACTTAGAGAAGAATTTTTTCCCTTTTTCCTCACTTAGAGGGGAATTTTTTTCCCTTTCCCGTCTTAGAAGAATTTTTCCCCCTTTCCTGTTTAGTATCTTTCCACTTTTCCCCTTAGTTAGCTTTCATAGGAAGCTTTTTACAACTTAGTAATAAATTCTATAATCACTTTTCAAAGTGTCCTTTTTTTTTCTTCCTGTGACTTCTGACTAGCAGGCTGAAAGTTAGAGCCCAGCAGTTCCTGCTGAGATAGAATAAAAGCCACATTGCTTAATTTTACTGTTAGGCTACAGGTGTTAATCCCCTAAACCAGCAGCCTTTTACCTTCAGAAAGAGTAAGAAAGGACTTAGGATTTTTAAACGTTATCATCAGCATTTCTGTACAGTTAGAGAGCTAGAACATCCGGAGGCCCTCAGACGTTAAAGCCACACCAGAGTCCTACTCTGTGCCCCTGCCACTACCCTCTCCAGGCTGGGAAGTTCCCAACAGAGAAAGCTATGGGACAATAAGGAATAAGGATGATACTAGTGAGCTGCAGTTTTTCCTATGTACATGGCTTTATTCTAAGTACTTTACAAAAAAATTGCTTCATTTTTGGACTTCTGGGTGAGATGGCAGACTAGAAAGAACCTTCCTCCACACAACCTGGTGAAAAAGAATCAGAATGAGTGATTTGTGAGCAAAATACTCTTGAATGACGATGGGGTCACTAAAAGAAATCAGAAAAGAATTTGTATAAATTCTTAGACACAAATGAAAATAATAACAGAACTTGTCAGAACCCCTGGGAACAGCTAAGGCAGTTCTAAAGATTATGGCTTAAAGTTAAAATTATAGCTAAAGTTATAGTTAAAGTTTATAGCTATCAGTATTTAGAGAGAGAGAGGGAGAGAGAGAGTTCAAAGAACCTAATGATATACCTCAAAGTCTGAGAAAATCAAGAATAAATCAAATCTAAAAGCGGCAAATGTCAAGAAAAAAAATCAGGGCAGAAATCAATAAAATGGAGATTTAAAGATAATATACCCAAGAGTTAGTTCATTGAAAGAAAGACAGAAAGAAAAAAGACAACGTTGATAAGGCATGGGCCAAACTACCCCAAAAGAGAGAACAAATTTCAAATTAATAAAATTGGAGATGAAAGGCAGGATATTAAATAAATTGCAGTGAAACCCACTTGTTTCTCAAATAGGATAACTAGAAGAGATTGACAAATTCTTTTCAAAAGTAAAAGTAAATTAAGAAGATATAAACCACTTAAATGACCCACAACCCGCCATGAGATTGGGGTAGGAATATAAAGCCTCCTGACAAATAAAAGCTTAAGACCAAAAGGATTCACTGCTAAGTTTTACTGAACCTTCAAGGAAAAGCCAACATCATTACTCCCGAAGCTGTCCCACAAAATAGAAAGGAAAGGAATACCCAAACTCAGTCTGCATTGCCAGTTTTACCCAAAAATTAAAACCAACTGAGGACAGATGAAAGTTAAAAAGGAAAAGTGCAGACCAATTTCCTTGATAACCATGGAAGCAACAATTCTCACTATTTTAAAGTTAATATTGCTCTTTATTTATTTATTTATTTTGTCTGCCTCTGTGTGAAGGCACGCTATGGACCTTAGATAATGGTCGTGCTCACTGTTGCTCCAGTCAAGTAGCCAAGGTTTAGAATCAACCTAGATATCACTTAACAGATGAATGGATTGAGAAAATGTGGTGTGAACACTCAACAGATTTTAATCTCCTACGAAGAAGTGGGGAACAGCAACAGATGTAGGAGAGTAAATGTACGAATTGGGAGCAAATTGAGGCAGACACAGAAAGACAAGAAATGCATGTTTTCCATCTTAGGTGGGATCTACACATAAATACATACGTGTAAGCCATACGAGTAGGGTGCAGAAAATTAGAAAGGAGGAGGAAGTCTAAGGGGAGGAGAGGCAACAAGAGGGGGTAATGAAATACCTGTGGCATGGTAGCAGGAAGAGTGACTATCTGGGGAGAGGAAGGGAGCCAACCTTGAAAGGGTGAGGACTGGGGGTAGATAGAAACTGAGAGCAAACTATAACAGTAGATATGTACAGAAATGAAAATGACACCGTTTACTTTGTATGCCAATTCAAGTAGTAAGAGAAGCTTCATCTATTTTAATCTTCATAATAGCACAAAGGTGTAGGTACTGTGTTTATTCCCATGTTACAAGTGAAGGAAGGGAGGCACAGGGGTGTTAAATCAACTGAGCAAGGCCATTCAGCTGGCTCAGAACATCAGGGCTCATGGTCTTACACCTCACTTTGCTTGAAAGAGAGAAATAGAAGACAAAGGGCCATAATCTCTCAAACATAAATATTCTGAGACATTCAAATTTCAGAAAGTCAGTATATGTACGTTTTATTGCGTCTGCAGTGGTTTGAATGCAAGTGTCCCCCATATGTTCAGATGTCTGAATACCTGGTTCCCCAGTTGGTGGCACTCTTTGGGGAGGGTTAGAAGGTAGTGTTGTGAGAGGAAGTACATCACTAGAGTAAGCCACGAGGTTTCAGAGACTTGTATCATTCTCTCTGCTTCCTGCTTATGGTTCAAGATGTGAGCCTCCAGTTTCTGCTCCAGCCACACCACCTGTAGCCTGCTGTATACATTCAGCATTGTGAACTCCAGCCATCTCGAACCATAAGCCCAAACAGTCTTGTTTTACCACAGTAACAGGAAAAGTAAGCAATACAACAGTCAACCAGAATCTAGGGCTTCACTTCAGAACAATCACATTGGACACTGCCATTTTTGGTGGTAAATATGTGAATGAAAAAGATTGTAGATAATCTCGAGTCAGCCTGGGCTATGCTCTGTTACAATGTGACTTGCTCCCCCCCCCCCCAAAAAAGTCTATGTTCAGAGCTGATAATACTGTTTAACTGTGGATAAGGATCTGTGTTCTTGTGTTCTTGCGATAACCAAGCCTTTCTCAAATGCAGAGGAAGGAGGCTGGACGATGTGTTGGCCTTTGAAATTACTGTTCCTTCCTGAACAGAGAAATCAAAGCATGACAAAGCTGATCAGACATCAGCTATTGACTTCCCAACCCACAAGGAGCCCCTTATCAAAGGTTGGGTTCTATACCAACCTCAGTTTACCCCTAAGATCCAGAACCAGCCTGCTCTTGCTTTTCCTCCCAACAGTCATCCATGCATTTTATTTGACTCACCAGTGGCTTCTCTCTGCCAGGTTGATGTGTCACTAAGAGTGAAAAGAGGATGGAGATATAGCGGTCCTACTAGATAGACTCTGGGGCTCCATTTGCTCCCTGTGTCTAGCAGTGTTTCCTTCTGAGTTGTTTGTTATTGTGGCTTGGTTATTTGAAAATCATCTAAGAAACCTGTTATAGCCTGGCAGAGTGCCTACAGGACAAGTGATGTAAAACTGAAGGATGTCATTGTGACTTTAAGGAAATGGGGTAAAAGGTGAATGAGCTTGGGTAAGGCTGTGACTTGGGCCAATGTGGAAGGAAAGGGTACACATTGTGCCTTTAATCTCAGGGTTCAGGAGGCAGAGAGAGGTGGATCTCTGTGGGTTAGAGGTCAGTTTAGTTCCAGACCAGCCAGGGCTACTTAATAAGACCCTATCTAAGAAAACATAAAGAGAGAGATAGAGAGAGAGAGAGAGACCCCAATACTGTTATGAGGCAAGATTATAACTCTAAATGGAACCAATAAAGACTTAGGCAAGCAATGATTGATATGCTTTTCTCAAATTTATATTTATTTACGCATTTTATTTGTGTGTGTATGTGTGTTTGAGAATGTGCATATGTATGCATGTGTAAATCTTGTGTGTGTGTAAGTGTGTAAGTGTGTGTGTGTGTGTGTGTGTGTGTGTGTGTGTGTGTGTGTAGTTCAGAGGAAAACTTATGGGATGAATTCTCTTTGTCTACCACTTGGGGCCCAGGAATTAATCACACAGCTTTATCAGGCTTGGGAACAAGCATGTTGACTCACTGAGCCATCTTGTTGACCTCGTGCTACTCTGGTATAGACAATCTAGAGCAGCTATCTGCTGCAGTGCTCTTCTTCCCGCCCTCACTGGGCTCAGGTTGTAAGGCGTTTAGAATTTTTCTCCAGAGCACACAGCCAGGGCATCTTTAACCCAGCTGAATAAAGGAGGGCAAGCAGCTGGGGCCCTCTCGAATGGGGCTTGGCCATATTAATCCAGAAAACAAAACAAAACAAAACAAAACACTGTTAGAGTGCTAGAAGTTAAGATGTTCGTAGTTAAAAACACAGCAGAAACCTGAGATCATGTTTTGCTTTGTGGCTGATTTCTGTCACAATCAGGCATTCCAGGAGTTAACACATTTTGGTAAGCTGGTCTGAAAATGTAAGATCTGTGTACAATGTATTGTAAGTAGCCAGCATCTAGAACACAAACCTGGGGCTTGTCTGTGTATGTCTTTTGCCAACATTACTAAAATGATGCTGTTTGAGAAAAAGAATAATTTATCTCAGTTATTCAACATCATGGCAGCATCTTCAAAATCATATTTAATTTAAGAATTACATAATTTTATAATTTCCTAGACCCAATGAGAAAGAGATGTGGAGCCACCTCACATGGCAATATTCATGAAGAGGCCAGACAACTTGCATGATCAAATGCAATGATGTCACAAGACTGAGAGGAAGAACACTTCTGTTACATTAGATAACAGAAACAAACACTTTGATCTCTTTCCACCTCTTCCATCTCCTACATCCACACTGGCTGTAGTCTAGAAAGTCATGTTACAAAGAATTGTGGGGGAAATGCAATGAGTAGCCTAAAAGTGGGGACTTGTTAGTGGCATGGAGGAGCAAAATCAGTAAGAAGTAAGATTCCATCTGATTTGGACAATGTGGCTCTCTTAGATTCATCTAACACCAATACTTATACATTTTTCTCTACCGTACGGAAGCATAGGAGGAGCTGGGGAGATGGCTCAGTGGGTAAACTGATTATCACTGTAAGCATGAGGACTTGAGGTTGGATTCCCAGAATCCTTATAAAGATGGCCACGGTAGCACGGGGCTGTAATCTGAGCACTTATACAAGGAAATGGGAGGCAGAGACAGGAGAATACTCAGAAGCTGAAAAGCCTGACACCCTACCTTTCAGAGCAGTAAAGAACAAAGAGAACTTGTCTTAGTAGAGAAGGAAGGCAAGGACACTGGAGGATGCCTGGGGACCTTCACATAGGTACCTAATTGCACATGTGTGGCTCCACCCTCACAAGATGTTTCTTTTCCTTCCTTCCTTCCTTCCTTCCTTCCTTCCTTCCTTCCTTCCTTCCTTCCTTCCTTCCTTCCTTCCTTCCTTCCTTCCTTCCTCCCTCTCTCCCTCCTTTCTTTCTTTCTTTCTTTCTTTCTTTCTTTCTTTCTTTCTTTCTTTCTTTCTTTCTTTCTTTCTTTTCTCTCTCTCTCTCTCTCTCTCTCTCTCTCTCTCTCTCTCTTTCTCTTTCTTTCTTGGAAAACATAAAAACAGAACTCCTAAAAGGAGTAAACTCTTCACTACAAGCATTCAAAGGAAGAATGCTTTTCAGTGGGGCCCAGAGATTCTTATATTAAGGAAGGGGAGTTTAAAGTTAATGAGTTCTTCCTCTGGTACTCTGAGAGTCCCTGAGAATTTACCTGTTTTTTTCTCTAAAGTCATGCAATATTCTCCAATGTGGGTACCAACAAGAAAATTCTTGCTGATGCTAGGGTGCCAATTGGTTATACAATTATGCAGCCAATGCATATGTGTTTTCGATGAAGATGGTTAGCCTGAGACTGCCTATTTACTTACTCATGGACATTCACTTTTGGAAATCAAAATATATGGTAGGTATAAATCAACCCAAGCCACGAGGCTTTCCAACAGGGTATGATTACAAAAGATGCAAAAATTCTTATAGTCAAGAAGAGGAAATGGCATCAGAATTCATTATTCTTGTAGAACACACTCTTTGGTTCTCCTCTGATGCTATTGCATGAACTTTGGGGACTTTGGTTTGGTTGTTTAGTGGTCTCTGAGGTTAAAACAATGAGGCTCTCATTTCTTACATTTTTTCCCCAAAACCAATTTGTGCTTTATTTATTATTTAAAAAAAAAAGACGTTATTACACTCATTAACTTTGAGTCACTGGAAGCTCATTTTTTAACCTTTCCAATACCCACCAAGCCTGTAATTCTTGCATCGATATTGGCTATCTAGAATGCCCCTTTTCACCTTTATGACACCCACCAACTTGAATTATTTCACTAGTATCTGCTGTCCAGAATGCATATTTAAGGAACTCATGATGAGTGACCTATTTGTCTTCAACATCCTTTCCTATTTTATTCAGCATCTACTGCTGGTGCCTCCGCAATGGTAGTACTCAAACAACACTAAATTGAACATGTTGATCGAGCAAGTCCAGAGCGCCTGCTCCCACAATGCTCCCCTCTCAGTGCCTTTCACATCTCCACATTACAGTGCACATGCACACATACTTGAGAAACAGACCTCCCAGGAGAATAAAAGCAGCCTACTGGTTGTTGTAAACTGCAGAGGTCAGGGCAAAGGTCAGATCCCATCTCTCCATTTTAAGCTGCTTCATAATTCCTTAGGTTTTAAATAAGATTTATTTATTTATTTATTTATTTATTTATTTATTTATTTATCTATCTATCTATCTATGTGAGGGTGTCAGAACACTTGGAACTGGAGTTACAGACAGTTGTGAGCTGCCATGTAGTTGCTGGGAATTGGATCTGGATCTTCTGGATGAGCAGCCAGTGCTCTAAACTGCTGAGCCATCTCTCCAGTCCCACCCTGACAATTCTTTAGTTCTAAGCGTAACAAATGAATACCAGGGCAGTTTATAATGATGTCTGGATTGTCTTTGACTTACTGGTCCTTGGACCTATAATTTTTGATTTTCATGATAGAAGTTGTAGAAAGTGTGCTTTAAAACTTTTTCCAGGCTAGTGAACACTCTGGTTTTTTTTCTTTTTCATGATTCTGGATAGTAAGACAATAGCTCTCATGCAGCCATTCCAGGGGCAGTGCCTGGAATCTGGCAGCAACACAGTGTCACTGGGCTATGTGACAAGTGGCATTTCTCACTGTGATGTTTTTGACTTGCAGAGGATGGGTTGGTGCAGCCGCATAGACACTGAGGACCGTCAGTGATGGTAACTCAGCTGATTTCATTCCAAAAGACAAGAAGATGGATTCCAAGTGTCAGAGAGGGCAGGATGAGGGGTGGATGGCTTCCTGTGTAGACGGATAGCATCTCATAGGACAGTCCAGACAAACAGATACATCAAAGTTTAAGAAGGATGAATGTGACTTCTAAATGCCTTCTAATGCTTTTTAAAGCAACATTGCTCCCTGAGAGGCAAGACAAAGAGAGCAGGAAAGGCAGTTAATGGAGATCTGGAGAGTAGAGGATGAACACTGAACACTAACCGGAAGAAGCCAATAAAAAGACACAGATCTGCTTTCTCTTGCCATTTTGCCAGAAGATACACATAACTCGGTTCCTGACTCTAACCCAAGATCATCTTGATAATGGGATTGTATGGGTCTGTATATTGTTTACCTATCTGATAAACATCCTTACGCCTTATTTCATTTGATCTTTGGAAATAACATAACACTGTTCTCATTTCTTTAAAAAAAAAAACCTCAGGGCTTAAATGGCTGTGTTGGGATTAAGGTGTTGGGGAGAAAGATGAGTCCCATCACCTGTAGGTGACAAAGCAGACTCAGCCAATCACACCGCCCACACAACCCAGTCTCAGCTCTACTCTATACAGAAAGAGAAAACCTCGTTTGATTTTGTGAGCTTTAGTTTCTCTAATCTTTAATAAAAGGATTTTAAAAAATGCTATGTGTAGGAGTGTTTGCCTGCATGTGTGTCTGTATACTGTGTGCATGTCTGATGCCCGCAGAGGGGAGAAGAAGCTATCGGTTCCAGATGGTTGAAAACCACGTGTGGGTTCCAGGAACTGTGCACAAGAGCAGCGGATGTCCCTAACCACTAAGCAACCTTTTCAGTCCCAAGCTAACTTTTAAAGTTAGGAGCTAAAGAGGTAAAAAGGAGTTGGGAGAAGTGGAAGTTACTATTGGTGCTTATCTCACAGAACCTTTAGAAGTGGGGACAATAACGGTTAAATGACACGTACAGTTCAAAAGACCTATATGAGATGGAGTTATTTTTCTTAACCAGTGAGAACACGGGGCTTTTGAGTAAGAAAGTTCTCTCTAGCTGTGTCCTGGATTGAGTTCTTCATCAAGCCCGCTATTTCTTCCTCTGTAGGTGGGAACAATGAAACCTACCAGTAAGGGCCGATATGAGGATTAACTACACTATACACATAAACACACAATGCATATACATACACACATGTACACACATACATACACACATGTACACACATACACATACATACACACATACCTACATATACTCA